>CM060247.1:45722971-46122524 GCA_030684275.1 Acipenser oxyrinchus oxyrinchus
TCTTCTTAGACTTGGTGGATTGCCTGCAGATAGTATACTTCATGCTAAATAAAAAAAAACAAATATACTATAAAAGTTGCAAGCCTTTCAATGGGTGATAATAAGATGTGTTATCAAACACTGCCAATGTCATCTACGTAAGACAGTTTGTCATACTAGACCATGAAATGCTTTTAAACGTCATGGATGGAATTGAAACACAAACTGATTGTTTGTCACAACACTCAGATGTATGTAAAAAAAATAAATAACTGCACCACCGTTTTAAAGTATTAGAATATATATGAAAGGAAGCTCAAATTGTGTACAACAGAGGCCAGTCAAAACAATGTCCCTAACTGGAAAAAACGTATTTCAGAATGCTCAATTGATGTTCATTGCACAAGGATCCTCTGTGTGATGTTCCTCACACAATGAAATACTGTAACCTCACAGTTTTAAATTACTTTAGTCATGCAGTATTATTCTAACATCCCATTAGATAAATTCAAGTCCATATGTCACCTATTTCACATTAGTCTCTGTAAGTTGCCTTGGATAAAGGCGTCTGCTAAATAAATAAATAAATAAATAAATAAATAAAAATTACAATCTGATTATATTTTATTAAAGTACACTATAATAGTGTTCTAAAATATATATATCATTTATACTTTTGCACTGTAACTGTAAGAAATTTACAATCGTAAAGCTTTTTTTTGAGTGCTTCCGCCAAAAAGCTGTGATTCCGAATCTTGACATCTGTGACATCACTAGGGGAAAACACAAACCATAAACCATAAACATGCATGCATATGTCTATGGCATAAACAAAATGATCATACATACAGGCCTATTTTGCGATGGTTAAAACGGTGTCAAAAATACATTTCACTTCAGATAGGCGCAAGGGAATGCATTGCATTAAAAAAAAAAAAAGTACTGTATTCCGTGAAAGTAAAATCAATGAGTTTGTCAGTGCACAATGCAATGGTCACTTCGGAACACCGAGACTAAAGCTTTTGTTTGTTGGTTTCCGCGGCAGGTACAAATTTTATTTTTTCTCTTTTGTAAGAAACTGGTGCACAAGTTCACAAACACGCGCAGACCTTTACAAAGACAGCTGTTCACGAAGACAATCATCAAGTAAGTGACCGTTGATTCATTTTCCCCTGACAACAGCGGAACCATTTAGAAACCGCAATACTTTTTTTTTTTTACCAGTCTTAATTAAACAATTTCATACCGTTTACTTTTATATCAAAAATACATTTTTAAATAGCTGCATCTATAAGACATACAGGTATAAAAATGATTACCATATTTTTTGTTTTCTTACCCTGTGCACTTGTGCTCAGTATTACTAGGCTATCCACTGCGCATAATCAGTTCTCTGCAAGTGTTGCATTTGTTTTTTCAGACGCCAGATATTATTATTATTATCATAATTATTATTATACAATATACTGTTATCAAATAAACTCTGTGGACCAAAACTACCCAAGAAAATAAATATGAGCACGGCTTTCATATTGCTGGCTTAATAAAAACAATAACGTCAGAGTACTATAAACCAGTACAAACACATTGCATGCTCAAGATTTCTGATGCAGAAATCAGAAGATTAAATCCACTCATCCAGCTTTTTTATGTAAGCTTTCGATTTTATCTTTAAGGTAATGTTCATGTGCACATTACTGGGTAAGGGCGTCTGCCAAGAAATAATAATGATAATTACTTGCAGTTCACAAGGAGGTTAGGCCTGTACGTGACCATACAAGTCTACAAACAATGCTTTATTTTTTAAGTGGATGGGAAACGGTAAACACTATTTGCAAGATATAAATGGTACAACAAACCAAATATAGAAATACACTTTTTATTGCCATAAATGAACTGCTAGCTGGGGTTAACTGTATACAAGAACAACATTCAGAATTGCCGACCTGCAGACAAGGGGGCGTGTCGATCGCATTCCTCATGAAAGCGTTGTTATTTTCTCTTGCTGGAGGTTCATAACAGCTCGGAATCGGGCCTCAAACCACTTATTCTTCCTCCCCACAATTTCTTTCATTACACACCACACTCCTGCTGTCTTTATTGTAATACAGACTACTCAAAATGTAGGAGAAATTCCTAATGATTCACAGTCTGAAGCCATGTATCTCATCTGTTCCTGGTATGTGTTCCCCTAGTGACGTCACGCCAACTTCATGCATCATCGGTGCATTGTCGATAGTTTCCGGAATTATTGATAGTTTTATGTCTCTCAGTCCCATAAAATTGGTCATGGAGATTTAATTTCTTGCTCATTGTGCAAGTAAACCAAGTGCGACCCGAAAGCCAAAAAATTGTTTTCTATGTGAGATATGGACTTTAAATCTTATTACACCTGTGAAAATCCATTCCACATATTATTTACATTAAATTTTTGTAAACTGTGAAGTCAGTAGCTTGGTGTTCGATGTACACCTATATCCAAATGTGACCTTGCCTTAGGAGAATTCAAACTGCATTACAGTGCTCCAGAGATATTTTTTTGGTTGTAGTATATTACAGTGCGATCTGACTGCCATCCGCAGAGGAATTGACCATCTAACTGTAAACCTTCATCTGCCCTTAGCACCTGGACGATCAGTTGTGTTTTTTCATAATACAGTTACATGAGGAAGACTCTCACCTTTGCTGGTTCATTCAGTACACATGGGAACAGTCTGCTACGCAGATGCCAGGTGTACTGAATGTACATAATAACATAAGAAAGGTTACAAACGAGAGGAGGCCATTCGGCCCCTCTTGCTTGTTTGGTTGTTAGTAGCTTATTGATCCCAGAATCTCATCAAGCAGCTTCTTGAAGGATCCCAGGTGTCAGCTTCAACAACATTACTGGGGATACAACACACTGCAGGAAATTAATCTTGTGGAAGGAAAAATCCTAGCCTGTGTGCAGGCTTTTATATAAATGTGGCTCTAGCTTCCATGCAATCAGCAGTGAATGTGCCCCTTCCTCCCTCGTTACCCTCTATTCATCTGTGGTATGATGTGTCAAGTTAGTTGAAGAACACAGACACTGGTGCGGCGGTGTTGTCTGCAAAAGAAAGAGTTCACGTGCGAACGTGCTCACGCTGCTGTGATGCGGACGCCAGGGCCCTTTAGAATTTGGAGAAAAGCCAAAGAAAGATCCAGACTTTTTTTTTTTTAAAGCTTTTTCGTGATGCAAAATGATTTTTGTTGAGATGTTATTGTGTACAATAAATCCGAGAAGGTGGACCGGTTCAGGGATTGCTGTGTTTTCAACAGTTTCTTCTCCACACCCCCTGTAAAGATTATCCTTCTTAATTCAAACAAGGATGTAGACTGATTGAACCTTGAGCATTATACAGTATGCACAGTTGAGATATTGACCCATTCCTTTGTATAACAATGCATTCGTTCACATTTAACTGTGTGGTGCTATATGCCAAATGCTTCTGTTTTCCACTTCACATTCCAAACAGAACCTAGTCCCCAGATCAGGTATTGTGCTGATTTACTTCACTGTTAGAGGCACCTACAGTTAAACCCTTTAAGGATCGTGATTATGTAAACACGATCATACTGAAGTGTCATTCTGGGTCCGTGATCAGGTAAACACGATAAAAAAACGCACTTTGTTTCTTTGACTTACTGGGCCAACATACTTTGCATTACAGCTTGTTAATGCATATCATTGGATAATAGGGGAGGAATTGAATTTTAGTGCCTGCTTGTTTTGTTTCGTGTGAAGTCGCTGAGACAGTAATTTAATTTTTAAAGGGCAGAGACATTTTCAGCAGCTTGCAGAAACAAAACATGACACAATAACTTGTTTACAGCTAAGAAAAAATGGGAAAAATGAAAAATGCTTGGTCCTTAAACGGTTAAAAGAGATGACGAGAACACATGCAGGAATGCAGGAAATGTTAAGGTTCCAAAAATGGTTTGCATCCACATTAAACCAAAAATAGCATATTTGTAGCCAAAAATACTGTTGGAGACCTACTGGGAGGTAGTCTGGAACTACGTTTTAGTTGAAATCAGGGTAATGAACCTTGTTTACCTGTTATCAAGGACCTGAAGCATTTTCGTGATTGGTTATAGTATCTTCTGAAATGCAATACTGCTTTGCGGTGCTGTTCCATAGCATGGCTTGTATGAAACAGCGTAGATTGAAAGATACAGGAAGTAAACAATAACAAGATTGTGAGAAGAAAGTGAGCTTTTAATTAAAATTAATGCTACTTGTTGTATTGTTGCTTTTAGCTTTTAGCACATTAGCCATTAGTGCTTGTTGTGGGCAGACTCAACAATTTCAGTATAAAATGGTCGATCAAGGAGCTACGCGATGCTGCATATATAACATCTGAATCTGAAGCAAAGGCATCACAAAGCCATTATGCTGCCATCAGAGACACTGCAGTCTCCTGTCAGTGGAAATGCTGACAGAGGTGCTGGGTACTCCAGCCATGGTAACACTGGCACTGGAGACAGCGGTGCTTTTCTGTGGTGCTGGAGACAGCGGGGCCTCACCCTGTGGCGCTGGACATCAGTGCGGACACTCTGGCAGTGGTGGTGGCACTGTGCACTCCGGCAGTGGTGGCACTGGCAGCGGCAATGCTGACCTCAGCGCAGGGCCCTCCGGCAGTGGCGACGACAGCAGCAATGCTGATAGCAGCATGGGCCACTCCTCTCCTGGGAGAGGCAGATTAGCACAAAGTGCCCCCACTCCCTGCAGAGGAGGCACAAACTCCTGGCCTCAAGAGCGCTGAGGTAGATGTCCCAGCTGCTCTACATTTTTGGTGCTGGAGATGGTATTGGCCTCTTGGCTCACCTCCTGGGACGCCCACTCCTCCCCTTCTTTGTCACTCGGGCCGGCAGCTGTTCCTCCTGGAGGGAGCAGTTGATCGTAGGGTGCCCCCGCTCCCCTAAGATGATGCATACACATATAGCCTTCGCAGCCGCCCTCCTGCCTTGTAGCTAGCATGGGTGCGGGATCTTCTGGCAGTGGTGACGGTGACTTCTCCCTCTGTGGCTCTGGAGCTGGCACCGGCTTCTTCGCTTGCCTTCGGGAACGACCACCCTTCCCTTTCTTTGGTACTCAGGCCGGCGTTTGGAGAGCCTTCAGGTGGAGCCATTCCTCACATGACTCCACCTCATCCTGAAAGAATGCACCCTTGAAGAGGTGGTCTCCCCATGGGCACTCCACGAAGCCGTGTCCAAAGTCCCCACATAGGAGCCCCTTCTGCCGCCAACCGGCGCTGCTGCTCGTCCACACTTTCTTTACGGTCCATTATTATTTTCTCTTTTTATTTTATTTTTCAAACCTGCAGTTCCTGTTCTGAGTCTCTCTCCCACTCTGACACCACATATGATAGGTCAAGCTGTTTCAACCAGGAAGGAGACTCACCACTTTAATAATAAATACAAATGACAAAAACAAAAGGCACGGCTTAACAAAACACACGAAAACGTAAACAAACAGACGGGACAGCACTGAACACAAAACACATACAGGCACCTTCACCAGTCATTTCTTCTAGCTAACACCCGTGATCGCCCTATTTGTACACCAGTGGCTTAATTAATCATTTAATCATTTATTCATTTCACGGCTCCAGCCACATTCTCACGTGTTTTGACAGGGAGAAATGTAACCCATTATAATCCACACCAACACATACACGTGTGCACCGGCAGTGCTTTCACCCTGCCACACTGCCACAGGTATACAGAACACATGTAGTGCTTAGAAATGATCAAGGGCTCAGGTCTATGAAAAATTGCTCCACTCAGCAAAGCAAACCTGAAAACTAATCTAACAAACCATTTAGTAATTTGTCCTTAGGTAGCCTTTCTTTACAGCTAGCTAGTGCTGGAAGAGGGTTTAAAAAATACAGAATATATTATCTTCTCTTTGTTTGGATCCAGTCGGATTTACAGTAATAATATGCAAAATAGATTTTGGCTCATTTTACTTAAATAATTGTTCACATAAGCCTGGCAATGGTGGCATAAGCTAGAATGTTTCTTGTTGCAATTCAAATAATTCCAAAGTGACAGGAATTCAGCTCTGGTTAATGACTTTAAAGGCAAGTCTGTTAGGCACAACTGAATTAGTCTTATCTGGAAGAAACAGTTGAAGCTTGTTAGACATAATCTTTGGCACTGTTACCAAGCTTTGCATTGCAACTATTGCTATTTGCTTTTAAATCTGGTATCTGCACTTACAAGTCCATGACAATTAGCATATATTCTTAATATTACTTCTGGGGGGTATCACTTGTATTGCCCAGATGTGATAAGCTTTGCAATGGCTTTTATTAGGCTTTAAGAAGCAAAAGATTTTGTTCTATGTGGTACAGTAGTCTCCGGCTAAGAGGACACCTCTGTAAGCAAGGAAAGTGTTCTTATAGCCCGATTTAGCCACCAGACACAATATAAATCAACAAATAAATAAATACGTATTACTTGTCATGACGCGTGTGCATCAACATCTGAAATAAACTGAGTAAGTAAAAGCAATAGGCAAGTGTATGTTAATAAACTATAATAATAAAATAACAGATAAGCTAATGTTAATAAACTGTCAAACTAAATTAACACAGCACCCCTTCACATGTTAAAAAATGCAGCAGCAATATACAAGACATGAACCATATATAACAGAATGGTGAAGCAACTCACCAGAACGGGAAACACCAAATTGCTCGGTGACTTGTGTCTGGTTTCAGGTTTTTTTTCCAGAGCTCGAACAATTTACTTTTTGTAGGTAGAGAAACAGCGTCGCATTTCACCCCATGAAAGCGTATTTTGTGAGTCACTAGAGATAAATAACTTGCAAATCAGTAAGAAATGACTTCAATTACTCATTGGCATGACATCTTTCATGGTGTGTGTGACAGGATGTGAATGGTGTAGATGGATAAGGCAATGTCCAGACAGTATCTCCGTTATAAAACAGTTTGTATTTAATAAAATAAATAATAAATCCACCCCTCTACCAGCAATGGTATCGGATGGTAGCAGGATTGCAGTCCCAAACAGAAAATAAACAGTTTACAATAACCCCAAGACGTCCACCTTTGTGCACAGGGAAAGTGCTCCAAAACAGGTGGTGCTGGGGTTTGCTGGCTCATGTTGTGCTGTGGTCTGCAGTGCTAGTCATGCTCTGGGGGTTTGTGCTGGCTCCGTGGCTGCAGCTCCCGACTCGCTGGTCCTCTGCCACACAAATAAACAAACAAAAACACAGCGTTCCGGCGCGTTATTACCAATTCAGCGTAAGGGGCCGTACTCAGGTAGCTGTGTCCCCTTTATACTGCCAAACTCCTGCCTGTGATCAGCCCGGCGCCACTGTCTATCCAATCGCTGCATGCCTCGCAGCTGACCACAATTAATTTGTTTAGCAAACTTGCAGCTACACGCTTTTCTCCAAAATGACTGACTTCTGGTTCCCACCTACCATCGAGTCGCCCCATTTATGGGAAAGCATACCGCCAACCTTACACAGCGCCCTTTCTGGTCTGGAGGGAGACGTACAGCTCAGATTTCTTCTCTCTGTGTCACAGGGTAAAATAGCATTCCTTTGCGAGTTTGTATGTAGAGCTATGAACTAGCATTTGACGTAGAATGCAGTGAATGCGCGAATATCCAATATCCTTTATCAACCAAACTTCACCAAGGTTAATGCTTAATAATTGTAAGAGATTGCGGTAGCCTCATTTGATTTTCTCTTCTGTAATTTCTCTCTGAGTCTTTGCAATACTGTCATTTTCATAGATGAGCTACATTTTACATTGCAGTTGCACCCACTTTCTGAGAACAAAAGCAGGATCGGGCACGACCATCAATGTGTCAGTCCCAATAATAGCTTGTAAATCACACAGACACACGTGACTCAATTTACTCCTTATCATGAAGACTTTTATGGGGTAAAATAGCTTTCTCTTGCGAGTTAGTCTTCAGGAGCTATGAACTGTTGTATAAAGTAGCCTACTGTATAATATAAAGGGCACATATGTGCATATTTTTCTTCTTGATAAATCAAGATAATTAAGTCGTAAATCCTGAATCATGACTCAAATTACTCCTTTCACATTTGCTTTTGTAACCGGGTGAAATGTTCCAGACAGTAAGAGACTACAACTATGCAATAAATAATTTATTTATGTTATACTAGCATGAGTATAAAAGCTCACCTGTTTTGCATAGTTGTTATGCCATGAGGAAAATACGGTGATTGTCTCCTAACCTATCTATGATGTCCCTTTAAGGGTTCCCTACAAATCTAACTATAAGAAGATATATATAATTTTTAACCTGCCTAGGTTAAAAGAATAAGTGGGAGAGTCAATAAACTCTGTCCTAGGTGCACGCACGGGTCGAGGGGGCGTGCTCCGTGGTGCTGTAACAGGTTGAGGTGGGGTGGTAGTGCAGATGCTCCAGGGTTTGTGCTGGCTCTGTAACCTTCAGCTTCTGATCAGTATTTGCCTGCAAAAATACAAAAACAAAACAACAACGCTCTGGCTTCTTTTCCTGTCAATGGTAGGGGCCGTACTCCTTCCTGTGATCAGTACAGTGCCATGCTCTATCCAATGCGCATCACAGCTGATCACAATAGAACTGTTCCTTTCACCAAGATTTCCTGTTCCGTCCTACCATCGAGTCGGCCCATCCTTGTGAAGGCGTACCACCAACCTAACTTAGCGCTCTTCCAGGTCGGGAGGTATATTTGCAGCTCAGATTCCTTCTCTCCTGTTCACACTTCCCTACAGAAATAGAGAAACCTCTGTAATTAGAACTTGAAAAAATAATTATTTGTTTATTTTCAAATATCAATACTACATGTTTTTAAAGAGGAAAAAAAGTGTCTCAGTTATAAACTCCTATCTGCCATTAACCACAGTACTAGAAGTAGCAGATCACGTGATCTGAGCACGGGATTTAATTGGAGGAGCCTAGAGAGGTTTTTTTTTTCATTAGAGGAGACAAGCCTCCGTTATGAACTCCTATCACTAGAACCACAGTACTACCAATGAGAGGTGAGCCCTGGTTTTAATTGGAGAAGCAAATCATACCCTCCTGTCCCCTGCTGAAGCACTGCTACTGTGTGCTTGATTATGTGTGTTGAATAATTGAAATTGCATAATTCGGTTTTGTATTCAATTTTCTGAAGGAGAAAAAAAAAAAAGAAGTCATGCATAACGGTAGGACAAATTTAAAAACACAAAGTTAAATACGAAGCCAACATGTTGTTTACATGCATGGATGATGGGAGTTGTAGTTTTTGTCCGCATTTCTGCTGATTGGAAACACCTTTCAGCATGTACCAGATAAACTACTATTCCCAGAAGATACACAAACATATGCCTACTGCATTATGACACCTGGAGCATCAGTAAAGTGAGCTCTATTTTTTCAAAGTTTCATATTGTGATACCACTTCCTTTCTCTGGGAACAAATCTAGTTGTTAGTGTTGTTTTTTTCTCTGTTAGTATTTGTTGGAAGTTGTATGTGTATCATTTTAGCCCTTCCCCAGCAGTGTTTGTTTATTTTCCCCAGCGCAGGTAAGCACTTTCACTTCCTATTCACCTGTACGGCATGTCATTATTTTGTTGGTCATTTGTTTAAGTTTAGCAAATTAGGTCTAGAATGTGCTTGATTTGTGTCTGCCTTTCTCCTGCCTTAACAACTTTGTTTAGAACATATTTTATGCAAATTATGTTAGTGACGTGGTCTTGAAATGTTGTTGTATCTTATCATGCAGCTAGTAGTTTTTTCAGGAGAGGAAAGTATACTGTACTGTATATAGCTGGCCTAAACCTGTTCAGTCACATACAGGTATTGCATGACCACCTCGGAAACAATTCACCCATTGTAATGGTGTTTTGAATACCATATACTACTGTATAAGTTGATTTTCTTTCTATTTCCTGAAACCTAATAGTGAGAAGTGTAAACAGATATAATTATTCTTAAGAAATATGAGCATGAATTACACAATTAATG
Source organism: Acipenser oxyrinchus oxyrinchus (assembly GCA_030684275.1). Lineage (NCBI taxonomy): Eukaryota > Metazoa > Chordata > Actinopteri > Acipenseriformes > Acipenseridae > Acipenser > Acipenser oxyrinchus. Next base: position 45,732,975 of record CM060247.1, read on the forward strand.
GGGAGATTACTCTACTCTGTGACAAAGTGCACCGTCTATTTTGAAAGTTATTTAAATTAAATAAATAAAGGTTGCTGACACATTGAGAATGAAAAATGAAGGCAGTTTTATGTTTTCTAGGTTATAATGCTAAACCAAAATCTTCAATTAAATATGAATTACAAACCTTCCCATCCAGGCCAAAGGCTAAGGTATTTAACCCAAATACCAGTCATTTAACAATAAACAGAATTATTCTTGAATTTCTAAATTATGTTATTTACTAGGAAAACATTATACTCCCTTCACCCCTACATATTACATGGAAATAACTCATCCCCATTTATCAAGCTTGTCCTTCCTGCATAAAAACCCTTCTGCGTCCTGTACCTCCACTCTGCAACATGAGCAGACTCAGGCTCCCCTGTGGCCAGTGCCTGTCAATGCCTGTGCAGCTTAACAGCCAGCCATATGGTCAGCCCAGACCTGTTTTTGCCCTTCATCTGCTCGTGAAGGGACAGTGACTCATCAAGATGATTTGGGCAGTGATACAAAAGCCAGAGGAAAAGTTCAAATGAAGAGTCTGCCTTATGCCATGTTTAATATAATGAAAACATACTGTGACGTTGATTCGTGTTCTCAAAATAAATTATGGAGAGTTCTGCATCCAAACACACTTCATTTTCCTTTACGTTTTCCACACAGATTGTATTGACAAGCCCTCGATTCTCAAGTACACCAGCACTTTCAGAGAAGCCATCCGGGTCACTTTTGAGTAGCTCTTTACACATCTGCAGAGTAAAACTTTTTTCATGTCTCTTTCGTGGTCCGGGAATTCTCATTGGATTCAATACGAGAGTCCTTTCTGTGTTTACAAGTTGGGTCAGCTTGAAGAGGAACAGTGTACAGATGATATACAAGTATACAGATAATCTAACCTAGAATCTAAGCACATGTGTTAAATACATCTGGGCAATATGACTGGAAAATAAACACAGCTTTACAGTTCTAGTGCAAGGGTTTTGGAAGGGTAATAACAACTTGGTGCACTGCCAACAGGCTGCTGGCTTTTTCTCTTCTTGTGGTTTTGGTTACTGACATGCAGTCTTCAGCAAGTCATTGAAACCTGTATGTAGATGCTTACCTGTGATACCTTTTGGCCTCTCTCAACAGATTCCAGTTCTTCCTTTTTCCAGCACTTACTGTAATATTGAAAGTTTTCTGATTTTTTTTTTTTTTTGGCGCCCCAGTGTTCTTTATGATTGTTTTTTTTCTGTATGGAAATCTCAAACAGATATACTGTCTTGACTATCAGTCATGCCTGAAGAGAATAATGAGTTAGAATTTAGAACTGTGCGCTGAGGAGTTTAGAATTTAGAACGATAAACTCGCTGGAAGTTGGCATTGCTACTTCCGTGGAATCAGTGGCTCCACTGCCTGAGCTTCTTTCTTTCGTCACGGTCTACTTCGCTTGGGTCGCAGACCACTATTAACAAACTGTTTTTCACAAGCTGTATTTCTGGTCATTGAAAAGAAAAAAAAGAGGGAAGGTATCTGTGTGATCCTCCACCGGGGTTCGGCCTGCCGTGTACCTGCTGCAGAGCGAGTCCGCCTGCCGCTCACTTTTAGTGTGCCCCTAAAAAAAAAAAAAAAAATTACTGTTATCAGCGTGTGTCGACCTAGTTCATCTACCCTGTTGTGTGTGTTTTTTGTTTTTCAGTTAACAAAAAACACACACAGCATACATACACACACATGCACACGCACACACACACACGCACACATATATATATTAGGGGTCTACTTATATCGCGGTACATTTATGTATTTTTTGCGGGTAGGTTATCGAATAAAATTAGGATTTCGCTGACCTGTTTAAACATTAAATAAACCTGAGTAGACAATACTTCAAAGCACTATAAAAGCCTAAAAATAGTGGTACTTGCTTCCTTACTAAAACAGAGTGCTGTCATTTGTTAAAGGCAAGCATGCAACATCCCCCAGCCGTTGTTGCCGACATTCTTTGTCTGGTGTGGACCTGGTCATACATTGAGACTGCACGTTCTGCATCCACTGAATTGGTTGGAAGTGTAAGGCAAAGCTTTACGAAGTTATACAGATGCGGAAATCAATTAGAAACAGTCACAAAACTTGGTTACCCAAGGGCATCTGGCATGCTTTAATAAAGACAATATATGCAGCTCGTTCGTTGTCATGTTATTTGTCCCATCCAATAATTTATTTTATTAGTACCGAGTCAAAACAAAGAAAACGTGCCTAGCAGCAGGTTGTTTGAAGCGAGATGGCTGTGTTAGATCGTACCTGTAGTACTGATTTAATTTGGCTACAACCGACAGGAATACTTTTTGTCTGCGCTGACTTTCCAGTTTGTTTTCTGAAAGCTGTTTATTTTATGTTCTGTTCAGCAGCCTCTGTAGTAGCCTTTCGTTTAATGTGTGATTCTGAAGCTAATTAGCGATCGATCGTATTTTTTCAAGACACATTACAATATGTCCAGGCTATTCCTTTGCCGACCGAGGATGGGCGCTTCCACGGAGTGGTGCTCAATTGGGTGAGGGAGGGAGCGGCGCCCGGGGGGAGGGAGGCTTAGGTCGGCCAGGGTGTCCTCGGCTCACCGCGCACCAGCAACCCCTGTAGTCTGGCCGGGCGCCTGCAGGCTTGCCTGTAAGCTGCACGAGAGCTGCGTTGTCCTCCGACGCTGTAGCTCTTGGGTGGCTGCATGGTGAGTCCGCAGTGTGATAAAAAACGGTCGGCTGACGGCACACGCTTCGGAGGACAGCGTGTGCTCGTCTTCGCCCTCCCGAGTCAGCGCAGGGGTGGTAGCGGTGAGCTGAGCCTAAAAAAAATAATTGGCCATTTCAAATTGGGAGAAAATAATACAAAATAATTGGCAACGACTAAATTAAAAAATTAATAAATAAATAACAGAATCTATTGCTTTGAATGGGTGCAGTTACACTGTGTGCGGAATCGAAAAGAGGCACGGCGGAAAACTGTGGATAGAAACAGAGCGATTTTTTAATAATACTGCACTGCAAATTTCCATCTAGACCAATCAACTGAAGTTGTTGTGTGATGTTATCTACACTATGTACAGTGAGAGATGGCGAACGAAAGACTTTTTCAGGTTTTCAGGGTGCAAAAATGCCCTGAACTGTATGATACGTCCTGTCTAGATTATAAGGATACGCTAAAGAAGCAAGACCCCTGGGACACCATAGCAGCCAAACTAGACATGTCAAGTAAAAATATTTGCATTTGAAGAGCAAAAGAAAATATACACTATATAGTGTACTGTATGCCATAGACCTCCAAGCAAAACACTTCAAAATTGAAGAAAAAAGGTCTCAATAATGACTGGCTTCTTGCAGTATTTCATGGAGGTTTTTTGTACAGGTTTTTAAATTATATTGTCATAAAACTCTTGGATTCGCCATGTCAGGTAAACAATTCAGTCCTGCAATGGACACTGTCTTTATATGGTGTGGAATAACATTGTTTGGTTCAGACATGAGTTAAAAAAATCTAGTCGTCTGTCTGAGTTTCCTAAACTTATCCTAAAAAGCAGTGACATCTTTACCCCCTCAACTGTAATGCAATAAAGTGAATGTCCTCAGTTGAACTGAACGACTCATTACATATTTTTTCAAAAACTTTCATAATTCATTTGGCTTTCTTATAAGATGCTACTGTCAACACGGTCACATTCCGTTCTGTGGAACGTGTAAGACATTAATTAGACATTTTCTGGATTTTCTTGTGCGTGCTTGGCCTTGTGTTTTATTTGAAGAACGATCACACACCCAGGAATGCTTTACTTTAATTTTGATTACATTTATAACAGAACCAAAATGATTATTTTATTCACTATCTTTTTCATTTGATATATTCTTATATTTATTATCTTATTAGTTTTTTTTAGCTATTTTTATTCTAATTGAACAATGACCAGAGTATGCATAAACCTAGGTGTAAATCTAGCCAAGAAACAGTGCAGTGTGATTACAGGATTATCTCAAAATCTCAATTGGAATCTAGTTAAAAAATAGCATACTGGACAGCTTCCATGCTTCTGCATGTTAGTGCAGGAAACTGACGAGTTATAGTGCCATTTCTCAAATAAAGTATAGATACAGGACATTGTTTTTGTGTAATCTGATAGTGGCTGAGGCTGTTCTACGTTAATGTTTAAACACTGCTAGCTACTATGATTTATAACTAAGCTTGCTACTGTTCAATTTAAATTTTTTTGCCAAATCGACAATCTTTATTTTTCAATTCAAGCAGAGGATGGGTGAAATCAACCTTTATGCTTTTAAAAAAAACAAAAACACTTTTTATGCCATTGAGAAATGTCTCATTTAGAGAAACCCCTTTATCATATTCAACATGCAACAAAACCATGGTTACCAACATTCTAATTGAAATAACGTTTGGTCACAGCAGAGCTGTACCTTGTAAAGATCCTACACACATTATAGCGAGTGGTTTTACCAACGTTTATCCTATACACATTTATTTCAGTCGAGAACTCTCATTTTTTGTGGATTCGACGTTTTAACGAGCTTTACTGATTAATATCGAAAAGTAGCAAGCCTAGTTATAACCTGCCCTCCACACATCTATTAACCAGCCCCAAAGGGTATGTTTCAGACATGACCACAAACAAAGCATTCAAATATTAAGTGGAATTTGGATTCAGCATGTCAAAGTCAATAAAATGTTTTCAAACCAGAGCAGAGGTGAACAACCATTTCTACGACACACTAAAGAAGAAGTAGACTGTAAACTGGATAATGTGGGTATCCTTTATATTTCAAATAAATAAATGCAGTTGTGTGCATCAAAGTTCTGTAGCGTAAGGTAGCTACATTATAAATATGCTATTTCATGCAGTATAAAACAACATTTTAATCTATATTGCTTACACTGTTTTTCTCAATTTCTTTTCTTAATGCAGTAAAATATCAATATCAACTTTTCAACGTGTCTGTATTTAAAAAAAAAAAAAAAAAGCAGATTGAAACAGAATGATTTTTTTGCCTGTAGCAATAAGTGTGTGTGTGTGTGTGTGTGTTTTCAGGACACAACATAACAGGTGGGCTTTGGCATTTAAAAGGTGTGAAGGAAGACAATAAATTTGGGTAGAAAGGCCATCAGACCTGAAAAGCTGGTTCGGTCATCTCCAGGAGCTAACTTTGTATACACATTTACCTGAAGAAATGAGTCTAGCAGATATTCTGATGATAGGTATCTCAAATTGTAAGTTTATGTGTGACTTATTTAAGTGAGTGTGTGTCTATGTTTTACCTTACAGAGCAGGAACAGAAGCATGAAATACCCGCAGTACTGCATGAAGTTTCTTATCTCTTTGTGTGTTGTTTTATATATCATTTAGATATTGCAGCAGTTTATAATAAACTACATTTTATTACACATTACTTTTACTATATGGCAGATAAAACCAATAGTATGTGTTAATCCTTACCATTTATCTTTATTTTACAATGATATTGTGTATTTGCATACTGGTAAATACTCCTGTTATACAGCACCTATTTTAACATAGAGCTGTTTCACTGTAGTTACAAGGACCTGGCAAGTGGCCTGCATTGAAGCAAGTGTAATACAAACCTTTGATTTATTGTTTATTCAGGTGCTTAGCAAACATTACCTGGCCAAGGTCACCTTTCTTTCAGGGAATAAAGAAAAACAGTGTCCTTGCAGTTGCACAAACTGCAAAACCGAAGGAATGCCCTTTACTGAAATGTTTGGATTTTTTTAATGGAATTTGAGGGTGGATTTAAGGATAATATTTGAATTTGCTTAACAGTTATATTAGCCAGTGAACCGTCTGAACTAAGGTGTGTTTATTTCTGGTGAAAGATTCGTCAAACTACCCAATTATTATTGTAATTATTAAGTGATTAATCATCCTTATGTGGTTGTGCTTGGCTTGTCCCATGGGGTTGACAGTTATATTTGTTTAGCTCCAGGAGCTATTGAGTCAAAGAAAAAAATGTTGCAGAACATAATACGTTCTTACTTTCTACTTTTTCAGCATTTTTATATTGTGTAATAAACTTTGTTTAAAAATTCACCCAATTCGTTTTTTACCATTCCACCTGCACTTTATTTGCATTTATATAATGTTGAGTCATTAAAATTGCAAAATTAACAATACAAATGTTATAGGAGACGCTATCTGTGAAATAGAAAACTGAATGTTATATTTAGTGTGGTACACCAAAAGATTATTAGACCAATTCTGAAATTATTTGGTTGGACATATGTAACTAATCATGTAAGTTGTCTTTTTATAATGTCGTGGCCATATGAACTACACAAACTACTGACTTGTTGAACGTTCTTAAGACAGTTTGATTCTTTCATGCTTCATGCCTTCATACGGCTTTGGGTTCCAGGATTCATGCTTGCTGGCATGCTGTGTTTAATGCTAGAGGCCTTGTTGCTGTACTAAAAACTCTGAGTGTGTAAAGTTAATTCAAGCTCAGGACATTTTATTTGCATCAATCCCATACAGCCAGCTCGTGGTTCACTTAAGAGCCAAGTATTCAAGTATTCCTCCAGAGTTCAGCTGACCTTTGGCGCAGTCCCATTTTCTCAGTAATTGTACTTGACTGTAAACCAGAGTGATTTAATGGGGCTGGGAACAAAGCTGAGCCAAAAACTGCAACTATAGTGCTCTGCATTCAGTAAACAAACAGAGCCTTTTTAACTTGACCTCAAGCAGTCAGTCGTGTATAAGCCAGGACCTCTTTACCTGCACAGATGGAGGCCGCTCATCACTCACGATGAACAGCATGCTGTGGCCTATATGTAGGTGGACAACATGGGGTTACAGAAATTCTGTATATTCCAGAAATGCATTTTGGAGCATGCTCTGTTTAACGGTCTGTATACCATGTCGTCATTTACACAACCATTTATCTATTTTCAGAGTAGTTCGTTTTTCTTTTTCTTTTAAGTTAAAAAACTCAAAATGCCACTCAATTTCAGATTTATTATTCAAAACGTTTCTTCTTCAGAATAGTACGATTGTCATGTGCATAAGTCTGAGCGATGGTCTGTGTTTATTATAAAACATCTATTCATATGCTCCAAAAGTTTGATCAGGAATGACACTCATCCCTAATCATTACGATTATACAGTACAGGTTTACTTCAGGACACATGTGAATGTACTGACTTGTTAGATTTATTCACTGTAAGAGTCATAAGACTCGCAACAACATTGGTAGATTGTTGGCTGGTGCAGTTATAACATTGAGTGTGGCAACTCCAGGGGGCGGTTGTGTTAAACAGATCCGATCCTGGATCCAGGCTCCGATCTTGATCCTATGACGTATTGGGTTGCACTATAAAAGGATCACAGCTAATCTTGAGCTCAGTTTCGGCTCAAAATCTGATCCTACTTCGATCTTGCTTCAGACCAAGACCAGAGTGGGATCAGAGCTTCATTGAACGTTTTATAAATGGAGTAATTAAATGTTTTTAGTTTTGAACAAAGGAATAAACAAAATAATGTAATTTCTCCATTTAAGACTCAGCTCTGATCCCAATCTGATCCTGCTCTACTGTTGATGGTTGCGAATTAAACAAATGAAACAGTAATATATATTAAACAACGGAGATGTTTGACATACACCATCATAATACGTAAAGGAAACTCTTTTTACAATTGCTAAAGTAATCGTTAAATAAGCACAATGTATTTAGCTAATTGATCGACGTAATGGTAAATCAATAAACTTTTCAAATATTTGCAGATTTTCACAAAAATATTTCCCTCAGATTATTATATGAAGACGGAGATACTTTAACATTGTAGAAAACATTAACGTTATCTAACAGTAGGTTGCAAAACGTGATGGCAAACTTAGTCACCTTTGTACAATCCCTATTATAGACTATACTAAGTGATCAGATAAATGCAGCTGCATTGATTTATATGTGTATTGTAAATGTCTTAATAATAGCTGGACTATGAACTTCAGGCCAAGATAAAAGCCCAGTTTATAAGGGCAGACTAACCATGTTTGTCATTATGGTTCACCACCGTCAACAACCAATTTCTTGTCAAATTACTTTAGTTTTTTACAACAAATATGGATCAAACCCTGACAGCAGGGAAGACATTAAGCGCAATTCATTAATAAGAGACTGGGGTTTTGGCAAGCAAGTGAACACTGTTAACCGGCCGCCCCTGGCTGCTTAACAGTGACACTGTCTGAGGAGGGTCTGGAGCAGGTGCTACAGTACATGTTAACACCTTTTCTCTGGGCAGCAGTGTATTCTGGCTTTATCAGTGTCGGGAAACTCAAGTTTCAGTCTTCATTTACATGTGACCTAGCTGCCCTTTCCCTCACTGTGGTGACAGAATCTATTAGGGAACAGATAGTAGTGCAACACAGTCACATTGGGTCAGACACATAAAAAATATATATATATATATCGGTAAGGTTACTTAGTGCAAGTTCCTGAGACATTCAGAATGTAGGACAACGTGACCTACTTAGACATTTATAATGTTATTATGTTGTTATGTTACAGACACCTGCATTTGAAAGCCATATCTTGAGAAACAGAATTATCTACCAAGTTTATTTTATATTAAGATACAATAAACCCTATACAGACCAGTCACTGTCAGTCTCGTAGGCAAAGAAACACCGCACAAAAGTATTATTTAACCAGTTTATTCCATTGATTGGTGTTTAGGTACCAAACGCTATTTACATGGTGCATTAAGTTTGGCACTATTGGCCTCCGTAAAGTGTTGCCGATGTCGTGCCGAATTTTACATTATTTCAAGATCTGCACATGCGTCGCTGTTTCATTGAATGTTGTCCATGTGATTGCTTGCACTATTATTAATTTATTCATCACCGTGGGTTAAATGTAAACTTTTGGTATTATAAACGAGATGTACTTTTTAGACATCAAAACAGCATAAAAACATCCAAACACATCTTAAAATAATACAAAATTCCTCATGACACAGTATTTAATATGTTTAGAAGTGTTGTGAGTCAGCATTTATACGCAGAGCAGCTTAAGATTGAATTACTTCCAGAATGGCTAGAAAATGTGATGTCTTGTAGAGCTGTGTTCGAAGGTTCGAAGATTCAAAGGTTCGTTCGCTAGACAGGAATTCAAAGGGAGTTCTGAACCTTCGAAGGTGTGTCAGGTGTAGGGTTGCCACCCTGCCTGTATTTTACCGGACTGTCCGGTATTTTTATGTACTTTGACCCCCTGTCCGTTTTTTTTGGAAGATGTCCGGTAATTCTAAGCATTTTAATCTATTGGATATGTTCTTAAAAAAAAAGTGTTACATTAAACAATTTAATATAACATGTTGTGCTTGTATGAGTGAAATTCAAATACTATAACACAGCGGTGTGTAAATGCACCAGAAAGAATTGAGGTAACAACGTAAGCCACCAAAACGCTGTACCGTTATGTTTTTCATGTGTGCTCACCGCTGTGTGTTATCTGGTATGAGCATGCGCGCTGCTGTTAAGTTTGACAGGCCTTTGAATGAAGAAGCGCGAAACTATTAAGTAGCATACTGTAACGTTAGTCACAATGGCAGAGACAAATGAAGAAGTAGACAATAGGAGGGGATGAGACGTCCGGTATTTTCGTATCTCAAATGTGGCAACCCTAGTCAGGTGGCATTCACGCACTGTTTTTTTTTTTTTTCTCTGTTAACAGAAACTTTTTGACAATGTGCGAAAACTATAAATCACACATTCAATGTCAGTCAGGTGCAAAAATTGGATCTGCATATTACATAAACAAAAGTTGTTGTATTAAAATCCACTACCAACTCGTTATACGTAGCAACTCTATTTGGCGCTGCTACCATGTATGGAGCAGGGTATAGTATCCAAAGCACTGCCCCCCAGAAGGATATTTTTGCCCACCTATAGTGGTTGTAGTGCTTCAGTAAAATATGTGCTGAATACCTAGTGTACAAGACAGTGTAAGAGAAGTGCTATGGTAGAATATGTTTGAAATATACAAAATATACACTAGCACTAATAATTTTAATTTAAAAAACCTAGCACCGTCCGCCGCTCCCCTCTCCAGCTCGTGTTATTCAGAAGCAAACCTTTAATTTCTTCACTCATCAGAAAAGCATTGTATAGCCTAAACTGTATTGAAAAACCCCTCTAAACCCCTTTGCTGTTTAGGATTGTTTTGTTAAATGCCCACACGACCAAAAAAAAAGTTGAATGCAAACTGCAAGCGACTGTTGATATATCATGGAGGCACAACCAATCAAATGTAAGTTCATATTATTATTAATATTTTTAGCAGTAGTAAAATGTGACTGATAACCTGCTTGGAACCGTGACTGTTAAATAAAGATTTGTTTTGCCTATGTCCGCTGCAGTTCGTGCTGCTGCAATTCGTGCTGCTGCAATGGAAGCTTACTGTATATATCGCAAGCAGCATCATTTACATGTAAATAAACGTGTGTTTTTATTTTTATTGAAATGATAAAAACATAATTACTGTTCTATATAACATATTTTTAAACTACATGTGAATGTTGTATTCCATTCATATGGATTACCTGTAAAATAATAGGATTTTCAATCAAATATAAACAAGTAGCTATGGTGACGTCACCAGTAAATTAGTACCATCGAAGGTTGGAGCCTTCCTTCGGGAATGTGTTCCGAACCTTCTAAGGTCAAAATGTACCCTTCGTTGCAACTCTAATGTCTGTGTGCAGTGAAGTATGGAAATATTTTGGTTTTGAGGTGGATGATGATGGAATTGTAAAAAAATATAACAAGACCTTGTTTTTCTCCATGGATATAAATGAAGCAAATCACCACTAAGTTAAAGTAAGTTATTGCTTTTCATATGTAAATATCGGTTAACGTCTGGAATGTTATATCGTAATTATATGATTACATTTTTCTTTGTTTTGGAAGACTTCGATATTATCGACATTGATATTGAAATACATGCACAATATTGATATACAATTTTGATAGCGTTGCCCACCACTAATTTTACATTGCTTGTTTGCTTTTTCTTTGCGGTCCGGGTTGCTCCAGGGTGATCCTGCAGGCCAAACATCACAGTGTGTTTTTTATGCTTGTAATGTTTTGAGCAGTAGCGTTGATGGAGAGTAAAGTTATTGATGCACTCTTGTTGCAAGTCGGTCATAATGGGTCAGGTCAGCTCCTCCAGTGTTCCAAATCACAGAAACATTCCATAATGGACAAGACACTCAAACAGTGTGCCGGGATCTACGTGTTGTGGGTTATTAAGGTAATTTCTGAAATGTTTTATGAATTAATAAGAATCTAAAAAGGTGTTAATATTATTAATAAAATACAGTGGAGTTGTGGGGTTTGTGACAGTGAAAAATGATCATTAAAATACAAGTGCATGGTAGTGCACTATAAGGTCACAGCCAGAAAGGATGAATGATAGTCCTTTTTTTATTTTATTTTTTTTACCACAACTGTATCTCTTTAATCAAAGGGAGATTCAGAGCCATTTCTGCCAAATCAGAGTCATGTAAAATGTTGTTTGAAGTGCAAACCTTATTTTTGTCTTGTTTGTGTGTGTTTTGGAGGATGTGTCAGACATATATTTTAAGTGGCAAAGCATTCATCTCTTTAAGAGGTGCGTTGTAGTTTATGGGGCCTGCGGTTTACAGAGAGAGAGTGACAACTAAGAGGCCCCATCAAGGTCACCAAAAAGACAGTTGCACAAATTGGTTCCTCCTGTAATTTATGTCTCAAAATTACCACAAATCCTGATGTTGTAAGATATCAGAAGCTATGGTAAGGCTACTTCTGTTTTGTGCTTGTAAAGGAGAGCTGTGAGATACACTCTCCCTTCTGTACCAGAAATCAACTGACCACAGCTAACCCTCCCATCTGCCTCTGCTGGTTATAATTTAGTTATTCTGACCTGCTATGCTTCTGACCTTCATCTGTCATGATCACAACTTGCATAGTAACAGGAAGTCCCATGTTCTGTCAGACAACTACAGCTTTCAGATGTTTCTGTCTACTAATAAACTGTTTACTCTCGCTGAAGCAGCTTTGAGAAAGCAAGGGAAAGGCACAAAAGTGAATGGCATGTGTTTAGGAAAGGTTTTTTTTTTTCTAACATAAGGTCCTTATTAAAGATAAAATGGAAAATCAGGAGTTCAGTCCTTAGAATAGTGTGAATAGGACCCCTCAGGATAGAGCACTACTAGATAGAAGGATGTGGTACATAAGCTGCTGATTTACTGAGGGTGATTTTATGAGATATCTGCAAAGAAGTCGACAGAAACTTGAAATTGAACTGCTTGCTTGCTTATCTCTTCACCACAGAAGTAATTTCCCTTATTTTTGCAGCTGGCCCAGCGAGCTAACTAAAATATAGATTCCTTGTACTGTATAAGTAATTATCTTTATGTCTAATAAACTTTTGTTTGCGTGTTTGTTTCCAGCTCGTCAATGAGAAATTCCTCTTCCAGTTCGTCAGCCCCTGCAAAGGTGTGCTTGGTCTGTGGGGACGAGGCTTCTGGATGTCACTATGGGGTCGTTACCTGTGGCAGCTGCAAGGTTTTCTTCAAAAGAGCCGTAGAAGGTATGTCTTCTCTGTCAAGTTATATATATTGGCTTGTGTGAATAGTCTGCCATTACACCTTCCTAGTCCTTCTCGGGAGGACCCTCCCTCTAGTGTGTGTGTGGTGTAATTCGGTCACAATGCAGATTTGAGCCTAGGTATCATGGCTAACTGAGATCTGAGATAGAACGTTCTCATATTCTATATAACCACGAACGTCAACAGCAATGCATCTCCATATGTCGAATTCAGACAAACCCATCTTTTACAGTCAATACTAAATAACTTGTGAGTTGAAGTTATATATTAAACCATATTAAAAACAGTGATGATGTGTATTCATAAACATTTTTGTAATGCAAACCTTGAAGATTCCAATGATATGATGCAGGCTGTACTGCAGCTGTTTAGCTAGATGTGCACTGTGGACTTGGTTACCTTACCTGACCTTAATGCAGCAGAGTTTTGCTTTTCAAGTGAATGAGTCAGCAATGATATATAGAAAAGCACAAGTAGAACTTTAGGAAAACTGTTGGAGCCTGTGCAGTAGCATCTGCTAAGAAATCATTAATAATTGTTATAAAAATGTGTGCTGTGGGAAATTAATCAAACCAAAAAAGCTTCAGAAACATTATTATCCCCCATTTGTGATACATATCTCTAGGGATGAGCATATAGTACAACCAACAACATACAAGTCTCACTTCAGAGTTAAAACTTTTTTTTTCTTTTTGATAAACACTTACTGAGTTGTGATGAAACTCGGTTGGGACATTCTTTTGCAGTAAGTTATTGAAAGTATTAGAATCTGGGGGTATAATTAGGAACATGTTTGTAAGTTAAGGTAAGTACATTGGATGTAGGTCATTATTTTTTCATTATAATTATAGCTCTAATTTTAGTATTTACAGCTGTGGCTGGGTATATATGTTACATTCTTGTTTATATTTTGCATCAAGTCAAGTCTGTGTGTTCTTTCAGTTTTCATAGTGTAGACCCAAGTAGTTGAACCTGAAACAATCATAGGTCTTTATTATGTTCAAGTCCTGTATTGGAGAATAACTTTTAGCTTTACTGTAAGAACAATTCCCAAAGCCAGGCTATGGTTCTGATTTCTTACTGGTCACTTCCATTTGAATAGTCTCATAAAATTGAGAAATAAGTTCAGGAATGGAATCTTTACTTTGAGCCTAAATAAATAAATTGCACACCTAAACATGTGAGTTTTACAGTTGTGCTAATTAGTTCATGTTAGACTTGGGGCTCTGTTCACAAAGCTGTCATTGATTATTATATTATATGAGGTTGTGTGGTCGAGTGGTTAAAGAAAGGGGCTTGTAACCAGGAGGTCCCCGGTTCAAATCCCACAGCCACTGACTCATTGTGTGACCCTGAGCAAGTCACTTACTCCTTGTGCTCTGTCTTTCGGGTGAGACGTTGTTATAAGTGACTCTGCAGCTGATGCATAGTTCACACACCCTAGTCTCTGTAAGTCGCCTTGGATAAAGGTGTCTGCTAAATAAACAAATAAAAATAATAATATATTATATTAGATATTTAAAGAATGTTTTTTCAATGTATGAGCACAATATAGTTTGTTATTTATAAAGAACTGTTCTATACTGTTATTGCCTTTTTCACAACAGTCTAGTTAATAACCAACATACTGAAAAAAAAGTAACATGCCAGTGTCCATCCCTTCTTCTTTCAAATTAGTGGTGTCTTAATAGTTTAGATATTAAGTGGTTTATGTTCATATAGTCATATTTTTATATTCATAAATATATTTACATATTTAGTATTTGTCCAAAGCCATTTCTGTACACATAGTAAAAAACCTGATTGTTTTACTGGGTTTCTGACTGGTTGCAAACTTTCCAAATATTTGTTTTTGTTTGTATTTTTTAAAACTGCATTCTTTATATCTTATCTCTTGAGGTAGAATTAAAATACTTTCTCACCCTTACCAGTACAGACTATCATTTCAATCTAGAAATTACCAGTTGTCAGTAGGTTTGACATACAAATTACTAGCAAGTTCCCATTTTCCCATACTTAAGGCATAGTTTGAGTAATGCAGTTTAACCCTTTATTGTCATTCCTACTCCTAATAATACTTTTGTTCATGGCTAGTGTTATTTTCTCTCCCCTACCCATCTTTTCACAAATCTAAGCATACGTGACCATTTCCAATCGTACACATTTCCATCATAATGGGTGTCAATCAAACCTAGTATCACAGAGTAGGACCAGAAATCCTGCTTAATATAAAATAACATAAGCACAAAACACCTGAACTCACTATTAAATGCATTAGCCAAAATCAGTTGTCTACTTATTTTTAAAAAGAATAATTTTACCTCAATCTAAGCTGCCTATGTCAGTGCTGTCAGTGTCAGTGCCAGGGGCGGGACAGAAGGTCACATACCAACATGCCATTTACCTTGACTATGAACCTTTAGGAGATTCTTAAAGGTGTGGAAGGTATTTGCCCTTTGGTAAAATAGAACTAGGCAAACATTTGAACTCTAAGTCATTTTCAGTGTAAAACTGAAGCTAAAAGTTCCCTTTCAACTACGAAATGTAACCATTACCGAATGGGTATTTACCTTGTAGACCCGAAACCTGAATAAGATATACCAAAACTGCTCTCTGAGCCAGTGACGGAGTCATGGCCCACCCCCGAGGGCACAAACAGTCTGCGCTCACAGATCTCATCACCATTTTTCCTTTCAAGACTGACCTGACAGAGAGCCTTGTTCAGATGAGTACTTGTTACTTCTATCTACTGTATATTTCACATTTATTGTGTTTTTACACAACTTATATGTGATATTAATATAATCACTAATAGTTTACTAATTGTGCGTATTTTGTGCACTACAGCTTGTTGCTTGTTACCTCACACTGCTGCCTTGTGCCCCGCATGATCGTCCCGGTTCCGACGTGGTATCGAACCGGTGCTACAGTCATTGAACCAGTACCGACCCAGTCCTACACAGTGGTCCGCTATCGACCGGTGCTCCAGTTACCAGTCTGGTAACATACCGATCTCGCTCGGGTCTTGACCTGCCCAGTCGATATCTATAAGTAAATTGAGGCAAAAACTCTACAACTGTATACTGTACACTGCTTTTCTTGCTTCTTGCATCATGCCTGGGTTTTGTCCCTGTGAGACATGCAAGGGCAGTCTGCCTATTGAGGGCAAGCATGGCAGATGCTCTTCCTGCCTGGGGCCAGAGCACGCCAAGGAGGCACTAGCTAATTGCAGCTTCTGCGAGTTTTGTGCTCCTGAGGAGGCAGGCAAACAGGAGCTGCTGGTTCCGTCTGAGGACGTAGAGTCTGACAGTGCTTCTGCCGCTGATCGAGGGACGTTGCAATTTTGCAAGTGCCCTGGCCTACAGAAGGTGGACGCCCTATATAGGGTACATGATTTGGAGAAGCCGGGCCTGGTCCAGTTTCCGCCGGTGGGCACTTCTATTGCTGCCTTGGTCCAGGCGGTTAATTTAGTGCTCCTGTCCAAGGACACTACCTGCCCCAACAAGCAGTGCCGGTTCTCTGAGAGGATTCTCAAGCATGCCTATTCAGCCAGTGCATTAGCTGCTAGGCTGGGCAATTATAATAGCATCCTGGTACCCTACCAGTGCCATTTGCTGAGGTCCCTTACTGAGAACCACAGGCCATCACCACAACAGTTGGACGAGCTGCACCTGGTTAACAAGAGACTGCTCCGTGTGTCCAAACTCAATGGGAGGACTGTGGGTAGGAACCTGGCTGCGCTGGTTGCTGCATGTAAGCAACTTTGACTTTTCCAGGCATGCTCCAGTTACACCAGGGCGTATGTTTGGTCCCATGGCAGACGAGATGCTGCAGCGCTCTCACCAAGCACAGGAATCCATGAAGGAGCTGGTTCGCTGAGGCTTTAATAGGTTCCGCCGCCCTGCGCAGAGGCAAAAGCCGAAGGCCAAGTCACAAGCTGAGCAGCAGCCCTAGTACTTTACTGCCACAGGCCCAGGCCCCCTTTTCAGGGAGCTATTTGGAGTATTGGCGTCAGTGTGACACGGACATCTGGGTGCTTACTGCCGTTCAGACCGGCTACTCACTGCAGTTCAAGCATGGTCCCCCTCCCTTTAAGGGCATGACTGCAACTTAAGTCAAGGGTGGTATCTCAAGAGTTAGCACCTCTGCTGCAAAAATGGGCTATTTGCATGATAGACCCCCTCTAGTTAGAGGAAGGGTTCTACTCCGGGTACTTCCTGGTGAGATAGATCTCTTTGCCTCCCAGGAATTAACTCACTTTCCCCTCAGGTTCTCCATAATAGGAGATGGGGAACTGCTGGCAATAGATTCCTTGGCATAGCAGTGGCCGAGGAAAAGTGTTATATGCCTTCCCACCGCTCGGCCTGCTCCCACTGTGTCTTGAGAAAATCAGGCAGGATCAGGCCAAGGTGCTTCCAGTAGCCCCTTATTGGCCCGGGAGACTGGTTTTCAACCCTGATGCAGCTCCTGAGCGGCCAGCCATGGAGACTGCCCTAGTGCCGCAACCTGCTCTGTAAGGCACGGGGACCTTATGGCTTCCTGACCCATCGAGCCTGCAACTCTGGATCTGGCCCCTGAATGGCTGCAATTGAGCCGTCTGGGGCTTTCTAATAGGGTCATTGACACTGTGCAGAATGCCAGAGCACCGTCCATGCATTCCCAGTATGGGTACAAGTGGCAACTTCGTGGGCTTTATTCCTGGGTGCATCTGTCAATGACATTTGCAATGCAGCAGTGTGGGCTAACCCCCCTACCTTTACTAGTTTCTACAGACTTAATGTCATAGATCCTCAAAAACCTGGTTTTGGAACTCGTGTTAAGGGCGGCTTCCCAGTTGATCCTTACAACACAGGCATAGGGATGAGTTTCTCCCTCAGTTCTTTCACCCTAGCTACATGTTACTGGGGTTCCGTATGGTAACGCACAAGGCAGCCTCTAGGCGTAGCCTTCTAACATTTCAGTTGTTCTGCTTGCGACGGCTTTGGTACACTCACCCGTATGTTAATGGTTAGATTTCATACTAGCTACATGTTACTGGGGTTTCGTATGGTAACGCACAAGGCAGCCTCTAGACGTAGCCTTCTAACATTTCAGTTGTTCTGCTTGCGACGGCTTTGGTACACTCACCCGTATGTTAATGGTTACATTTCATACTTAAAAGGGAACGTTAGGTTATTATAATAACCCTGGTTCCCTGAAATAGAGATGTAACCATTAACCTTCAAGGTCACTGCGTCTATAATTGCAGCAGGCTTGAAGGAAAAATGACAATGAGATCTGTGAGCGCAGAGTGCATCACTGGCTCAGAGAGCAGCTTTGGTCTCTACAAGGTAAATACCCATACGGTAATGGTTGCATTTCTATTTCAGGGAACCAGGGTTATGATAATAACCTAGTGTTTGAAAGTATTTGAAAAACAAACATCTGCACTGATCAAATCATTTTTGTCTAAGGCCTGGCAAGAAACGTATTTTGTTAAACGTATTGCTTTGTTTTTGATGGATGTAATTTATTTTCAAAGAAGTAATAAAGTGAATAATTTAATCTGATGAGTGTTTCCTTAGAGAAAAAACGTTTAGCTGTGGAATTAAAATGGCCGGTCATATGAAAACCAAGAACTTGATAAGTTGTCCTTGTTATCGCAACTCTGATCTTGACATAAGGGGCTATTCTGGAATTGTGTGTGTTTAAAGAGAAATGGTCCCTTGGGTCTCCTTGCCAAACTCATCCCATTGACAATGACAGCAGCAAAGCAGACCACCCTTAGAATTCATTCTTTGGTGTCGCTCTGGAAAATAATTAAACAGGCCATAAAACGACTGTGCCACTTGAGTGAATACAGTATGAAAATAATTATTCTAGTTGTTTCCATCTAATGATTTTACAGTTAAGTTGTAAATACAGGACAGTGTGACCACCTTCCTGGATGAAGCAGGGGCATCACTAATGTAAAGCAGGTGTGGAGGTTTTTAGAGGTAGTCACTGTTAGGCTCAAGCAGTGCTTATAACCAGGGCTTAATTTGTGCCAGATCGCACCGGATCCCAGATCCTGTACCTTTTTGTATGACAGGCAACAATTAAACAATTAAACAGTTTTCAAATGATCACCCGATGAAATGATAAAAAAGAAAAAAGTTTTGTTTTTGCAAAAAAAAAGCCCTCTATTATGACGGTTCGTTAAGGCCATTGAAAAAACAAACTTTGCTATATCAAAATCATAAGATAATTTATCTTGTGATCTCGAGAAAAACATTCAGTTCTCGTGATCATGAGATGATTTATCTCAGGATCTCGATATTACCATTCGATTTTTTTGTGATCGCAGGATAATGTATCCCAGAATCTTGATAAATTATCTTGTGAAAATGAGATAACGGAATGGTAATATTGAGATCCTGAGAGAAATTATTTTGTGATCTCGAATTGTTTTCTTCCCGTTGGCCTCAACGAGCCGCCATATGCTATACATGTGTAATAAAAAAAAAAACACTTTCCTGTTACATGAATTGAATGACAGAAGTGTACTGTAATGAAATATATGGGACGAGTTAGAAAAGTACCAGTTTTTTTACACTGGAAATGGCAAAACGTCAAAAAATAGTGTTCTCAACAACAACAGTGTCGTCGCTCCAGTTTCTCAGATTAGTCGGCCCACCAGATTAGTTGGTATGTATTGGAGCTACTCTAAATGAAGGTCGGTACATTATGTCTAGAAACAAAAATGGTGTCCCTCGTCCTTTATTATAAGATCTGGTACCTTTTTGTTTACAAATTAACCCCTGCTTATTACTAGCTCACCAGTAATAACCCCTGCTTATTACTAGCTCACCAGTAATAACCCCTGCTTATTACTAGCTCACCACTGCACCTTCCACATAAAACACCATATTTTCATCACACAGGCATTCATTTGCTACAAATCATTTCAATGTACTTGGTTATAACTAAACAGAGTTTTCAACATAAATCAGTTAACAGTATCCAAGTCGAATCCATACTGAATGTTTCAACAGAGCTACAGACAGCTAGAATGTACTTTTCCTCTGCTTCTCTCCTCTTCTACAGTTTTAGCTCACAGCAGTTGAAAACATGTAAAGATAAAGTTATTTTCAAAATGGCCGCTCTAGTGCACTGATAGTGTAAGGATTATTGCCCACATTGTCAAACAGGTAACACAGCAATAACGATCTATGATGTGGCACGGAACAGAGAAGCCAGAGCACTTGTTGTTACGTTGTTACAGCTCTTCCTGCAGTGATTTAGAGGACAGATCTGAAATGCACTAGAGCGGACATATTGAAAAACAAACTTTAAAGTTATAAGTGCAAAAAGTTATCAGGATGTTAACAATGAAAATAAAAATTACAGGTACGTTATTTAAACAGTTGCAGCAGACACATGGGGACATACAACGCTATATTTTTCGGAACCCCGCTACTTACTCTGTGAAGACACTTTTTAAAAAAAAATCTTAGCCAAAAATATATTACATTTTTTCAGTTCAGAAGGGACGGGTACCCTGCATTTTTGCTAGTAAAACTAGATCTCCAGATCTGATGTTTTTTGATGCCTGAGATCTATGGAGATAGGTGAAGATTTGCTAAACTCACGTCTCTCGTTCCGCCTCTGGACACACTAACCCCGTTCAGCCAAAGCTGCAGGTTTTTATACATGTGACCGTCTCCAGATTAGTAATAAATTAATCAACCTGGAGACGGTCACATTCTGCATGAGTTTAGCATGGATGGGGAATTTTAACCCCATTCATGCTGTAAAACAACAACAACAACAAAGCATCATGTATTTCAACACTAACAATACATTTAAATAATACTAATAATACAAAATAATACCAAACAAACTAAATATACACAGGGGCGGGGTGTAACCCATCACAAGATTTTAGTTTTTTGCTGTCTGTCGGCTTCATATTGTATATCTGGAGCGTTCACCCAATGTTTGCGAGTCAAATTGCATTATGGGGGAAATGGTAGCCTTACCGTGTTATAACCGATTCCCCACTATAACAGGTTGCATTATAACGGGGTAGCACTGTATATGTATACTGGACTTTTATGCCTTGCAAAAAGAGATTTTCAGGTATTAATTGCCTAAAAGCTTGTACAAGTTTTTTTTTTTTCTTACCTTAAGCAACCTTATAAATCTTTTACTGTTTTATAATGTTTAACATTTAGACGGGGGAAAAAATCCCTTTTCAAAACATGATAAATAGTTTCTGATAGGTGTTTATTAAAATATTTTAATAGAAAATACTTATTTTATATTATAGTAGTTATATCCTTTCTTTGAAAAGTAATTGAAGTTAAGAATCGTACAATTTTACCACACACATTTTTTTTTTATGAAGTTCATGTTACATTGAAGCGATTCTGATTAACCTAAAAACAAGGCACATATTAAAAATAAATAAATAAATAAATAAATTTAATAGCTACCCTTGTTGTTGTGTTCTTATAGTTCAGTATAAAAAGCCTTGGTTACCAATCCCATTAGAAAATGGAACGCAAGTAAAAATTTCAGATAGTTTCCTATTAAAACAGGAAGTGAAGTATAGAGTTGTGGTAGGACAGTAGTGGCCAGTGGTTAAAGAAGGCTTGATACCAGGGGGTCCCCTGTCTAATCCCCGCTCAACCACTGACTAACTGTGTGTGACCCTGAGCAAGCCACTTAACTGGTTTGTGCTCCGTCCTGCGGATGAGTCATAAGACTGAGGTCCTATTGTAAGTGACTGCACCAGTTGTGGATGCATAGTTATTTATTGCATATTAATGCATATTAATTATTAATAATAATAATAATAATAATAATAATAATAATAATAATAATAATAATAATAATAATAATAATATTTATTTTCTTAGCAGACGCCCTTATCCAGGGCAACTTACAATTGTTACAAGATATCACATTATTTTTTACATACAATTACATAATTTTGTACACATTATCTTTACATACAATTACCTATTTATACATTAAGCCTTGGTTATTTAATAGCTGCCCTTGTTGTCATGTTCTTATACCAAGCCCATTAGAAATGTGTACTACTATTGTATGGTCGGTATGGCCAACCTAAGCAAATGTTGGATAAGCAAGTTAAAAACAAACACAGGAAATTTGTTATCTGTGAATGTATAATTGTTTCTGACAATAATTAACCAGATTCATGGGAATAGAAAGTGTTCCAATGATAAATATCTATATTTACTTTACTCAGAATACAAGGGAGCATCACGTTTCCTGTGTTGCTGCTGCTGGTTTTCAGAGCAAGAAAAATTGTCTTATGTAACAGTCATGTGACCCTGCCAGAAATAGAGTGAGTTTCGGCTGCTACTGCCGCTACCACTGCTAGCCTGCTACCCTGCTACCAAATAGCCTGTAGCTTTAGCTTGTTATATTCATTTATTTTACCAGCAAACTGTGTTGTTTTAAAAGGAGGCACATTTCGGTCAGCAAAAGGGGTTGTGGAAGCTTTGCATTGCTGGCTCTTTGGGTTCACTCAGATAAAAGTTGTAAAAACATGTCGATCAGAGGGCTGCGTGTGTGGGGGAGTTCACACAGCGTTGGCCCTGAGTATGTAAGGTGCATTGCAAGCCATAATGTAACGTGTGGCTGTGTGGTCCAGTGGTTAAAGAAAAGGGCTTGTAACCAAGAGATCCCCGGTTCAAATCCCACCTCAGCCACTGACTCATTGTGTGACCCTGAGCAAGTCACTTAACCTCCTTGTCCCCTGTCTTTTGGGTGAGACTGTAATTGTAAGTGACTCTGCAGCTGATGCATAGTTCACACACCCGAGTCTCTGTAAGTCGCCTTGGATAAAGGCGTCTGCTAAATAAACAAATAATAGTAATTGGCCTGAAATAAGAGATACTGCACTGTGATTGCACCATGTTTAGGATTGAAGGTGGGGAGAAGGGAGAGGGGGTTATCATCACAGCTACACTATTCTTATGTACATACCCAATGCAGCCACCATCAAATAAACATATACTTGCATGTTTACCTGAAATACAGTTTGTTACATAATTCTAGGAAAAAGTACTTCTTATTAAAAAAAAAATGCTCATTAGGAAGTTGCAAAAAGGTATTCCATGCATTTTATTATAGCGGCAGCCCCTCTATTTAAAAAATACATATTATAATTAAAACACTGTGCTTCCACCTCCTGTAATCACAAACCTGTTAAATACTATAGGACTACTGTAGGATAGGTAGGTGTGCTACTTATGTATTTTTCTCTGTATTTTGTATTTTGTGCAGCACAATGTTTTACCTATAGTAAACAGATAAATCTCTACAGCATTTTAAATGTATTTTAAATCTGGATTCTTCCTGATGTCTCACTGTTATGGTGAAATGTGTTTGCTTGGCAAGCTAACATTTCTGTTCTTTTTGCTTTTGACCCAGGACAGCACAACTACCTGTGTGCAGGAAGAAATGACTGTATTATTGACAAGATTCGTCGGAAAAACTGCCCTGCTTGCCGGGTACGGAAGTGTCTCCAGGCTGGAATGAACTTAGGAGGTACTGTATGTGTACTTCTGAGGTGTGACAGGAACCTTTCTGTCCAGATAACAGTGCACAGTTAAATTAGATCAATCTGAATACAATTGTAATATAGAGAGCATGATAGCAATCACAACCTAGTACCCAGTAGCCTTGTGTGCTTGCTGTACTCTGCTTCATGTATATAGGACAAGGTCAGTTACCCCTGTGTATTAACTTACTTAATAATAAATCAATACTGACTCCAATGCTAAAAAGCTTAGCTTATATACAGTACTGTGCAAAAGTTTTAGGCAGGTGTGAAAAAATGCTGTAAAGTAAGAATGCTTTCAAAAATAGACATGTTAATAGATTATATTTATCAATTAACTAAATGCAAAGTGAGTGAACAGAAGAAAAATCTAAATCAAATCCATAATTGGTGTGACCACCCTTTGCCTTCAAAACAGCATCAAGCATCAATTCTTCTAGGTACACTTGCATACAGTTTTTGAAGGAACTCGGCAGGTAGGTTGGCCCAAACATCTTGGAGAACTAACCACAGTTCTTCTGTGGATTTAGGCAGCCTCAGTTGCTTCTCTCTCTTCATGTAATACCAGACAGACTCGATGATGTTGAGATCAGGGCTCTGTGGGGCCATACCATCACTTCAGGACTCCTTGTTCTTCTTTACGCTGAAGATAGTTCTTAATGACTTTCGCTGTATGTTTGGGGTCGTTGTCATGCTGCAGAATAAATTTGGGGCCAATCAGATGCCTCCCTGATGGTATTGCATGATGGATAAGTATCTGCCTGTACTTCTCAGCATTGAGGAGACCATTAATTCTGACCAAATCCCCAACTCCATTTGCAGAAATGCAGCCCCAAACTTGCAAGGAACCTCCACCATGCTTCACTGTTGCCTGCAGACACTCATTCGTATACGCTTTCCAGCCCTTGGCGAACAAACTGCCTTCTGCTACAGCCAAATATTTCAAATTTTGACTCATCAGTCCAGAGCACCTGCTGCCATTTTTCTGCACCCCAGTTCCTGTGTTTTCATGCATAGTTGAGTCGCTTGGCCTTGTTTGCACGTCGGAGGTATGGCTTTTTGGCCGCAAGTCTTCCATGAAGGCCACTTCTGACCAGACTTCTCCGGACAGTAGATGGGTGTACCAGGGTTCCACTGTTTTCTGCCAGTTCTGAGCTGATGGCACTGCTGGACATCTTCCGAATGCGAAGGGAAGTAAGCATGATGTGTCTTTCATCTGCTGCAGTAAGTTTCCTCCTACACAGCTGTTTCTGTTTCAGTTAATGATTGTGTTTCAACCTACATATTGAATTGATGATCATTAGCACTTGTTTGGTATAATTGTTTAATCATACACCTGACTATATGCCTACAAAATCCCTGACTTTGTGCAAGTGTACCTAGAAGAATTGATGCTGTTTTGAAGGCAAAGGGTGGTCACACCAAATATGGATTTGATTTAGATTTTTCTTCTGTTCACTCACTTTGCATTTAGTTAATTGATAAATATAATCTATTAACATGTCTATTTTTGAAACATTCTTACGTTACAGCATTTTTCACACCTGCCTAAAACTTTTGCACAGTACTGTATATATATATATATATATATATATATATATATATATATATATATATATTCTTTTTTTATTAGGGTGCACTCTAACATTACCAATTGAAACACAAAAGTTTGTTCTGTGTCCAAAAATCTCAGTCTTTTTTTTTTTTTTTGCGGTTGTTCTAGTGCAATAATAGTCTGGAAGGGCTGTTTTTATTGGCCGATTTTATTTGTTCTGCTGTTATGGAAATAAAACATTCACCGCAGTTTAAAAAAGGGGAGGCAACAAAGAATGAGACAAATGATTATAGGACTACACCCATGTGGCTGACGCCTATGTCACTGAATTAGCTGCTTACTGTGGACAAAGATTGTCTCGAGAAGGGGTTCCATTCAGGAAACATTAAAATCAGCAGGGACACATGACAGCTTTTCTGCTGAAAAACACATAAAGTTTCTTTTTTCGATCTTATGTATGCATTTATTTTTTGCTGTGTGTTACAGTTGATAGGCACTGTAAATGTAAGTTCTTAAGTTTTGGTTATTTCATTCTTTGCAGAAATACCAACCTAGGAAAACCAGTTAAATAGTGCTGTTATATGGAAAAATAAATAAAAAATAGGAATCAATATACTGTACGTACTGGCTTATGAGATTAGTTTACTTGTCTGCTGTTTTAGAGGTATGTGTCCTGTATTACTAGATCAGTCTGTAGTTTGTGAAACATCTCAATTCCAAGAATATCTCTTCCCTATTTACTTAGGTTGGGAAAGTGGAAACTGATGGCAGTGGGAGTTTAGCCAGTATTGGAATTTGGCCAGGCACTAGATGACTCTCTGCTCTTGCTCTTCAAATTGTCTGTCACTGGGACATGGGTGTTATAAGTATAACTTAGGAGAGGTGGGATTCAGAAATGATTTCAATCCTATCACTCTAAAAGCTCCTCTGTTAAATGGGTTCACTCAGCTCCATGGCTCAGGTGGAATTCAACTGTTTTCTTTTGCAAGTAGTCCCTAAATATATTAACCTACAGTACAGTAGTTTTGCGAAATGTTGTTTTATTTAATACATATGGGATCCCGTAACCTGTGGTACATTACCACTGTTAAAGACAATAAAGAGGATTTTTTGACCAACAACAAACAAAAGGCCCCCTGTGGTGCTGAGATTGTAATTGGTTCTGATTCAAATCTTCTCTAGGCCACCTCTGGCCAGGTGAGGATCTGAGGACATCCCTTGTTTGTTGGACAAGCTTCAATGTCTTTTTCATCAGTATGGCATCTGCCATTTTTGCATCTGAATGAAAATGATGAAAATCTGTATCGTGTCAGAATTGCCCATGTAAAAGACTTTTCAATGGGAACAGCGTGTTGTGAGTTGATATGTATGAATGAATGTATGCTTCCTCTGTTTATTAGTTTTGACTAGAAAGAGTGATGTTTTACTTTCCTTCAAAAACAATACAACGAATACTAATGGTTTATTTCACAGGGGTTGCCTCCTGCTTAAGAGAGCTCAGGGAAGGGGTCAATGTTAAATGTATTAAATATTGCATGCCCTGTATGATTTTAAATTCACTGTTTATTTATTTGCCTGCAAAAAATAATACAAAGAACAATGAGGAAAACTAAATATTAAGTTCAATTAATAAAAGCAAGCCTTTAAGCTCTGTATAAATATAGAAATGGAATAAAATGCTGTGGTTTTTCCATTCGCAGTCTGGGGGCTGCAGCAGATTGTCGCATTTGTCTCCAGGGTAGCAGATTAGATTATGAAATTTAATGCATGTCTGATTTCCTCTACATTTCATCATGATCATGAGGAGTTGCAAATTACAGTGTGTGGAGAAAAAAGCTTGAAGTTCTTAGATTAAAGAACGCTAATATTAAATGTCATCTTGAATGTGGCTGATGTGTTAATGTTCAGAGCTCTTAGTGCAGTTTTTTGTAGATGTGCGGTTTATGCATGTTTGCCACAGAGGGTTTCTGCTTTATCTGATTAAACTGCCACCATTTGTTTTGACCTTGATTTAAATTAAATAACAGACACAAATGTGATTTGGAGTAGAAAGCGGGCATTGCGTTAAACCTGCACTCTCTGTGCTCTAGTTTAGCAGGGAGATTGGAATGATTTTTCAGTAAAGAAAAACACGATCACCCAGAATCACATTTTAAGACCAAGCTAAGGCATTACCTAATATCTTGCTGTACATGTTTTTAACTCGCAATGTGTTTGTAAAATGTGTTTGAAACAAGCTCTGTTGCTGTCTCCCAGGATACCCTTGTAATGAGATTAATGGTCTCAATGGGTTTTCTCCAGGTCTGGATTGACTTACAAGGAGTGTGGTGGCTCATACAGCGCTTTTTGAATCCAGTTTGTATTTTTTTTTTAAATGTTGACAATAATTGGGTGCACTTTAATTATACATTTGTACTTTTTTGTACGTAAAAAAACAAATAAGCAAGGGTTTTATTTTGGTGCGTTCGTAAATGAAGCAGGCTTTGTTTTGTTTCTTAAAATATTTCATTAATGTGCAAGTGGACGTGAGTCATTTCAAATAAAAGATGAATATGATTCATATGTCTGGGCCCATTAGTCTGATAACATTGGTATGGTATATAGAATTCTACTTTGCTTTTTAATTTTTATTTGGTGTGAAGGCTGCTTCTCTGGTTAGAGTCAGGTTAGCTGCTAAGTCTATTGCTGCCTTTTACCTGACAGCAACTAACTTCTTAGGGATCAACAAAGTAGCCCACAAAATCTGGCCTCTGTTGGATCATGTGTTGCTGTGATGCTGTTAGCAAGCGAATCCTGGCACGCTCTTAACGATGAGATTTAACAGAGGTTTAGAAATGCACTTGAAAGCTGTTTTGTTCAGTTTCCCCCCTTGACTTAATATATATTTGTTATGATGAAGTACTCTATAAGATCTTTCTATCAAACTTCCAGGACAGTATTCATAAGAGCTGTACTGAGCAATTCTTTTCTATTACAGAGCTCCTTGCTTGGCTTTAGTCCTGTTTGCACTCTTGTGTTTGTGGTGCTTTCAGCATGGATGAGATTGCCTTGCCAATTGAGAAAGCATGTGTGTCACCTAATTTATCACAAGCAGCAGGACTGTTTATACATATTTCAGCATTACAGAGACCAACTGGGGACTGCATTATTTAATTTATATGTAAACAAAAATATGCTTGATTTA
Source organism: Acipenser oxyrinchus oxyrinchus (assembly GCA_030684275.1). Classification (NCBI taxonomy): domain Eukaryota; kingdom Metazoa; phylum Chordata; class Actinopteri; order Acipenseriformes; family Acipenseridae; genus Acipenser; species Acipenser oxyrinchus. The sequence continues at coordinate 45,760,926 of CM060247.1, forward strand.
TGCTGTTCAGAAACTGATTTGGTCAACAGCAGTTTTTTTTTTTAAGTGTAAGTTTATAAAGGGGTTCAACATAGATAACATTTAAAAAAAAAAATACAAATCACTCAAAACTGACCTTTGATCTATTTTTTGTACCCTACCTTTCTGATAAATGCTTCCTTTAACAATTCTGTTTTTAATCCTTGATAAAAAACAGTTTCTGACTTTTTTTAACCCACTGTATTCTTTCAAAATGTCGTAATTACTTTTTGCTGGGCTCCTACATAATTTAAAAAAACGGTTCTGTCATTGCCAGCTTGTTTAATGTGGAATTAATAATTCTTCATTAACTTTTGAATGTGTGTTTTCACGATAGACAGCATTGGCTTTAGCTTGAGTTCCAGTCTCTTATTTACAATTGATTCAAGATTGTAATTATTCTTTCAGCACGGAAGTCAAAGAAGTTGGGGAAAATAAAAGTGGTAAACGAAGAGCAGCCGCTACGGAGCCCAAAGGAAGGGCAGACATACTTGACTTCAGAGAAGGAGTTAAGCACCAGCACCACTCTCGTCCCTCACGTTCCCGGCGTGACGCCATACCTTCCTCCATCCATCAGCAGTATCCTGGAAATCATTGAACCAGAAGTAGTGTATGCAGGCTACGACAGCACCCAGCCTGACACAACAGACCGCCTGCTATCTAGTCTCAACCAGCTGGCCGGGAAGCAGATGATAAATGTCGTCAAGTGGGCGAAAGTACTTCCAGGTGAGTTTTTTTTAATCTTCCTGTAGGGGTAGATTATTGGGTCTGTGTGCTATTCCTAAATGAAGCACATTGGAAAGAATTGTTTTAAAAGAGATCCTATTTTTCAATACAGATGATAGAAACAGCATCTGGATAATGTCAGCCAGTGCAGGCCCATTAGTTTGTGGACCTGCGATACTGGAGTTGTTTTTTTTTTTTTTTACTGGTTAAGAAATTGAACATTGTTGCTTTGATACAGTCCCTGCAGTTTAGTTGCAGAATAACTACCATATATATATATATATATATATATATATATATATATATATATATATATATATATATATATATATATATATATATATATAACACAGCAGGGAGGGGTTAATCCTCCCTGCGTGAAGAAACATGTGCGAATGCACATTTGTTTGTTTTGCTTTATTGTTTAATTTAATTTGTTAATTGTTTTATTGCTTAATTATCCCCTGCACCTTGTGATTATTATTAAATTAGAGCCAGGTGCAGGGTATGAAAGAGAGACAGTTATTTTGCTGGGGGCTGCTGAGTAGAAGGAGGCAGAAGAGGTGCTCTGCTTCCGAGCAGTGGACACAAAAGTGTGTCTGCAGTGTAATCCAATGTGGTTTGTTTGAAGTTTCGTGTTACAGGTAAACAGCCTAGCTGTCCTGTCTTAGTTAGGTTCCCGTGTGTCTAGTTAGTGCTCGTGTTGAGCTAGGTGTTTATTTTGTGTTTTGTTTATTTTGTTTATTAAAAAAATAGCACATCAGCATGTTTGAGAATCCATTACAGTGTCCTGGGTCTATTTTTAAAGGGGCAACCACTGAGTGGTGAGGTTTTGTTATAATATATATATATATATATATATATATATATATATATATATATATATATATATATACAGTCACCTCCAAAATTATTGGCACCCTTGATAAAGATGAGCAAAAAAGGCTGTATAAAATAAACAACACAGGTAATGAGCTATATTTCATGCTCAAATATATGGGAAAACCATATTCTTTTATTCTAATACAATTGCTCAGAGAATTTTTTTTTTATTAACAAGTAATACATTTTTTTTCTCAAAAAGATAGGTCTCAGAATTATTGGCACCCCTAAAGATTCTTATTAATAAAATCAAACAAAATTAAATATGCATTAACATTCTACTTCTTTAAGTTCATCTCAGTCTTAAGGAACTGTATTGTGGCCTTCCATGGCTTCCTGTTTCACTGGGGTATAAAAATGAGGTAACACGCATATGAAATCCATCCATCACCATGGGGAAAGGCAAAGAACTCACAAATGAAAAGAGACAAATGGTTGTTGACCTTCATAAATCAGGCAATGGGTACAAAACAATAGCTAAAAAACTAAATATACCACTTACCACTATAAGGGCAATAATTAAGAAGTTCAAAACCACTGGAACAGTGGTAAACTTGCCTGGTAGAGGACGCAAGTGTATCTTGCCCCCACACACAGTGAGGCAGATGGTTCGGGAGGCAAAGGGAAATCCAAGGGCCACAGTTGGAGAATTACAGAACTTGGTTGCATCTTGGGGTCAACAAGTCTCCAAATCTACAATTAGACGCCACCTCCATGCCAATAGGCTATTTGGAAAGGTTGCCAGAAAAAAGCCTTTATTGAGATCAACCAACAAATGTATGTGCCTGGAATTTGCTAAACGGAATTGGCACTTCGATTGGAACCGGGTGCTCTGGTCAGATGAGATGAAAATAGAGCTCTTTGGCCACGCACACCAGCGGTGGGTTTGGCGTCGAAAGAAGGATACGTGTGCAGAAAAGAACTTCATACCTACTGTAAAATATGGTGGTGGATCTTTGATGTTATGGGGCTGTTTTGCTTCCACTGGTCCTGGGGCCCTTGTTAAGGTCAACGGCATCATGAACTCTACCCAGTACCAGGACATTTTAGCCAAAAACCTGGTTGCCTCTGCCAGGAGGCTGAAACTTGGCTGCAAGTGGATGTTCCAGCAAGACAATGACCCCAAGCACACATCAGAATCCACAAAGAAATGGTTAATTGACTACAAAATCAACATTTTGCAATGGCTATCTCAGTCTCCAGACTTGAAACCCATTGAAAACCTGTGGTTTCAATTGAAGAGGGCAGTCCATAAGCGCAGACGGAAGGATATCAAGGATCTGTAAAGATTCTGTATGGAGGAATGGTCTAAGATCCCTCCCAATGTGTTCTCCAATCTCATTAAACATTATAGAAAAAAGACTCCGTGCCGTTATCCTTGGAATGGGAGGGTGCACAAAGTAATTTTGATTGATTCCATTGAATCATTAACAAAGTCAAATATATTCCACATGTTGGAAAATTACAATATAGCTCAGTACTGGTATTATTTATTTTATACAGTCTTTTTTCCTCATCTTTATCAAGGGTGCCAATAATTTTGGAGGTGACTATATATATATATATATATATATATATATATATATATATATATATATATATATATATTTTTTTTTTTTTAATTTAAAAGTATCCTGATTGGGGCATGATTGGGTTATACCGTCTAATAAGCACCTCTATATGCTATACAAAATGGAGTACTGTAACTGACTATTTTGTGTCCCCATTCTGAAATCTTGTGAATAAAATAATACATCTTTTCTGATAAGTATTAATACACTGCATCACATATACAATGCGTGACACTTACGGAGTGTCTGCAGACTATTTAGGAATTGAGCAGGTGAGTGTTTATCTAATTACAGTTTAACATCATAACAGCTGTACGCTTCATAAAGTGCTATAATCTTTATTTTTAGTTTGGCCAGTCTGCATTCTAACCACACAGCTGTATTGCATGTACTGCACTTTCAATGGGTTAAACTGCAGTTGTTATTATTATTATTTCTTCAGGATTCAGAAGCTTGCCAATTGAGGACCAAATTACCCTCATTCAGTACTCTTGGATGTGTCTTTCGTCATTCGGCCTCAGCTGGAGATCATATAAACATACCAACGCTCAGATGTTGTATTTTGCACCTGACCTGGTCTTCAATGAGTAAGCTATCATTCATTGCATTACACTTTTATGACTGAAATACAAATGCTAATGCCTGTCCAAGCTGACGGTTATATAACTTTGTGTGTATGTGTGTGCGTCAATCAGCATTCTGACTGCATCTGCTGGGTCAGTAAATTTTAACTACAGTACCACTTTTTAAAAAGTCTACAAATCTGTCAAAAACTAAAGTTGGACAAAGCATGATCTGGTTATAGCAGGCTGTCAGCGTTAACACCATTTTAGAATCAGCTGGAAGCAAGACAGGGCCATTCGCTCCCATACAGTTTTTGCACAGTCATGTTTTATAATGAGATATAAGCTCCATACACCTATATTCAGTGATTCTGTAGATCAAGTGAGTACAGCCCTGAGAAGTTTTTTTAGTACCAATTTTTTTTCTGGAGTAGTGAGTAATTGGAAACAATGCCGGAGAATCATACAGAACACACATCATTGGATATTAAATAGGTAAGACATTAATATTGGGAAATTAGATGATATAAAGTATCCCTTTTAAATGTTTCTTTCTTTGTGGTACATACATTGTATCTCTACACTGCACCGGGAGGTATGTGATAGAAAACTACAGACAATAACCGTTATATATTAGGGCTGTCAGTTAAGCCTCCAAATCAATTAACTGGGCACACAAAATCGAATCGTTCTAATAAATATTGATGATTGTACCACCTACATACATTGTCGCAACTGTAATGCAACTTCATATTTAATTGATAGCATATGTTAGACTGATGAACTAGATGATTAATATATGCCTTGCACCAGTGATGTAGTAGTAAATAAAAAGTGGGTAAACTCCCCTGTTTGGTGGAGTTGAACAGATAGATTGAACAGGTAAACATGAACAACAGATACATTGTTATTGGCCCTCAGGCAACCAGAGCCCCCACCCCATACAGTTATTTCCCCTCTCAAATGCTCAGTGTTGCCAGATCAGAGGTTTACCGTCCCGATTTAGAAGTTTGTATTCCTTACCCAGGGATTTCTGGAGGTAAGAATTTAACAAAGTTTTTTTTAAAGGTAAATCCTCTCAAGTTCATAATGAATTGAAACCCTCCCAAGCCCTCCCTTTACAAACATGGCAAACATGTAAGAAAAGGCTACAACCCCAGGAGAAAATATACAATGTTGTGAAGACCAGGAAACCGCACTCGCACGAGACATACATTGTTCTATCTTCACTTTAGAGTTTGAAAGCCCTTAAGAGAAGGATGTGTTCACAATGGCTCCACTATATAAGCAGAAATACTCACCAGCTTGGGAAGCTGAGGAGGCTTTCAAAGATGAATTCAAAGTATTGACAATGCCTACTTGCAGACACGGTAGTCTTTATAAATGTTTTTAAAACTACAGTATTTCAAATAAAAAATCTTATCAATCTGCTATATGTGAATTAAACGTATGTTTGAACTATGATTATTATGTTCAGGATAAGGCTGAAATTTTCAGTCTTTCAAAAATGTTAAGTTCTTCCCAGGGTTGCCAACTGGCTCCTGAATTTACGGACACTTTAAGCCAGGTCAGGTTTTTTAACCCGCCTCTCTAACCGCAAATTAATTGATTTTATTTTTATAATATAATTAATCTGGAGCCATTTGGCAACCCTGGTTCTTCCTGATTTCTATTTTTTTTTTTTTTTTTTTTTTGATTTTCAGCTTTCATAATCCGGTTGTCAGAGCCTTTGCGAATACAGGCCGTAGGCTTTAGCACATGTTTGCCTGTGGGCCAAATGAGCAGTGCTGAACTTATGCGTGTTTTGCTGAAGAATTTAATGGCATGGTAATCATTACTACAACAACTGGAATTATGGGTAGTTTTATTGCAATACTAATGCACTTACTGATTCTATAACCTTATGTAACTCCGGTCATAATCTCAACAGTAAATCAGTTAATATTTTATCAGGTTTTATTTTTGATGTCTGTTCATGTTTTGCTGCATTTCTATACACACACACAAACAGAACACGCAGTCCAGTGGCCACGCCCCCCTGCTAGCACCGCAGTTCTGATTGAGAGCTCTCAGCTGTCAGTCTCGTGTGCAGCAACACAACACACGCACACCGTTAAAATATCTTGTCTTAACCCAGGATTTGCATATCACAGGAGAGTAGAAGTGAGTAAACTATGTATCCCTGATATGAGAAGTGGGTAAACGCTGTGTTGCCCAAATTAAAAGTGGGTACCCTCGACTACACCACTGCCTTGCACATTTGTTTCTAGCTCGCGTCTTTAAGCTTTGCACAGTATGCACTTTCTGTTGTAAGACTGCAAACACAGAGCTCTGGGAACAGCTGCTTACAGTAACAGAGTAACAAGATTTTTCTCATTTCTGCTGGTGTAATGATATGGCTTGCGGTATCAGATGTGAGTTTAAATGCTTTTAAGTCCAACCATTGGCATGTATAGGACTCATTTATGGTTAAAGTTGTGGGGTCACAAAGCCAGGGGTCATGCATATTCAAACATTTATTCCTCTGACTTCACAGCATCTGTAGTCCAGATTTCCAGTGAGCTGTGCATTATTGTCTTTTTTTGCGCTGCAAGCTCAAGTTATGTAGCAAAATAGTTCAGGAATGTGGTGTTTCATGAGTCATGTCATGTGTGACGAGCTAATCAATTGAGAATAAGTAAGAGCAGAAACACTGCATCTGTGTCTGATTACTCTGGAATAGCATGCAATTTTACATAATGTTGATAAATTTAACTGATCGGTCATTTAGTCCTGTAATCAGCCCCCGTTAATGTGTAGGCTTTTCATAATTGCAGTAATTAGGAAATGTGTAATACAAGGTTGAGTTAAAATGAGTGCATAAGGTAACATATACTGTATAACACAAAAAAATAATGTTGTCTTTGGAAATTACATGTCTGTAGATGTTGAAGGTGGTATTGTAATTTAATGTTTCAAGTTGGTTCAGTCTCAATTGAAAATAAATTACTTTATATCTGACACCACCATGTAAATAAAGAAATTGAAGGTGTGTTAATTTAGACATGAGTGCTGTTATTTAAAAAACATCTTTGAAAAACAGGACATGTTAATTAGAAAGCTCGTAGTTGGCCACATGCTATTTATACAGCAGCATTATTTTAAATTAACAGTATCTGAGAATTGTAGCCAATGTACCAGCTTAAGGGAGAATTTGAGAGGAGAGAGAGATGTAGGGAAGAGAGAGATACAGGGTGTAAATCACACCTGGAGGCAGTTATTTTATGTCCTGTACCTTGAATAGACCCTTAATGATCCTGTGCCCATCTTTTCCTTTTTACCAGGGAGCGGATGCAGAAGTCAGCAATGTACGATTTGTGTCAGGGTATGCGGCAGGTGAGCCAGGAGTTTGTGCGGTTGCAGCTTACCCACGAAGAGTTTCTTGCCATGAAAGTACTGTTGCTGTTGAGCACGGGTGAGTATGGGTTTGAAATGGGTTCATGGTTAAAGATGTCATACCCCTCATTGTTCCAGATACATGAGGAATGAAATGTATGGCTTGGAGGCCCGTTAGTTTGATAATGACATCAGCCCTGTAGATAATGGGAAGGGTGAATTAGCATGATGCTGTTAAAGGTCAAGGCTTTATTTTATTTAGATTTTTACAATGTACTTATTCCTTTTAGTTTAGCACAGCCTTCATTATTTACCTTTTCTAACTATATAACCTTTTATCACAGGCACCATATAAGGGCATATAGCACTCTTAAGCATGGTTCCAAACTCCAAGGCATATCACCTGGGCTTTCTAGTGATACTGAGTCTCGCCATGCATAGCACATATACAAAACTAAATAGCCACTCACACTGGTGCAAGGCAACATAAGGAGAAACTCCCCCTATGGCTGTATCCTCTGATAGGAATCCAATAATATAGTACGCATTTAGTTCTTTCCTTGAGAATAGTATCTGTATTCAACTGTTTGGAACAGTGGTATCTGGTAAGCATTTATATATATATATATATATATATATATATATATATATATATATATATATATACAGTACTGTGCAAAAGTTTTAGGCAGGTGTGAAAAAATGCTGTAAAGTAAGAATGCTTTCAAAAATAGACATGTTAATAGATTATATTTATCAATTAACTAAATGCAAAGTGAGTGAACAGAAGAAAAATCTAAATCAAATCCATATTTGGTGTGACAACCCTTTGCCTTCAAAACAGCATCAATTCTTCTAGGTACACTTGCACAAAGTCAGGGATTTTGTAGGCATATAGTCAGGTGTATGGTTAAACAATTATACCAAACAGGTGCTAATGATCATCAATTCAATATGTAGGTTGAAACACAATCATTAACTGAAACAGAAACAGCTGTGTAGGAGGTATAAAACTGGGTGAGGAACAGCCAAACTCAGCTAACAAGGTGAGGTTGCTGAAGACAGTTTACTGTCAAAAGTCATACACCATGGCAAGACTGAGCACAGCAACAAGACACAAGGTAGTTATACTGCATCAGCAAGGTCTCTCCCAGGCAGAAATTTCAAAGCAGACAGGGGTTTCCAGATGTGCTGTCCAAGCTCTTTTGAAGAAGCACAAAGAAACGGGCAACGTTGAGGACCATAGACGCAGTGGTCGGCCAAGGAAACTTACCGCAGCAGATGAAAGACACATCATGCTTACTTCCCTTCGCAATCGGAAGATGTCCAGCAGTGCCATCAGCTCAGAACTGGCAGAAAACAGTGGGACCCTGGTACACCCATCTACTGTCCGGAGAAGTCTGGTCAGAAGTGGCCTTCATGGAAGACTTGCGGCCAAAAAGCCATACCTCGGCGTGGAAACAAGGCCAAGCGACTCAACTATGCACGAAAACACAGGAACTGGGGTGCAGAAAAATGGCAGCAGGTGCTCTGGACTGATGAGTCAAAATTTGAAATATTTGGCTGTAGCAGAAGGCAGTTTGTTCGCGAAGGGCTGGAGAGCGTACACGAATGAGTGTCTGCAGGCAACAGTGAAGCATGGTGGAGGTTCCTTGCAAGTTTGGGGCTGCATTTCTGCAAATGGAGTTGGGGATTTGGTCAGAATTAATGGTCTCCTCAGTGCTGAGAAGTACAGGCAGATACTTATCCATCATGCAATACCATCAGGGAGGCATCTGATTGGCCCCAAATTTATTCTGCAGCATGACAACGACCCCAAACATACAGCGAAAGTCATTAAGAACTATCTTCAGCGTAAAGAAGAACAAGGAGTCCTGGAAGTGATGGTATGGCTCCCACAGAGCCCTGATCTCAACATCATCGAGTCTGTCTGGGATTACATGAAGAGAGAGAAGCAACTGAGGCTGCCTAAATCCACAGAAGAACTGTGGTTAGTTCTCCAAGATGTTTGGGCCAACCTACCTGCGAGTTCCTTCAAAAACTGTGTGCAAGTGTACCTAGAAGAATTGATGCTTGATGCTGTTTTGAAGGCAAAGGGTGGTCACACCAAATATGGATTTGATTTAGATTTTACTTCTGTTCACTCACTTTGCATTTAGTTAATTGATAAATATAATCTATTAACATGTCTATTTTTGAAAGCATTCTTACTTTACAGCATTTTTCACACCTGCCTAAAACTTTTGCACAGTACTGTATATATATATATATATATATATATATATATATATATATATATATATATATATATATATATATATATACAGTGCCTACAGAAAGTCTACACCCCCTTGAACCTTTTTCACATTTTGTTGTGTCAGTGCCTTAGAGTTTCATGCATTTAAATGAGGATTTTTTCCACTTATCTACACACCATACTCCACACTGTTAAGGGGGAAAAAAGGTTTTATTGAGAAAAAGATTATATATTAAAAGTACAAAACTGAAAGATCATAATTGGATAAGTCTCCACCCCCCTGAGCTAATACTTGGTGGAAGCACCTTTGGCAGCAATTACAGCTGTGAGTCTGTTGGGATAGGTCTCTACCAACTTTGCACACCTAGATTTGGCAATATTTGACCATTCTTCTTTACAAAACTGTTAAAGCTCTGTCAAGTTCCTTGGGGAGCGTTGATGGACAGCAATCTTCAAGTCATGCCACTCCAGTGTAGATTTGGCTGTGTGCTTTGGGTCGTTGTCATGCTGAAAGGTGAACTTCCGTCCCTTTCTTGCAGAGGGCAGCAGGTTTTCCTCAAGGACTTCTCGGTGCTTTGCTCCGTTCATTTTCCCTTCTATCCTGACAAGTGCCCCAGTCCCTGCCGATGAGAAACATCCCCATAACATGATGCTCCCACCACCATGCTTAACAGTAGGGATGGTGTTCTTTGGGTGATGCGCTGTGAATTTAGGCCAAAAAGTTCCATTTTAGTTTCGTCAGTCCACAAAACTTTTTGCCACATGGCTACAGAATCTCCTGAGTGTTTTTTTGCATACTTCAAACGGGATTCAAGGTGGTCTTTCTTGAGTAAAATACAGGCCAGATTTGTGGAGTACTTGGGATATTGTTGTCACATGTACACTTTGACCAGTCTTGGAAATAAAGGCCTGTAGCTCTTGCAAAGTTGCCATTGACCTCTTGGTAGCTTCTCTGATCAGTCTCCTTCTTGCTCGGTCATCCAGTTTGGAGGGACGGCCTGATCTAGGCAGGGTCTTGGTGGTGCAATACACCTTCCTCTTCTTGATAATCGTCTTGACCGTGCTCCAAGGGATAGTCAAGGCTTTTGATATTTTTTATACCGATCCCCTGATCTGTTCCTTTCAACAACTTTGTCCTGGAGTTATTTTGAAAGCTCCTTGGTGCTCATGGTTGAGTCTTTGCTTTGAAATGCACTACCCAGCAGAGGAAACCTATAGGAACTGCTGAATTTTTATCCTGAAAACATGTGAATCACTACAATTTAACACCGGTGGAGGCCACTTAACTTGGTGTGTGATTTTGAAGGCGATTGGTTACACCTGAGTTAATTTAGGATTGCTATTAAAAGGGGGGTGGACACTTATCCAACCAAGCTATTTCAGTTTTTATTTTTAATTAATTTTCTACAAATTTCTAGAATATTTTTTTCACTTGGAAGTTGTGGGGTAGGATGTGTAGATAAATGAAAAAAAAAAACATTTAATGCATTTTAATTCCAGGCTATAAGGCAACAAAAGGTGGCAATTTTGAAAGGGGTGTAGACTTTCTATAGGCACTGTGTACATATATATATATATATATATATATATATATATATATATATATATATATATATATATATATATATATATATATATTCAGATGATTTATCTTGGGTTTTGTAAAGATCTTTAAAGCGAGGAAAGTATATTTTTCATATGCCCTGGTTCACAGTTCAGATATGCACTGCAAACTTAAACTTTATAAGGATCTTGTTAACATAAAAGGTAACTCCAGAGAGATAGTTAACCTATTTTTGTATTTTTATTTAAATGTTTTAATTATGACACTTGCAAGGCATAAACCACAATTTCCTTTCAGAAAGAAATTTGAATAAAAAGTATAACCGGAAGGTATCAAATGGAGAGGATATAGGTCTGCAGTCAGAGGAGATGGTATATATCTCTGAAATTAATAACCAACACTTAAACTAGCTTGTACACTTATGTAACTAGAAAACATGATGTCATCTTTTAAGAATAATTATGCATGCCTGGCACATTGGTATGGGTCACTTGTTTATCTGTTGACAAGCAACACAATATTTTTGATAGTCCTTTATACCCCTGCCATTTGTGTTACACAACCAGTCATGTTGCAGATTTGTGGATGTTAATCATACTGAAATATAGAAGCTATCCTGTTTAACATATGTACAGTATATTTAATTTAAAAAATAAGAAACAGCTTTTCAAATAGAGTTGTGATTCAATTTTTTGAGGAGATTAGAAACTTCATTCATTTCAATGTCTGCAAGCAAAGGTGCCCAACTGATTAAAGCTTAGATAGATTTGACAAAGAAAACAGTCTTCCAGTAACTCTGCAGCTTTACCCTCAAGTATTCTTGATCTCACTAACTAACATTGCATGGTCTCTGTCTCCCTCTCCCTATCCCATATATGATACATGGTCCCTCTTGTCTTTCATATGTCTATCATTGCATTTTTTCCATGTGATTTCTAACGCTATTACTAATGCATTTTTAAAATGTGAGCTTTCAGTATTATAAACGAGATGTACTTTTAAAACATCAAAACACATCTCAAAATAATGCAACATTCAGCATGTCACCATACTTAATACATTTAGCTGTGTCGTGCATTAGAGAAGATTAAATTACGTCCGGATTGGCTAGTTTGCTCAGTGAAGTACTGTATATAAATATTTCAGTTTTGAGGTAGCTGATGATGGCATGGAATAGTAAAACAATATAACAAGACCTTGTTTTTCTCCATGGATATTAAGATACTAAGTTAAAGTAAGTTATTGCTTAGTTATCTGTTAACATCTATATGTATATGTTTCATATTGCAATTGTGTTATTATAGTTTTCTGTGTTTCGGAAGATTTCGATATTATCGATATCGAAATACATGCACAATATCGATTATACAATTTTCATATCTTTGCCAACCCCTAATATATTGTAGCGATCTCGGTTAACGCAGGCAGGTGCATCACACAGGGCGAGACAGTCCACACACAGGCGGAGGGCGGGCGCTACACTCTCCCCTGCCAGCCTCAAGTCCGCCCCGGACTTGCTCACCAGGCTACAGTCCGATGAGTGTGTGCCGGGGTACCTGCGTCCACTTCTGACACCAATGTAGCGATCTTGGTAAACGCCGGCAGGCGCATCACACAGGGCGTGGAAAACCACACACAGGCGGAGGGCGGGTGTGAACCTGGGACCTCTCGCACTAAAGCATAGCGCCGATACCGCTGTACAAAAGAGCCGGCTCTTTTGCAAGGAGCATATATCGGGCTTATGTCTTCATGTGTGATTACATCACTTACCAGCCCTGCTGCTGCCTTCCCCCATGGACGCTCCTATATATATATATATATATATATATATATATATATCCACATTATATCCTGGAGACCTTTGTTTCGCTGGATACTCAGGGCAGGATTTTCAAAAAACAGTGTTATTGTATCAAGCTATACTATATTTATATCTATTTTGTGTATAATTTGTAAACTTCATTTAAAATTGTGCATTTTGTCATGCAGAATGTACATTTATTTAGATAATGGCGCATATAAATGCTGATTTATGATTATCTGGTGTGTGGGTAAAAATCGGGCGGTACAGATTAAAATAAAAAATAAATAAATAAAAAAATTAAAAGAATTAATAAATTAAACCCCACCAGCCATTACCCTCTTTTAATGTGCATTTTGCAGGTTTTTTTTTTTTTTGCATACTACACTCTCCCCTGCCAGCCTCAAGTCTGCCCTCAAATTGCTCAAAAGGGTACAGGCTTTCAAGTTGTACCATGCACGGGGATAGGGGTCAGGGCTGGTAGGTGACACAATCTAAAAATGAACACATAATCCTGATATCTGCTCCTGCAAGGGATCCCAGCTCTTTTGTACAGCGGTATCGGCGCTATGCTTCGAAGCGGGAGGTCCCGGGTTCACGTCTGACCTCCGCCTGTGAAAAGCCCCAGCTTTCGGGAACCAGGGTTCACCACAATATATTTATTAAGCTTTCAAAATTACGATAGAACTCCTTAACCCAATACACAATTTGTTTGTAATGAATTGTTCGGTGAATTCCTCTAATTATGCATTTTCTCTGCTACTGTTTGCTAACCTCCGTGATAAATAAACTCAACATGAAGTAGCTAACAAACACTGTAAGAACATGTTACATGCATACAAACGTACAGAGATGAAAGTGTACATTATACATAGAGTGTGGGGGGAGTCTGACAACATTACAAATACGTTTAGGTCAAAATCCATGTCAACGATCTTGATCACATTTGGTATTCCATTGGTTTGTAAACAGTCATGTCCGTGGCTATATCTTTTGAAAACAAGCCCTGATAGCCCCATAAGTATTGCACTTTTTAACGAATAATCACGAATAAATCACGTTTTTATTTACAACAAAGGGAAAACAATACAATCATGTGGGCGACACAGTATAGGTTCCCTTCATTGTAAATAAAAACGTGATTTGGTATAATTTAATGATAACATTATTAATAATAAATGAATCATGATTTTAGCAGCAGTTTTTAAGTATTCTGTAAATATTTTGTCTCATAGTTAAAAAGTACAGTGCTTATGGGGCTGTCCGGTCTTGTTTTGAAAAGATATCGGCATGGACATTGTATACAAACCAATGGAATACAGTGTGTGTGTGTGTGTGTGTGTGTATGTAGGTAGGTAGGTAGGTATACATGCGTGTGTGTGTATTTAATAGAAAGAGAGAATATATGCATGTCTCCAGTCATATGTGGTTTTCACGATCACACCGCCTTCAGTTCTAGACAAAATTGTAGATATTTATTAGTATTGCCATAGCCTGATGTTTTCACCTATTGATTCGCCCCATTGCCACTGTACTTTATGCATCCATGTGCCCCTTCCTGCTATTTCATCGGGCAGTGTGTAATGCCCGCTTGCAAAGATTTTTTTTTTGCGATGCAACTTCCTCTATTTAGATGCGACGGTCACATTGGGCAGTGTGTTGCTTGTGTTTCAAATTGTTATAACAAGTGAATAAATCTCATTCATAACCACAAGTATAGCAAGTCTAAAATATTTTCTTAACTACAAATATTGAATTGTTATCTCAGTAGTCTGTAATAAATTAACCCTGGTCCAGGCTGCACCCTGTCTCTGTATCCTCGGCGTCACAGCTGCGGTCTGTTAAATTCCTGTTTCAAGGAGTGTTGAATAGTCTTTCGTTAATTGAAAGCCCCCTTTTCCAAGTGCAAATTAACTCCTGATAAATTATGACAACACGGATTTACTTTTAAATCCCCACGTAAACAAAAATAAATATTTGCAAGAAGCACTGCTCGTTAAGATATTAACATTATTTCTTAAATCAACGTCATTTCGGAAATCACGTTAGCATTATTATTTAATAACGAAATAGGCATAACGACAGCTTGAAAATGCCAAAGTCAATGCTACATACCGATTTGTTGATTAACACTGGAGTTATCGTTTACAACCTTTTGAAAATCCTGCCCTCAATGTCTATAATAAGTCATCATAAGCTCACTAATGCGGTTTATTTAGTATAATAAGGGCTTTTGGCTACTCAGTATGTCAGGCTCTCACCTCTAACAAAGAAGGTCACAAATTCAGACTCTGCAGTGAACAAAAACCTGGACTCATTCCCATTTATGAAAGTCTGCAGTTTGAGGTGCAGTCAGAAGCAGTCAAAGATCTCAGAGCACTGTTCAGAAAATACCAAGGGTGTTGTACAGCCTCCAGTCAGAAATTCATCAGCCAACCATGGAAAATGGATTTTACATGCATACTCAAAGAATGTTTCTGAATAATAATAATAATAATAATAATAATAATAATAATAATAATAATAATATATTATGGTTTGAGTTGTGGAAGCTGACTGTGATAAAGAAATTATCCCCTGCTAGCATGATTGTACAGTATATTCACTTTTATCATTACCATTCATAGGGAAGCTATGATCTGTTTCCAGCCAATTCCCTGTGAAGCAAAGCAAATGTCACTTTTGCCAAAAAAAAAAAAAAAAACCGAAACAAAAAGAAAACCTTCTCTTGTGCTCAGACATCAGGAAGGCTTTTGATGAGCATTGATGTTAGCACATTAATGCATCATAAACTGGCTGTAGAGAAAGGTTAAGTCATATAAATCTTTAGTATAAATTAACAACAAAATGTTTATTTGTTTTCTTTTATCATGCCACTGTTTCTTTTTGTCCGTTTACAGCATGCTTTAAAAAAATATTAATATTAAAAAAATATTAATAATGAAAGTCACTGTATGCAAACGTGACAGTTACTGGGGACTGTCGCTGTGCCCAGAACCCCTCCTTCTCCCAACATCAAAGGACTTCTGCTTCAGTTTCACATGGAGGAAGCCACATAATGCATCTGCCTTGTTTTAGTTGTTGCTCGGCCCATGGCCCTGGAGCCATTCCAATGGGACTTACTGTATTTAATAAGTCAAATCAAGATCTGGGCACATGTCCAAATGCTGGTGTTTTGCTTGACTTCCTTTGAATCGAGGTTTTAGTTTTGAAGGGGGGAGGGGGTGCACAAATAAATACTTAAAGAAAAAAAAAACTGTATTAACAGTCTGCAGCAATAACATGCAAGATTACCTTACGACGGGTGACATATGTTTAATAGGTTGTCTTGTAAAGAATCCTGGGATACAAAAGGTACTGTACTATCCCAAGGTATCTTAAACTATATCTGGTTTTAGTCAAACAAACAAAAGAGTATCGTACAGTAGACGCTTTTCCAGTTCCAGCTGCACATGCAAGGGCCTGGTTTTCAAATATTCATAACTTCCGTTGAGTAAATCTCTCACAATAAATAAATAAATCACTTTTCTGCATGTTTACACAAACAGCATAAATTTACTGAGCCAAGCAGAGCATTCAACATTGAAGCTGAATTTTAAAAGCAAAGAAGATCCACTTACTTAAGATTTGAAAATCTGGTCCATAGTGGGTTGTTAATTGTTTTGTAGGTCACAGTTGTATGAAACAACTGCAGTGTAAATTAAGTGAATGTTTTGAAATATTTGTATTTTAAAAATGAATAAATATCTGTCCACTAGGAGTGCAACAATTAATCAATGTATCGATTATTGATCATCTGTCCTTAGATTTCCTGAGCCTTGATTACATATTGGTAAATCGATGCATCAAATTAGAACCCAGTTTGAAGTCTCCTGTTGCCGGTTTGCATTAAAAACCTTAAGTGTGTGTCAGTGCGCTTCTATTAATACAAATACGGTAGATTAGCTTGTTGCTAGGATACACACTTTAGGTCTGTACATTCGCGTTGGACAAGTCAAATCAGAAGTAGGCCTATTGTATTCACGTTTTCTTGATTAAAAAATTAAGGCAATAAGTTTTATTTACCGATTTATCTTCTTTTGATTCAAAGCATGTGGTGTTTGGATTATATGGCAATACTATATAAGAAGCTGAATGTAGTACGATAGTTAAATTAGTCAGGATTTGTGAAATTAATTCAAATGTTTTGCATTTGGACATACAATGTTAACAGTAACAAACAACCATAGTTCAGATAGAAATTACTTCTGTTAAAATGTAGTATTTTTTATTATTATTACAATGTTAAAGGGACATCCGATGGACTTTTAAGTTGTTAAAAACTCAAGTCCTTTGTATTTCTTTTTTATATAATCAGAACTTCATGCTGATTTGAACTCGGCTCTCGCCAAGATAAGCACCAACTAAGACGTAGCTATACAGTAAACTAATGTGATCCATCTGTGTCTCTGTCCATTTGTGTTTCCTTCCATATGATGATGTAGATATCCTTCTGCCTGGTGTTGATGGCTGAAGTGTAATGCTGGCTCCAGGGATCAGCTTATTTGCCTCCCTGGCGCATCAGCACACACAACGGCTGCGATGCTGGCTCCGGGGATCAACCACAGTGCGGTCTCCCCAGCGCATCAGCATGACAACCGTCTGGATTGAGCGAAGTAGGGTACATCTCTGGGGTCTTCAAGTGGGCACCTTCCATCCTCGTGTTTCGTCGACTAGCCCACGACACCTCAAGAGGGCTCGACAGTGATTCTGGTGTCCCATCATCACCCCCCTCCGTCCCCCACTCAACTCAGCCCAGCTTACTTACCCGTAAATCAGCGTTTCTTTCTTTCTATTGTGCTTGAGATCCCCAGCCAGAATCTTTCCGTCTCAACCACAGCCAGTTGCTGCTCCTCTGTGCTGCTTCAGATAAGTTCTTCACTGTGTGACGCAACTCTTGACCACTGAATCCGACGTCTCTGAGAAACCGGGTTGTAGAGTGTGCCACAAATCCTCGACAACCCACCTCCACTGGGTAAACCCGGACTCTCCATCCTCACTGTTCCGCTTCAGTGGCTAGTTGAGCATACCGCAGTTTCTTCCCCTCATATGCCTCATCTACAGCATCCTCCCATGGCACTGTTAACTCTACCAGGTGGATAAGGCGTGCTGATCCAGACCACAAGACAATATCTGGTTGAAGGTTAGTGGTGGCAATCTCAGGTGGAAAAATAAGCCGTTGACCAACATCTGCCAGCATTTTCCAGTCTCTAGCAGATTCCAGTTGTCTTGGGCGAGGATTGGTTTTAACACCTTTTCTTGGTGGTTGCTCTCCTGGGCGGAGGAATTTTGTCTTTTGTGTGTAATGTTTTGATGGACCTGGTGGCAACTTCTTGGTCATGTTACGCTTGTCTTCCAATGCTAAG
The DNA here is from genome assembly GCA_030684275.1 of Acipenser oxyrinchus oxyrinchus. Lineage (NCBI taxonomy): Eukaryota > Metazoa > Chordata > Actinopteri > Acipenseriformes > Acipenseridae > Acipenser > Acipenser oxyrinchus. Next base: position 45,779,088 of record CM060247.1, read on the forward strand.
GCCAAACATCGCAGCATCTGGTCATGGCGTCAAGTAAACCTTCCTTGGCTAAGAGCCACCTTACATCCTGTTAAAATGTGCCTTAATGTTGCAGGTGATGAACACAAAGGACATGAGGGATCCTCTCCTACACAGAGGTTTAGGTTCTGTGGTGATGGGAGAACATCATATGTTGACCTGATGAGGAATCTGATCCTGCTCTGTTCCATTGACCATATGTCTTGCCAGCCAATCTTGCGTTGTTCCACACTCTCCCATCTCATCCATTCTCCCTGCTTGGCCTGGGAAACGGCCTTTACACACCTCATCCTCTCCTCCTGCTTTTGCACCTCGTTGACTACCAGCTTCCTCCGTTGAGCTGGGGCTGCCTTGTGCCATGTAGGAGGAGCTGAACTGAGACCAAGACCCCCTCTTCCATGCTGAACTTATGATACCCTATGATATCACCAATTCGAAGGGCAGCATTTGCATCCTCCACAGCTTTCTTTGCCGCCCACTTTCTTCCAGTTTTCAACACAGGTATTGCCTCCCTTACGCATTTGTTGCGTGACTCTACTAATGTCATTTCCAGTCGGACCTTGGCACACTTAAACTCCTCGGTTAGAGCGGAGACTGGTAGCTGCAGTATTCCTTTACCATAAAGTCCCACTCTGCTGAGGCAGCGTGGAACTCCCAACCATATCCTGATGTATGAACTGATTAAAGCTTCAAGCTTCTCTACTGTTGTCAAAGACACCTCGTACACATCAGTGGCCACAGCAACCTCGGCAGTAGACCAAACTGAAAGCACCAGAGTTTTAGTTTTAGTTTGCCTGGTAAAGCGCTGCTGTCTATGCTCTTCAATCCTTCCTTCCTTTAGAGGTGTTTAACTTAAATACTGACTACACATGTTATTGAAATCAGATGAACCCACCTGAGAGTTACGCCAAGCAGCATAAAGTGTAACTGTTGGACATTGAAAATGCATTCATTATCATGGGAATGTTAATGAGGTCTTGATGCACACAGTGCATGAAAATGGTTATACATCTATAAATGCTACTTAAGGCGAAAACTGTTTTCTGTTTTTGAAGATCACTTACATTAGAAGCATGTCTAAATGTATAACAAAATAACACTGACACCTGTGTAAACCCACAGACACCTTTGAAAATCTGGGGAATATAGTTTGGCTTCCGTCTTGTCCTTTCTGAACACACAGAATTAACTGACTCCGTTAAAAAAAAAAAAATGGTCTTGCAGTTTCAAATGTAACACAAAGTAAAATGTCATCATCCTTGTGACACAGCCCTCCCCAATTTTAATCATAAAATATTTTTTTGACAGGTGACACAATGCTTTATGATAAACTTCTGAGCTGACGTTCCATAGTCCTCTTACTCACCACAAAACAGTTGTCATAAAGGATCAGCTGTACATAACGTATGTACATTCCAATCGCTGGGCCCTGGATTTCTTTAATAGTGCAAGAATATGTCTCTTTTAACGCTGTTACCGTATGGATGTTTCTTATAAGAAACAGCCTTTTGTTTTCGACAACACCATCAGAAACCGCATTTTGACTAAGAGCATTATCATGTGCTTGTGTCTATATCAGTGCTCATTGTAGCAGGAGGAAGCATTCCCTAGCTGAGTCATGACCCCGAATGTGTGAATGAAAGTATCACAATCATCATGAGTACACTGAAAATATCACGGTGATATGCAAACACATCAGGGTGTTCTGTAACCCTATTGTGATAAATTCACTGAAATATGAAGGGAAACTAAAATCTGACTGAACGTGCTTGAATGGTTACTTATAAAATTTCAGAAACAAGGTTCTCTTCAGTGCCAAAAATGTCACCATGGAAACAAATGTCCCCTGCAACAAATTAAATAATTTTATACACTGCTGCAATCCAAAAATCGAATTAACTAAATCTTAGGGTAGTAATACATTTTATGCAGTTACTGTATATTCAATAACCCTTTTTAGTCTAATGAGTGTTTATTTGTATTAGTGTATATTGTATTTCAGAATGGACCTATAATCAGGGGCGGCTCCAGAAATAATTCCTAGGGGGGGCTTAGCCTCTGGGGAGTGGAACCAAGGAGAACATTTTGGGGTTAATAAGTTCTGACAACCTAGAGCAACCTCATTTTTGCTTCTGTAGCAGTTGTTAGCTCGGAAGTCATTATCATGACTGAGCAATAATATAAATACATACATTGCTAATGTAGCTGATCCTGTATATTGTGCTGTGTTACTGTGAGTGTTTTATATGAGAAATAACTATAATCAGCACATGCTAAGTTATGCCACACAAGGTACAAATGATAAATAAGAAGACAGCATTTGTTTTACAAATAAATCCATTGTATTACCTTATTAAACTAAAATTAAATGAACAAAACACGTATGTTGTATTTAAAATTTGTATAAGATTGTTCACTGTGCAAAATTGCATATTAACTTGTTCAGCTTTCCAGTTAACAAAATTATGTTTTGGGAGTTTAAAAAAGAAAGAAGAAAAGCAGTCTCCCTGATGCCTGATTCTAAGAGTGTTTAGTGATAAAGATTAATTTAAAACAATTGGGTGTAGGCTGTGTAGAACAATAAAACACACTCATAAGCTTTGGGTAAAACTGTTACACATCACATCCATTCTTATAATCAGTTTTCAGAACATTTCTGCAGTAAATGTCCACTAATACTGCCAAAAACCTAAGGTACAATTTCAGCACTAAGGAGTTACACTAACCTAGGATAATTAAATAAACAGTATCCATACTGGACAAAAATGAAAACAGCCATAGATATAGACATAGTATATGAGATCAGTTTATTGCTATGTTATTTTCCTAGACCTGTATACAGGTCTGCAGTGTTGAAATAGTTAAAACATGAAATAGCTTTACATGATTTGCCTACGTCGTTAAACAGCTATCTACCTGTAAAATGCATTGCACACATATTGGCTACTTATTAACAAAATGTAAATTAATATATAAAAAGCACAAGAACACGAACCTGATAAAATCATGAAAGTAAACTGATATGAATTATGACCGTTGTGTCTGGTTCATTTATTTATCTACATTCCGAAGATGTAACTCTCTATTACTTAATTATTTAGCAGACACTTTTATCCAAAGCGACTTACATAAAATTAAACAAAATATAAAAGTATAATAATTACAAGCAATAAAAAATGCAAAAACAAACACATATATACAATATATACAAAATAAATTTAAATAAAGGAAAATACACAGGAATTTATAAATAAAGATTGACTACGTGGGTTTTGAGAAGACGGTGGAAAGCAGTAACAGATTGAACAATCCTCAGGTTAACCAGTAGCTGGTTCCACCACAGGGGGACAAGGGAAGAGAACAAGTCAGCCAATAGAGGATAATGGAGAGGACGAGAGGGAATATAAGGAGACATGAGGGATTAGAGATAGGAAGGGGCAGTATGATGAATTTTAGCCCAGGTTCATTCTCACCCCTAGGCTAATTCTCACGACGGGGATGAGAATTAGCCCAAGCTAAAATTTGTGGGGGTGAGAATTAGCCTAGTTTAGCCGGGGGTGAACATTAGGATGTGATACCTGTGACGTAATTCAGAGTGCTCTTTCGTTGGTTACTAGTGATGACGTTAGAACATTTACAATTGTTACAAATTACCAGACAGAGAAAAATACTCGTCTCTCTCTTGCTAGCCTGTAATTATAACTTACAACAAAGCTGTGTGCATTGACAGTGCAGATTAGGCAAAAACAAGTTGATTATATGATTATCACCTGGATTGTGCCAGCTACCTACACAATCAGAGTGATGGGATTTTAAAAAAAAGTGTGATGGCTTAAGCCCCCCCAAGCCTTATAGCAGAACCGCCCCTGCCCATATCTGAAATGAACTACCAATTAAATCAAATAAATTATAGTTTTTAGTCATTTTAAGGATGTGTTTCTGTGCACTACTGTTTCACTGTGTATTACTCATTAATTTCATTTTCATTATATATTGTACTGTACAATATAGTAGTTGGTTGTTCAAGTTGATTAAGAGGGTGTGAGAGTGTGTTCCTGGTTGGTTGGTGGGTAGGGCTTGGAAGGGTTATGAGAGGTGATGCATGTCTGACGGTCTTGCATTACACACTTTGGCAGTGGAGAAGGTGGTTGCAGTGTTTTCAACTGATTAGTCCATTTCAACAAGAATAGGACAGACATTTTGCTTGATTATGATGTCTTGTCCAGCAGAATTAAGCTTTGTCCTCAGCATTAATGCAAAGCTCTTTCTCTTTTATGGCGAAGCTGTACTGTTGTAAGATTTACTGTGGCGCACCACAGTAAAATAAAAGTACATTATAAATAACCGTAGTGAAGCTCAACCATGATAAAAGCATATTGCAGTTCAGAGAACTAAAGCATGGTAAAGCAATAAGAAGCGGGATTATTTCTAATTTAAATGACTAATTTACCAAAAACTACATTAAAACAGATTAGATTAAACAGCTCATTTCTGCTTCGTACCCAGCTTAAAGTTGGTTATTTATGGAGGCACAATGTGATACATGTATGTTGCTGAAGCCAGAATCCTATGTAGCTCATTTCCCATTATCTGTAACTACTAGCTCAAACTGTAACTGTCATTTGAAAGTTCTCCTCATATCTCGACTTTTGGATATGGAAGTTCATTCATCCATATGACATACTTTTTTGTCATTTGAGTAAATAAGTTGTGTTCCACATGTGCAGACCTTTTAAAACCTGTGTGTTTAGGGACTGGTGGGGGTTAGCGTTTGCATTCACTTTTCTAGTGTGATTAAGGTTATTCTCATTGAGAGGAAAATGTACTTGATTGTCATCTCTGTTCAAGAGAGGAATGAATTGGTGAGAATGTGAAGAACAAGGTCCTGGATCAAGTATAAATATTACCATAGTTCACACTTAAGCTCAGCACACAAGTTATTTCATGCAGCTTGATTGCAAAATCATTCTGGGAAGCCAAAAGTATGATAGGAAAAAAACAGCACAGTAGTCTGTGCAGCATCTGCAATCGTAACATAGAGTTGACTGTGCCAAGTCTGCAGTCTTAAGTTTATTATGATAGTTATTTTACATTGCACAGGAGCAGCGTGGTCTCCCGCAGTGCTACCATTTTTTTTTCTGTTCAGTTTTTGCTTTTATCTACTTGTAAAACTGTGCCTCTATTAAACTCCAGGCGTACAACTGGAAATTCATGTGATCGATACTAAGCACTGATTGAGTTTGTCATCCTGCTGGAGAGAAATTGTCCTAGGGATACTAGGCTTTTTATACCTTGGACAATTTATCTCCAGCAGGACCATTGTGTTGGGAGTTTGATTTAGTTGTATGGAAAACTTTGGAGGTTTCTGTCTGAAATATTGAGTCATTTATTAAATATTCATCACACAAAGCTGCAAGGCGGAATTTGGGGGATTTGAGGAATTAGCATTTTGAATATATCATGTTACAGATATAACACTGTGAATTAGACCAGACATATCAGGTCATTAAACTGTAGATTTCTTGGTCAGCCCTTTGGGACACCCTGTTTAAACTCATTCGCTTTGTACAGCACCTCATTTTGTTCCATAGTTCTGATAGATTGGGTGCTATATTTTAAGGAATTAGTATGGGTTTTCCAGCAGCTGAAAGTCCCTTTTCAACACATGAATGTTGATATACTGTATCATCTTAGATAAATAGGTAACTAAATGCACTATACTTTATACACTACCCTGCAACAAGTATTTGGACACTCATAGTGTTATTAGCTCTTTCATTCCTCATGTCAAGCAATGGACTGTAGTGCTAGGTGTAGAGGGTGCATTGTGTTTTGTCAAGCATAGTTAAACATGGTAATGTGTGATGATGCAAATATATAGTGAAAGCATGGGTATAGTGTGAAGGTAACTTTATGACTTTGCCGTATAAACCTCTATATAACCTCTGAGATACTGTAGTTATGGACATTACAATAATACACAGTTTTTATTGCATGAGGTACATGGCTAAGTCATCATTACCCACGGCAGTCAATTGGTTATTCTGCTGCTTTTGCCTGGAACAAACTCAACACTAAGCCAAATTGGGAAAACTGCATTTCTGAATAATTATCTGTAAATGTGAACTGTACTTGAACCACATTGCATAATTAAGATATATTATCATATGAATGTTTTATGATAAAGAAAACACATGATTATGAGAGAGACAAGTTTGAGACTCTTTAAAAGCTTTGTGTTTGACATACCATGTCATAAATGTGCTCACTATATGTGAGTTGTGTTTTTCACAGGGTCTAACAACATTAGCAGCAATTTTTTTTTAAAGGTTTATTGCTGACATCATTATATACAAAATAAAAATGTTTTAAGAGCTCAATTTGACAGTGGAATTTTTTGATGTGCAGTTCCCAAAGACGGTCTCATGAACCATGCTGCGTTTGAGGAAATGAGAGTAAACTACATTAAAGAGCTGAGGAGGTCTGTGAGTAAGGCTACCAACAACTCCGGACAGACGTGGCAGAGGTTCTACCAGCTGACTAAACTGCTGGATGCCATGCATGATGTAAGTACCAACACAGACCTGCATGTTACTACTGTAAGCTGCGCTATTCCATTGGCTTTGTGTCTATCGTTGGCCTAATTAGATCATTCAGTCATCTGCATAGTGTTAATTTAAGCAGGCCAGTGATCTACAAGGCTGATCCTGTTAGGGTTAAGAAAAAAACAACATGGGAACCAGTATATGTGGCTTACTGTGCATACTAGAAGTGGAAACACAATCAGAAGATAATAGAAAAATTAATGTAATTCCTTGATTTCCTGATGTATTTGTAATTCTGGCTTTGGGATAACATTTAGAGTTGTTTATTTGTAGTTTTGTCTAGTTAAAAAAAAAAACATGCAAATTGGCACAGATGCCTATTTATTCACATCAAGACTGCTGTTATGGGGTTATTTTGAATGTAACACTTTCAACCTTGACATCAGCTCTATTGATTCGTTGGGATTCATTGGGTGGGGGTCATAACTCAGTATGAATGAATTGGAGTGTTTGTGGCAGGGCTGAAGCCCTACACTTGAAATACTTTGTGTTTATTTCCGTTGTGGGGTTTTGTGTTTGTTTTGAAGAAGAGTCAGACGCTCCATCTGGCACATGCTACATGCTGGGTTTGGTTGCGGGGCAAAGTAGCTGTGGATTGGCCAGCTGTGGATCCCCAACCAGCAAGTGGGCGTGTCCCAGTGGAGTGTCTAACTATAAAAGGTGACGAGTAAGAAGGCCGTGTGTCTAAATGGGATCGGAGCTCCACGAGTAAGAAGGCCACTGTGTGTGTAACTGGGATCGGAGCTCCACGAGTAAGAAGGCCACTGTGTGTGTAACTGGGATCGAAGCTCCACGAGTAAGAAGGCCACCGTGTGTGTAACTGGGATCGGAGCTCCACGAGTAAGTAGACCATCGTGTGTGTAACTGGGATTGGAGCTCCACGAGTAAGAAGGCCATCGTGTGTGTAACTGGGATCGGAGCTCCACGAGTAAGAAGGCCATCGTGTGTGTAACTGGGATCGGAGCTCCACGAGTAAGAAGGCCACCGTGTGTCTAACTGGGATCGGAGCTCCACGAGTAAGAAGGCCACCGTGTGTGTAACTGGGATCGGAGCTCCACGAGTAAGAAGGCCACCGTGTGTGTAACTGGGATCGGAGCTCCACGAGTAAGAAGGCCACCGTGTGTCTAACTGGGATCGGAGCTCCACGAGTAAGAAGGCCACTGTGTGTGTAACCACACAGATAAACCACACCCCTATCACAGGGTCCTTGAGCCAAGAAAATCTGGAAACCCCTGCTCTATAAAACAGTATATGGAATATTAGAAGTGGTTGGTGTTGTACAGTAGCTATGCTTAATATCACACATGTGTTGCTGTCCAATTTAAAGGGTGGAATAGCAGAAAGTAAGGTTTGGAAAAGTCATATACATTTTTTTTATTACATTTTTTTCTAACTGTCAATGGCTTTGGAGTCATAAGATTATATACTTTTTACACCATTGTTTACACAGCTGTTTCCTGGTATTTGATCTACTATCATGAACATTTTTTTTTTTGAAAATATAACTGGAGCCTGTTTATTTTCATGGTTTCATGAATTTTTAAATACACAACATGTTGGGCCACAGAATACTGTATCCATAGAATTTTCCATTATTTTTTTTATTATTGTTCTGCACTATAATTCCAAATGTTCTTGTTGAATCCCAGCCATTTAATATGTCAGGCTGCTGTGCGGGTGATGCAAGGAGGTGCTAAATGTTCTTTCTGCTTGACACATGGATTTGATTGTGAATTTTATTTTGCTCATTAGACACATTAATAAGCTCAGTAGGAAATACAAGGTCCCATTACCCAAGCAACCTTTATCTGTTTGGAGGGCTGTTTTCACTCATGTTTCAACTTGGCACATATGATCTTATCTACCTTTTCATACAGTAAAACTGACTTCAGAAGTAAACCTGCAATCTTGTTAAATATATTAGATTTTCTTTTTCAGAGAAAAAAACAAGTTGAATACTGTGTTTCCAGTGACAGTTTCACAGGGTTGGCCAAGTGCATATTGGGTGACAGGGTTAGGGTTAGGGTTACATTTAGGGTTTTGCCATATCTGCGATGCGAATAAAAAAATATCTTTATCGCCAGCTATCGTTTTTATTTAATCCTGGCCTGTGTTTATAATGGATACCAAGTTAGCATGTGGTCTATTAAAACTTAAAAAGTTGTATTTGTTCTTTTTATAAAAAGCTTCCCTTCTCTCAGAAAAGTCTAATTAAAGCAACAATGTTGGTTATCAGCTGCACCATTCCTTATATATATATATATATATATATATATATATATATATATATATATATATATATATATATATACAGTGCCTTGCAAAAGTATTCAGACCCCTGGCCAATTCTCTCATATTACTGAATTACAAATGGTACATTGAAATTTCATTCTGTTTGATATTTTATTTTAAAACACTGAAACTCGAAATCAATTACTGTAAGGTGACATTGGTTTTATGTTGGGAAATATTTTTAAGAAAAATAAAAAACTGAAATATCTAGCTTGCATAAGTATTCAACCGCTGTGCTGTGGAAGCTCCCAGTTTACACCGATGAAAGAAATTGCCCTAACGAGGACACAATTACCTTACCATTGGCCTCCACCTGTGAACCATTAAAGTTGTTGTCACATTTTCTGGATAAAAACCCCACTGTTGAAGGATCATTGGTCAGGCTGTGAATCTGAAGGAACATGAAGACCAAAGAGCATTCTACAGAAGTTAGAGATAAAGTAATACAAATGCATAGATTAGGGAAAGGGTACAAAATAATATCCAAGTGTTTGGATATCCCAGTGAGCACAGTTGGATCAATAATCAGGAAGTGGAAGCTGCATCACACCACCCAGGCACTGCCAAAAAAAGGCCATCCCTCAAAACTCAGCACTCAAACAAGGAGGAGACTTGTGAGAGAAGCCACAGAGAGGCAAACAATCACTTTGAAGGAGCTACAGAGTTCAGTGGCTGAGAGTGGAGTAATGGTGCACCAGTCAACCATATCAAGAGCTCTGCATAACACTGGCCTGTATGGGAGGGTGGCAAGAAAGAAGCCGTTACTCAAAAAGTACAATCTGAAAGCACGTCTGGAGTTTGCCAGAAAGCATGAGAGTGACCCAGCTGCGATGTTGGAAAAGGTTTTGTGGTCAGATGAGACCAAGATAGAGCTTTTTGGCCAAAACTCAGCGCTACGTGTGGCGCAAACATAACACTGCCCATGCCTCAAGACACACCATCCCTACAGTGAAGTATGGTGGTGGCAGCATCATCCTGTGGAGATGTTTCTCATCAGCAGGGACTGGGCATCTTGTTAAAATTGAAGGAAGAATGGATGGAGCAAAATACAGGGAAATACTGCAAGAGAACCTGCTTCAGTCCGCTAAAAAACTGAAGCTTGGGAGGAAATTCACCTTTCAGCAGGACAATGATCCCAAGCACAAGGCCAAAGCAACATTGGAGTGGCTCAAGAACAAAAAGGAGAATGTCCTACAGTGGCCCAGTCAAAGTCCTGATCTCAATCTCATTGAGAATCTGTGGCACTATTTGAAAATTGCGGTCCACAAGCGTCGTCCAACCAACCTGAACAACCTGGAGCAAATCTGCCAAGAAGAATGGGCCAAAATCACCCCTACACTGTGTGCAAAGCTGGTACATACTTACCCCAAAAGACTTAAAGCTGTTATTGCAACGAAAGGTGGCTCTACCAAATATTAATGTGTGGGGGTTGAATACTTATGCAAGCAAGATATTTCAGTTTTTTATTTTTCTTAAAAATATTTCCCAAGATAAAACCAATGTCACCTTACAATAATTGATTTTGAGTTTCAGTGATTTAAAATAAAATATCAAACAGAACGAAATTTCAATGTACCATTTGTAATTCAGTAATATGAGAGAATTGGTCAGGGGTCTGAATACTTTTGCAAGGTACTGTATATATACATACAGGTAGTGGACAAAAAAATGGAAACACCTGGGTAAATGAGGGACACCAAGTATATTGAAAGCAAGGGCTTCCACACAGGTGTGGCTCATACGTTAATTAAGCAAATAACATCCCAGCATGCTTAGGGTCATGTATAAAAATGCTGGACAGGCTTGGTTGCCTATAATTATGGCTAGCATGGCTGCAAGAGGAGACCTCAGTGACTTTGAAAGAGGGGTGATCGTTGGGGCGAGTTTGGCAGGAGCTTCAGTGACCAAGACAGCTCAAGTTGCTGATGTTTCACGAGCAACGGTGTCTAAGGTAATGTCGGCATGGAACTCCAAGGGAGAGACTTCATCAGCAAAGGGCAACAGTGGGCAGAAGTGCATACTCCAGGATTGTGATATCCATGCATTAATTCGAAGTGCAAGGCAAAACAGGCGAGCAACTACAGATCAATTGACTGCAAATTTCAACCTGGGGCACGAGCAGCCAGTTTCATCAAAAACGGTCCGCCGAGAACTCCACAGAGCAGGATACCATAGTGGCACAACGCCCTATTAAGTGACTTTACATTGGTGTTTCCATTTTTTGTCCACTACCTGTATATCTGTGCAATAACTGTAGATAAAGCATTCCGTATTTGAAGCCACACGGTTATTATATAGAGAAGGTTAGTCTTAAAGAAGGAGAAGGCAGGAGTTATCGTTAAGGAGGTTTTGATAGATAGCCGTTTATGGTTTTAGCTGTGTGTACCAGACGTCCTTGGAAATGCTGACCCTTTTAAGAGTTGCTCCTCCTATGATGGTTTTGAGATTTACAAAACTAGATTTTTTCTATATCCCTATCCCTATAATAATGTGCAGTGTTGCTTTTGGTTCCTTATGGACGTTATTGGACAGTCAGGCCACATGGCCAATAGTAAAAAAACAAACAAAAAAAAAAGTGATATCAACATATTATTCCATGGGCAGGGTTCTACCACACTCACATTGACACACAGATACACACATTTTATCTGGACAGATATTGGTAATGACACAGGTAGCCAGATTCAGATGATGTACTAAAACTAGTCAGGTTTTGATTACAGGTGCTCTGGTCAGTCAAGTTGGAAACATTGTCGTACTAATTTGCATAAACTATAACCATAATGGTAAACCTTTGCAGTATGATAGTATTATTCATTTAAGGCACTGTATAGTAAATCAAATTAAACAAAATCTTTGTGGGTGATCATGGGTTTTATATAATATAATTTAATATAATAAAATATATTGGCCTCATTCTAACCAAGTGTGACAGGATGGCACAAGGGATGAGGCCCAGAGACAGACTGCAGTTCAAACAAAAGACTTTTATTAAATAAAAACACAAGATAAACAGGCACAAGGGCCAAACAAAAAGGTTTTTAAAACACAAACAATAAACACAAAGTAAAACTTACAAAAATAAGGCTTCCAGGCTGCACTTTGCCTTCACTGGATTCCAAAATTAACAAAAACCAGCACACAATGAAAAACCCACCCTTCTTACTGAGGAGCTGAGGCCTCCTTTTATGTGAGGTGGCTGGGTGCTAATTGATTGCTAATGATCCCCACCTGACACAATAAACCTGGGCAGGGAGGAGAATTTAACCCCATCCCTGCCATTATTTACAAGGGCAGAGCCCTGCTCTGCCACACCAAGGTAGACATATCTATCCTCTTCTCCTGCACTTGCATTTCAGGATTAAATCTAGGATAACTCAGAGGCACCTGTTATAACCAGCAACACTGACTGAGACTAAAATGGTGCCTTGAGGTTAATGTTTGGCTAACATACAGAGTGCTTCACAGCTGGTAGAAGTTATTTCAGTAGGGTATCAATAGGGTATTTCCTCCTATGAGACTTTTTTTTAACATAAGTAATGTTTTGAACAAGTAAGGCTGTTTGGTCAATCAAGGCTGTTCCTTGCTTTCAAGACAGGCCAGAGCAAAATCTAGTTTGTTGAATCATTACAGTACTTAAAAGTTGAGCCATTGTTGTTACTGTCTGATCTTGTAGTTTAACAATTTAAAAAAATGCTATTGATGGTATTGAAGGCAGTGGAGCCTTCAGGCACTGTAGTTTGATGAGAAAAGTCAGTCTGGTGTTTTTTTTTTTAAAGGTGTGTTTGAACAATTATTGCTCAAACAAACCCTGTTCTCCATTTTGAATTAAAAATATATTATATGTGCACTTGTAATAAAAAGAAGACTGTACTGTAGGAATGCCTCAATATTTTTATAAGTTTAACAGTTTAGGTGAAACTCATGATTATAAAATACAAGCCGTTTTTCCATACACGTCTTTAACATGCCTGCATTGTTGCATATGTTTATTTAGGATTTCAAGTTAGGCCACACGGTGAACAGATGCATAGAAAGAATGATTTAAAAGTGGTAGAAAAGTCTGTTATATAAACAAATGCTTCCAAGGACAAGGCTTACCACACTCACATTTACACACACACACACACACTGCTGCCAAGTGGTATTAATGACTGGAAACACTGCCTGCCCTACCCAGCAACTTTGGGCCTTTACAGCTGATCTCCATGGAAGCATCTAATAAGTGTTATCTATAGCCTTGCATTAACAGCCATTAAGTGTTGAAAAACATTCATACTGTATACCAGGGGTGGGCAATTCTGGTCCTGGAGGGCTGGTGTCCCTCCTGGCTTTTGTTCCAACTTTGCCCTAAATTACATAATTGGACCAATTATTACCAATTATTGGTCTAATTAAGTAAATTTAGAGCACAGTTGGAACAAAAGCCAGGAGGGACACCGGCCCTCCAGGACCAAAATTGCCCACCCCTGCTGTATACTGTTGAGCCCCTTGTCCAGGCAACAATGCATTACCAAGGTGAAGTCCCCACCATTTGTGTTACAAAGTTGTGTGGCTTATTCAGTAATGTAGTTATACTGTAAGTACTGTATGCACATACACAAATAATTATCTGCTGATACAGGAACTCAAGGCTGGGATTTGTTCCACATGCCATAAACAGTGGCAAATGGTTAAATACTGATTTATAAATAACCCGGCAAAAAAATTGTATATGCTGGTGCTCTCTATGCTTTCAATGTGCCTCATTGAGTTCAGATAATTTCAGGCTCAGGAAATTATTTGTTAGTGGTACTGTATATCAAATCTAGGACCATATTGGTGCACATCTTTCTTTAACTAAAATGTAGAAATACTATTTGTAAGGAATTTTTAAAAAAAATAAAATATGCCTATTAATATTCTGAATCTGATGGGCAACAGCAATATCCCTAAGTTTTGATAATAATATATCATTTGCACAGTACATTTTTAGCCAAAGTAAAAACAAATGTATGTCTTCTACTATCTATGCTCCAAAATCTAGCCACCGTCTTTTGTTGACTATTCCTTTTACTGTAAGTTTCTGAGTTCATAGTGTGGATTGTGTGTACAATAACAAATGACTCCCAATATCCATGTCTTTCCCTTGCAGCTGGTGGGCAGTCTGCTGGATTTCTGCTTCTACACGTTCCGAGAGTCCCAGGCCCTGAAAGTGGAGTTCCCCGACATGCTGGTGGAAATAATCAGCGACCAGATACCAAAGGTGGAAGCTGGCATGACCCGGACACTGTACTTTCACAAGAAGTGACTGAAAATCTTCAAGAAGGACTTTGCCTTAAAGTGTCCTATTTTATTCCACACCCACAAGCTCTTCAGCTCCGGAGCTTGTCTGGAGGGAATGCCCAAGGAGAAGGAGGGTTTAATTCTTGCACTGAATTTTTTTTTATTATTATTATTATTTTTTTAGAGTATACCCCCAAAGACTATGACATGGATAAAAAGCCATATATAGTTGTTGTCGACACCCCCACCTTAAACCCTGGTAAAGCTTAATTAGCTACTGAGGCTTTCGTGGTTTTTTTTGGTTTATTTTTTTATTAAAGTTTACAGTGTGGAGCAAACCAGGAGGTTGACTGCATTGTACAAATTTACCCAACTCCAAAACCAGATTTCTGTTTTTGTTTTGAAAGTGAATGCGTTCAAGGTACCTGAAAAGGTCCGAGCAACAATTGAGCAGGTTTGTCCATTTTGGTGAGCTTTCCAAAGGGCTAAAATTACTGGATTTTTTTTATTTTTTATTATTATGATTTAAATACAAAAATAGAAAATAGAAATTGTTATTTCAGTTAATTCCTAATAGGGCAGTAATGCACACATTTACACACACACACACACACACACACTATATATATCAGAATATAAAAGATTGCATTTAAATGTAAAACACACTAAAATACACTATAACAAAACTGCCAACAAAGATTATCTAGCTGAAATTGCCATTTTATCCTTTTTATGTTTTATAATAACATTCATTTGTTATTGTACATTTTTTTCAATATTATCATAATGAGAGCTATATTGCAATGGCTCAAGAAAGATATTTAAATATTTTTTGAAAATAATAAACACATGGTAGAGTGATTGGCAGTAGGGGGAATTGAAACCTGAGCCCACTTACTGTATCACTTGCCATTTTACTTTTTGCTGGGATTTTTATTTCCAGTTTATTGAATCAAACATATATGTGTGTGGGTGTATTACACTGGTATATAAGCTAAATAATACATTGTTTTACATATTAGGAATTTATTAACAATGCTACTTCATTTTAAAATATTATATTTAGTCTGATAAATCACCAAAGTAAAACCAGCTTTTCATGGATAATGAATTAATCACTAATACTTTATTTCAAGGTTCTAGTAATAAAACATTTGTAAATCTATCAATATGCATTTTATAAAATGATGTAAACACATTTTCTAAACAGGTGCTTATTTTGTTACAACAAAGCAGACATGGAACACGTGTATAGCGAGTTTTATCAGAAAAAGAAACTTGTTATAACACACAGTGTTGATAATGGTGTTTATGACAACCTTCTTAACACATTAATACTGGAACCTGTAAATAAAGTTGTACAATAAAAGGATGATTATTTTGGCAGTTTGTGTTTTTATCTGCAAAGAGCTGCCAAATGTTCAAAAAAGCAATTGTTTAAAACACTTTAAAACAGTTTAATATTGTAAAATAAATACTGACAACCCCCCCCCCCCCCTTTGGACCATTTGATTTCTTACCAACCTCTGAAATCAAGTAGCCAGAACTTTTGAGAATGGAGCAGGAGCACAGACATTTTGGCAATTAGGGCAAATTGAAGTTGATCCACTTCATCTTCAGGGCATTTTTCTTTTAAATCTAGTATTATGTACTTCCTATTGCCTACCTAAAAATGGTACACGTGGTTATGGGGCATTAGTATTAATTTATTGTATAAACGTGTAAGGCAGATGGTGTGGAATTAAGGAGCTTTTTCACCTATGATGCTGTAGTTGCTGTTTAACGTGACCCAACAATGTGGGGCTTCAGGATTGGTTCATATTTTAACCCACATTATAGGGGAATTATGTTACAGCAAACGACAGAGTCTGAAAAACAAACTAATTACTTTTGCAAGCTTTTACAGATTATTTTTGCAATCTTTTGCTGCTCTGTATATTGCTGTGTTTTTTTGAATGACCTGAAATAAGCTGTTAAGGATTTTTTTTTTTTTAATAAATGAGACAAAAAAAAACTTTAATGGTTAATAGTCAGAATGGTAGAGTATTTTTGAAAGAATTCTATTTTGCTGGATAAATACTATTTAAGTAATTTGTCTAAAAAAGTTTTTTTTTTTTTTGTAAAGTGAAATGTTTATGCATGCTTATTGAAGAGATGTGTATTTACGAAAGGGAAAGTTGTGCCTTTTTATCTTATCTAACCATTTTACATTGTCTGTTGTAAATAACCGCACTGTTATTGGTTACTATCAAGCGTTTGTACTTTGTCTGTTGTTTGACAATATTTGTAGTAGGGTTGGGACAATATTGAAAATCTCTGAAATGATAATTGCGGGATAAACAAAATTCGATAATTGCAATTATCTTGGTGTTTGCTCATTTAGATTCCACTGGTTATACAAAAATACCGAGGACAGGTTACCTGGGATAAGTAAGTGTCTGGTTTAAAAAAAAAACAGAAACGCATGCACATTGATACTGCTCAGTTTATTTTAAATGTATTTCCCTTTTTGCTAAAATACCATTGCTGTGTTGTGTTCTTTGTACACATTACATCAAATAGTATACAAATAGTAAAATCAAATGAATGCCCAGAGCATTGTTTTACTTTAGCCTATAGGCTACTGTAAATAAGAACAGTAACACACAGAATAAATCCTGCCTTCTCTGTACACATTACTGTAGAATTCAGAAATAATAAAAGATTATTTTAAGTTGAAATTAAAGGAATTTAATACACTTTATTTTTACCCTATTTAATAGTACACGAAACAACAAAATAGTTCATTGCATTAACAAGCTATGATATCATACAGTACCTTTACATAGAATAGTTTACGGTGTATGCGTGGCTGCAAGAAAAACACATAGCCTACCTGCTATTTTCTAAAATGGTCCACAATTGTTTGTATGATATAAGCCCCTGTTGGTATGATATAAGCCCCTGTCACACTGGCAGCCCTACCCTGGTCCCGACCCAGGTTCTGGCTACCCGGGTCACAATCCCATGTAGTGTGAAACCACATACCTGGGTCGTACCCGAGTCCCAGCGACCCACCTCAGGATATGGGCTGACACACTTTGACCCGGGTTGAGCGAAACAAAATGCACGACGGCCATTCGTGATCCGACGAAATAACAAACAGCCACATCTGTGTGAGGGTTTCACTTCTGCAAGGAACATTTCTGTGTATTCTGTTTAGCCATTTTTTTTTGTTTCTTGAGACACAGTATGATCCAGATTGCAGCAGGGATGAAGAAACATTTGCTTACATTGTGTACTTGCGTCTGTCACCCAGGTCAACTCTGCTTTATCAAAAGCAGTGTGAAATTGTGTAGCTGACCTGCATGACACAGAGTCCTGACCCAGGTAGGTTCCGACCCAGGTAGAGCATGCCAGTGTGAAAGGGGCTTTAGTGTAGCATATTTTGCACATAGGGTACCTCCATTTCCTCCAAGAACACCAAAATAGATACTGAACTTGTAGCGTTTTTCTTTTTTGTTGAGCTGTTTTGAAAGAGTGCCCACTGCTGCTTTTACTCACCGCCTTTTCTCAACGAAATCTCGCAAAAGCCTCACAACCACTGGGTCATCGTTAGGGAGGAAGTGGCGGCTGCTCAAACACTACAAGACGTTCTAATTAAATATTACTAGAACAGATGGAATACTTGGAATTACTTGTGGAATAATTAAACAAAAATAGCATACAAAATTCAGCTGTCATTAAAAATCGTCACAACAAATACAATATCGTACATTTCCGATAACTCAGTAATTCTTTTTATAATGCAATTTTTTATGTGACTTCTATTTGATATGCTATTACTGAGTTATCGTAAATCGTCCCAACCCTAATTTGTAGTATATGTGGCTCCCACCATAGAAAATCTGCTTTTTCTGGTCTATTAGGATGTTAGGAAGTGTTGCTACCTGGCCCAAGAGATGCTAACAGGACACAGTTTAGAGGAAAAGGGGAATGTAAGAGGGGATGGTAAACTACCTGAATGTGAGACTAATTCAAGCCTTTGCGTTGAGTTAATTTAAAGATTTCTTTTGTATTATTATTATTATTATTATTATTATTATTATTATTATTATTATTAATAATGTTGTTGTTGATTTTAATATTACTATGATTATGATTATTATGATGTAGAATTTTGTTTTAGCCAGTGTTAACTTGGCAAGAAATTCAGAGTAGCTGAATTATAGTGTACGGAAGGATATGTTTTATGATACATTTCAAAATACAGGTACATGAACTACATGTATTTACACAGTTGTTTCTAATATTTACTGCATGCGTTTAGCACACAGGTGTGTGATTGTGAGAATGGAACTCCATACATGCATTTAAGTTATTCTCCCAATCATATATTTGTGTTGTAAAATCATGTACTGTGTTAAATAATGTAACAAAGATGTAAGCAGAGTGTAGCTGCAGCAGTTTAGTTGAAGTTGCTATATTCTGAAGTGTATACGGATACATTTTCTTCTCCAGCCTTTTTTTTTTTTTAAATCATTCTGAAATCAAACTAAATGATCACGGTTTGTGTTATTAGTTACAAGAACACTAGACGCAAGCAGATTTATAAAGGGTCTGCGTTCTAATTCTAATAGAACATAACATTCGCTAGCTTAACATACATATCCTTGTATGTTAAGTAAACATCAATTTGGTTCATCATTTATACTGTACAAAAACATACAATGTATCACTGCCCAAAGGTTCACATAACAATTTCCCTTTCAAGTACGAAATGTATTCCATTACACAATGGGTTAACCTATTACG
Source organism: Acipenser oxyrinchus oxyrinchus (assembly GCA_030684275.1). Classification (NCBI taxonomy): domain Eukaryota; kingdom Metazoa; phylum Chordata; class Actinopteri; order Acipenseriformes; family Acipenseridae; genus Acipenser; species Acipenser oxyrinchus. The sequence continues at coordinate 45,798,062 of CM060247.1, forward strand.
TCCGATTCAACAGAACACCTCAACCAAAGCTGCGTCTTACGCCCGCTGTGTCAGTACGCCTGTCTCCGCCCCTGCAGGAGATAAAACTGCGTGCAGGACGGCGCTCAGTACCATTTTCTATTTCCGCCTTTTCAGCTTACACAGAGTGACCCAGCATTCGAGAGAGTGGAAATTCACTATCTTCGGCCAGAAGCAGTCCGATAAGTCTGTCTTATTTTATTTCTGCTTGTTTTTTACCCTTAGGATAAACTGCTGAGGAAAAAAATTGTTTAAATAATTTAATTGTGTTTTTTACCATGAGTCTGTTTTCCTCTGGCCAGCGGCAGCAGCGGGCTTGCCTGCTCCTGCACCCGCAGATCGGTACACAGTATTATTAATATTACCGCACCGTACCGTATGTACTGGACCGTGTTCCCGCACCGTGTTGCACCGTGCATCATAGTGTACTGTACCATACCGTACTGTACTGTGCCCCGTACACCACACTGTACCATGCATACCCTACGGTGCTCCCGCATCATGTTGCACCGTGCACCATGCACCGTACTGCACCATGCACCGTACTGCACCATGCACCGTAGTACACCATGCTGCAACAATGCCTGGGTTCCATTCTTGCTTGACCTGCAAGAAGCCTATCCCTTCAGAGGATAAGCATGACCAATGTGTATGGTGTCTTGGTGCTGAGCATGCTCTTCTGCAGTGCTCCTCTCAGAGATATATGTCACTGCCAGCGGATCATGCTCCAGTCGAAAAACGACAGCAGAGAGGCAAAAGGCATTGACCTCATCCTCCCTCCCAGAGGTGTAGGAAGACTAGCTGCCGCCATTCCCCAAGCGACCCGGCCATTAAGACCCAGATGGATCACATGTGGGAAGCCATTTCAGCCCAGAGCCACCTCTTGAAGGCACTGGCTGAGGTGTGCCCAGCGCAACTCGCCCCTGCTCCCCCTGTGGTGCAAGCAGCTGTTGCAGCGCAAGATTGGGTGCAGGATGACTCCATGTCCATCACTGTCTCGGGAACTCCCGAGGAGCTAGAGGAATCTCAACTGGAGGAGGATGAGTCACTAGTGCCTCACCCCTTCTCCGCAGAGCTCACAGCTTTATTGAAGAGCCACCACAGCACTGGAAGTGACGTGGCCTGAGGAGTCCGAGCCGAAGTGCTCCATTTTTGAAAGGCCCTCAACTCCCTCTAAAAGGACCTTGATGCCCCCTGTGTACCCAGACTTTCAGCATGCGGTCCAATCAACTTAGACACCCCGCGACAGCCCCGGTCGTCCCCAGGGTTACTGACCTGTTATATCGGGTCCACGACACGGAGGAGTTGAGACTTGGCCACTTTCCTCCCGTTGCAGCATCCATTGCCTCCCTTGTACAAGGCACACATCCGGCAGTCCTTTCCAAAGATGTGTCCTGCCCAAACAAACTCTGCAAGGTCACGGAGGCGATGTTAAAAAAAGGCCTATGTGGCAGAAGCTTTAGCTACACGGCTAGGTAACTACACTAGCAATCTGGTGGCTTACCAGTCGATGCTTGTACAGAGCTTGTCAGTGAATCACATGCTCCCCCCCAGCGGAGGCTAGAGGAGCTGAACCTGGTCACTGACCACCTGCTGCAGCTATCCAAATACAATGGACAGTCTTTTTGCCAAGGCCTCGCAGCACTGATAGCTGCTCAACAGCAGCTTTGGCTCTCCCAGGCACGAGTGCCTGATAGGGACAAGGCCTCCCTTTTGGATGCCCTGGTCACACCAGGCAATATGTTCGGTCCAGCGGTGGACGAACTTTTGCTGAACTCCCAGAAGGCGCGCAAATCCACCAAAGGGCTGGTTTGTTTGCTGCCCAGAAAGGCTTCTCAAGCCAGGAAGCAAATGGCACCTTGGCGTCTTAGGGCTCAGCAGCCCTAGACTCAGAGGCCAACAGTGCCTGCAGGTCGGGGGCCTCCCCACCATAGGGACAGCCAGACACAGAGGGGGCACCGCCGCCAATACTGCCTTATGCACAAAAAGCAACCATGAAACCACCAGCGGCTCAGCAGCAGCCCTAGGGGTTTGCTGCCACAGGTCCAGGGCCCTTATTCAAGGAGCCAACTGGATTACTGCCGATCAAGCACCACGGACATCTGGGTGCTCACCACAGTACAGCTCGGCTACTCGCTTCAGTTCAAACGGGGCCCTCTCCCCTTTTTGGGAGAGATTACAACTTCTGTCTCCAAGATGCCCTGGTGGTGTTCCAAGAGGTGAAGACCCTGTTACAAAGAAGGGCTATTCAGGTAATAGACCCCCTCTGACTTGGAGTCAGGGTTTTACTCCAGGTACTTCCTAGTGCCGAAAATAGACGGCAGCCTACGGCCCATTCTCAACCTCAGACAGCTCAATCTGTTCTTGAGGCGCAGGAAGTTCAAGATACTGACAATGAAACAGCTCTTGCGGTCTGTCAGACTGGGTGGCTGGATCACTACGGTGGACTTGAAAGGCACCTACTTCCATGTCCCGATAAGACCCGGCCACAGGAAATATCTGCGTTTCTCCTTTCAAGGGACTGCTTAGGAGTTCCATGTTCTGCCATTTGGCCTTTTTCTAGCCCCTCGCACCTTTTCGAAGTGCATGGAGGCTATCCTGGTCCCTCTGAGGCTACAAGGCATCAGTGCTCAACTACCTGGAGTCTCCAGCGCAGGCAGTAGCGCACACGGAACTGGTGACCGCTCACCATGACAGGCTTGGCCTGATGGTGAACTTGCCAAAAAGCCAGCAGGTACCATCCCAGACTACCATCTACCTGGGAACCTGCTTGAACTCAAGCAGCATGATCGCCAGTCTGTCAGAGGACAAAATCCAGAGGATCCACACGTGACTGAGGCTGTTTCAGCCCAGAGTGTCATGGGAGGTCGTCACCGGGTATCTCTTGCAACCACAACCGTGGTGGCTTACATCAACCACCAGGGCAGCCTATGCTCGCCCCGCCTCCATCGGGTAGCCCACAAAATCTTATTATAGGCTCACGAGCACCTGCTCTCCATGAGAGCGACACATTTGCCAGGAGCAGAAAAATACGCTGCAGACCTCCTATCAAGGGGCGTGCCGTGCAGCTCAGAGTGGAGACACCACCCTGAGGTGATGAGCCTGATTTGGAACAGGTTCAGGACAGCAGAGGTCGACCTCCCTGGAATCCGCTCATTGTTCCCTCTGGTACTCCATTCTGGGGAATTGGGGTCCGCTGGGAGTCTACGCCCTTGCACACGAGTGGCCGAGGACTCTCCTTTATGCCTTTCCACCGGTAGTATTGCTTCCGATGTGCCTGGAAAAAATCAAGCAGGAATGAGCCATGGTGCTTTTAGTGGCCCCATACTGGCCCAGGAGAATGTGGTTCTCCACGCTGGTGCAGCTATTGCGCCACCAGCCTTGGCAATTGTCCACACGCCGCGACCTGCTCAGCCAGGTGCAGGGGACGTTGGGCACCCCAACCCATCGAGCATACAGCTCTGGGTCTGGCCCCTGAACAGCTCCGGTTCAGCCAGTTAGGCTTTTCAGAGAGAGTCAAATGGAGTCAGAATGCAAGAGCTGCTTCAACGTGCTCTCAGTATGGATACATGTGGGGGGTGTTCCAAAGTTGGTGTTTGGCACATCAGGTTGATCCCACGTCTTGCCCTATGCCAGTTATTCTGCAGTTTTTGCAGGACCTTTTTGATGAGGGTAAGTCCCCCTCGACTCTGAAGGTTTACTTAGCTTGCCATGTTAAAACTGACTCAGTGTCCCCGGGGGTTCACTTTCTGGCTGGCCAGTTTCTGAAAGGGGCACGGAGGCTTCGGCCTCCTTTGAAGTTCCTCAGTGGCGGTTAAATGTCATGCTGCGTGCACTCATGCAGCGTTTTTACTAGCCATCACCTCCACTAGACACGTGAGTGAGATACAAGCATTTTCAGTGGCAAAAGCTTGTTTGTTTTCTACGGAGTCTAGGACTAAGGTCATACTCTGTATGAATCCGGCCTGTGTGCCCAAATGCCTATCGACCTTCTATGTCAATCAGTCAGTGGAATTGGAGGGTTTTCATTCTCCACCATTCCAGTTGGCTCCATACGCTTTGTCCGGTTAGGGCATTAGGGCATTGACAGGACAAAAAGTTGGCGCCAATCCGAGCAGCTGTTTATATGCTTTGGAGCTAAGAACCAAGGTCAAGCCCTGTCAAAACAGAGGCTGTCCAGTTGGATAGTGGAGACAGTCCCCCCCAAGAGAAGGTCACAGGTCATTCCACCAGGGGTCTTGCTACCTTTTGGGTGTTGTTTCAGGGTGCATCAGTCTCTGACATTTGCGATGCAGCGGTGTGGCCACTCCTCACAACCTTCAGAAGGTTTTACAGGCTTAATGTCCTGGATCCTTAGAACCCTGCCTTTGGAACCAGAGTGCTGACAGCGGCATCTCAGTCGGACTCAGAAGCACATGCATGAGGCAATTATGCGTTCTGTGGCCGTTACCGTGCCTTATAATTATGGCAAGCCATCGGTCTCGCCCATTTAGATGTTCTGTGAGTCATGTCCTTGCGACGGCTGGGTATACTTACCCATTGTGTAATGGAATACATTTCGTACTTGAAAGTGAAAGTTAGGTTATTATCATAACCCAGGTTCCCTGAAATAGAAATGTAACCATTACAATTCTTTGGTCGCTGCGTACATTCCATGCAGTAGGCTGAAGAAAATGTATTGTGCTGAGCACCGTCCTGCACGCAGTTTTGTCTCCTGTGGGGGCGGAGACAGATGTGCTGACATCACGGACGGAAGACACAGCTTTAGTAGAGCTCAAAATCAACAATATAGTTTGTGTTTCTTCCAATAGTGAATCAGCCCAAATCTTTTAATTGGAATGTAGACATTTTTATTAAACTGCATTTGTTGGTCTGTTCACTTGCTTTTTCATTTAGTTGTTCAGTAATCATTACAACTTGAAGAGACTAACAGGGATGCCACTTTTTTTTTTTTAATTTGTACATCTCAGTGGGATTTTGAAACAAGCAGATTTTGCCTTGTTCTGAGATTTGTCTGAAGGGACAGGTCACACGGTGAGTCAGTGGTTGAGTTTAAAAAACAGAATCTCTTTCGGTCTCAAAACCACAAATCTGTGCATCGGCCACTCTATACTCTGCCCTGTCTATACTGAATTTGTTCAAACAATAATCAATGTAATCCAATAGAAGCCAAAAAAAGGAGATACATAGAAGGTCAGTAGAAGAAGTCAAGTGAAAATGCCTTGGTTTGTTTTGACTGTTACAAGTTTAAGGTGCGCACTTACTGTGAGCCATTCTGCAGCCTTCAAGCCTGTACGTTCAGCCATGTAGCTGTAAAGAGCAGTTTAGTCCAGATTATAGTTTATATACCTTTTTTCAATAAATAATGGCAGGGCTTTTACATTAGTGTTGGCTGGAAAGTGCACACTAACTGTGTGTTTCATATGCAAATAAATAAATAAATAAATAAATAAATAAATAAACAAACAAATAAAAACATGCTTTCATTGTCATCAGTGTGCTGCAGTCCACCCTGGCTTTTTCCCCAAAACGTGCATCCGTGGTGATCTTTTTAATGTCAGATCACAAGACATATAAAGTAGATCAGCCTGGCTCAATGCCTTTCATATAGATATCATGTGATAATAAAGGCTGTTCACTTGGTGGAATCTGGTTTTAATTTTACAAATGATGAAAAAGAAAAAAAGAAAGAAAAAAAAGGAAAGTCTATATAAAGAACAACTTTCCAAAAAGTGAGAATCAACAGCACATGATGTTTCTGCTCAGAAATAAAGTTTCAGATATATGCAGTTAAGTGCCCCATTTCGGCTTCTATTCCTCTGATAGATTCTTCATTTGCTGGGAGCTAAGATTAATCTCTTTTTTTTAAAATTTGTCAACAATTGGATAGAGCACTGAAAGTACATAGAGCTAACAAAAAAAAATTCCAGTAAATCTTACCTAATATGAAAAGAATTACTATCATTCCGTAGGTCTGCCATTTCAAATATGCAATGTGTAATATTGTAATGTGTTTGTGTTTTATGTGAGGATGGTAATACATATAATGTAATATTTACTGGAATTATTGTTAGTTCAATGTACTTTAAGCCATATCGCCAACATGACACAGTCTTTCACGTGCATCTGTCCTGTTACAGTATGTTCTTTGTTTTTACAATGCATTGTACAATATTTGTTAGGTATTATCCATAATACATTAGTTCTTTCATTAAAAAATGCAGATAAAACAATTAGGTTACTTCTATCTTTATGCAGATATGTTTATAACTGTGTTAGGGATTCAAATAAATCCTTTAATCAATTCCTGTGTCTTATGATTTTTTGACAATGTAATTGTGCTGCTTTTAGGTAGACTAACAATACTTTGAATTTAGGAGAATGTGGGGATGAAAAGTTCACATGTGGATCCATATTACATAGTTCCCTTTAAAATCTAAATAGGTAATTAGGTGGATGAATCACGGAAAAGCTAATGTTAGTATTTTAAAGTTCCCTTTAATAAAACATAAAAAGAATCAGACAATTGGAAAACTTACTGGGTCGATTGCAGTGTACCAAAGTTAGTCCACTTGATGTGTCTAACTAGCGGAATAAGCAGGTTTAGTCCACTTGCTTAGACTAAAGTTAGTACACTTGTTAATCCCGATTGCAGCGTACCAGAAGATAATCATCACAGGTAGATCATCTGCTAAATCAGGCTAAAGATCCTGATTGCAGCGTACCAAATCGGATGTGAGATGATCCAGTTCAGGAGGACTAACTTAGTACTATGAAGTATAAGACTAATTTAGTACGCTTGCTTGTCCTACATTTGTACAGCACATTTTAACACAAAGACAGTGCCATTATTCTCCGAAATAATAATAAAGACCCACGTCTGATGTATTCAATTTAAACTGAAATGTCAGTGTAATGTGTATTGAATATAAACATCACATTTAGAACTTAACGTGCAGTGTCAAGCAGCAATGGGCTACCGGCAGGTTAAAATGCAAGTATGATCCGTGTGTGGAATGCGCATAAAAAGACATGTAGTAGGCTACAATTAAGTTATGAATATAGGTGTACTTTTACTTAAATGTGTTTGCCCGAATCACGCCTAATGTAATAAAGACACATCATTTTATCATTAATATATTTATTATTTGCTTTTTTCATACATTTTCATATTTCTGACTTTTTTCCAGTTCAATATCTTCAATGTAGTTTTTTTTGTAATCAAATGTTAGTAATTACAATGTACACGTTGATGTCCGAATTTGTCTTTACACTTTAAATTGTGAATTTCCATCCTCATTTGTAACGGCTTATTATGGGTTAGTCCTCATTATCGGTCTAACTTGTTCAGCTTGTTCAGGTAGAGCTAAACCAATTTTCAGGCTTAGCTGTTTGGTACGCTGCAATCAGGACTAATTTAATACAGATCTGTGGGGTTTGCTAGACCACATTTTAGTCCACTTGATGCGGACAAAGTCACTGGCACACTACAATCGACCCTCTTTGTATGTTTTCTTGTTAACAACATTGGTTAATTATTATTCATTTATTTAACATATTATAGTTGTTTTTTTTAAATATATATATATATATATATATATATATATATATATATATATATATATATATATATATATATATATATATATATATATATATATATATATATATAGAGAGAGAGAGAGAGAGAGAGAGAGAGAGAGAGAGAGAGAGAGAGAGAGAGAGAGAGAGAAAGAGAGACTTTTGACTTTTAAAATCCCTTTATTCTATAAATTAGAATACAATATAACTAAATAAAGAAAACAAAACAAACAAAATACACTGGTGCATAACATAACAGATCCAACATTTCTATTTCCATTTTCAAACAGTCCAGTTCAATGGGATCTCAGCCTTTCAGAGTGTTTCTCATATGAACAGAACAAGCTGCCCCTCCTCACTCACGGCACACACCCCCTCCCCAATGCACCAATGTCTTTCAAAACTGTCCAGGTCGTGCACCATTTTAAAATAGGCAAACTCCATCTTGATCCTGGAGACCATCAGGATCCTAAAAATACTAATAGGATTTATAAAACCAGTGGCTAAAATCTTATTTTCTCGGGATTTTAAAATAGCTAATTTCGCCTGACCAAGGACAAAGTTAACCAATGAGCACCTATCCCTCCGTGCAAAACTATACTTTACACTAAAAACAAAAAATGTTTTAGTAAAAATAACCCCCAAGGAAGCCAGCAGGTTCTCTAAAAACAAAAAGAAGGGCTGCAGCCGAGGGCAATCCACAAACAAATGCAAAACAGACTCCTCCGCGGGACAGATGGGGCACTGGACACTGACCCCCGGTTCCACTCGGCCCAAATAACAATTTGTGGCAAAAATGCCATGCAGCACTCTCCACTGCAGGTCTCTGGAGCGCTTAGGCAAGGGAAGCTTATACAGCACCCTCCAGACAGAAACTTCATCAACAGGGACACCAAGGTGAGCCCTCCACTTAGTGTCCACCAGGTCTTTCAACTTATTAAAATGTCTGGTTTTCACACAGATTTCATATAATGTCTTTTTCTCAATTGTGTGGAAAGCCACCTCAGTGACCTTCTTAAGCGACAGCAGCTTTCCAGCTGGCTCCTCCTCCTCCTCCACTGTCACTGAAGGGGAGACCAGCACTGCAGGGAACGGGTTTCTGCTCTGGAGCCATGCGCTCCGCCAGAAACCTGCTCAAAAACTGGGAGAGTGCCGGACAGAGGGATGCCTGGAGCTCACTCAGCACCTTCTCCAGGAAATGCTCTGATCTAATATTCAGTGCAGGGGTTAAAACCCTGCTGGCTTTCCAACTAAAAAGGTTAAAATCAATTAAATGCCCCAGTTTAGTAAAACCGGCTTTAAAAACAAAGCGGATAAAAACAGAGCTAAAAACCTCAAATTTAAAATGGGGTTAAAAAACAGGGGCTCTTCAAAAACCCACTGTGTGCTCTGTGATTCTTCTGACCTTTTGATCTTTAAAAGTCTCCACGCATTTAACAGATCTTATAAAAACCCTCCAACCCTGAATCACTAAAACAATCAAGAGATATTAAAAACAAATGTCTGTCAAAACCCAGCCTCCCTGCCTTCTGCAATAAACAAAATGCCAGGTCTCTCCAGCTCAGCTGAGGGGTGAAAAACAGTCTCTGGGCAGCCTGCAGCCTAAACGCTGCCATCCTGCTAGGGATATCACTGAGCCCCTGCCCTCCCTCCTCACGGGGAGATACAAAACATAGAGGCGCAGCCAGTGATGCCCACTCCAAAAAAACTGCACCAGGCATTTCTGTATTTCATTTATCAAAACCAGGGGAGGATCCAGGCACACCAGCTTATGCCAAAGCATGGAGGCGACAAGATTATTAATGATGAGGACCCTGCCCCTGAAGGAGAGCCGAGAGAGGAGCCACTGCCAGCTCTGCAGCCTCCCCTTCACCCTGTCCAGCAGCCCCTCCCAGTTCTGCTGCATGAACTGCTCATTCCCAAAATAAATACCTAAAAGTTTGACCCCAGTTTTATTCCAGCTTAAAACTGAAGGTAGTAATGGAGGGGGGTATCCTCCCGGCTGCCAACAAGAAAAGCTGCACTTTTTGCCGAGTTTACTCGTGCTGAGGTTGCTTTTTCATACATTATAATGCATGACTCAAGCACAGTGACGTCTCGGTCAGTTGTGACAAACACGCTGAGATCGTCAGCATATGCGGAGAGCTTGATAGGGATTGCATTGCACGCAGCTGGTACTGCCAATCCAGGCAGTTTCTCCCTCAGCTGGTGTAACAGGGGCTCTATAGAGAGGGCATAGAGCATCCCTGAGAGGGAGCAGCCCTGCCGTATCCCCCTCTGCACAGGGAAGGGGACAGTCAGACCGTTATTAATTTTCACAACACTAAAAACATTGTGATAAAGGAGTCTTATAAAAGAAGTAAAAACAGGGCCAAAACCAAAAGCTTTTAAAACACGAAACAGATACTCATGGTCAACTCTATCAAAAGCCTTTTCCTGATCAAGCGAAATTAAACCAAAACCAACATTATAAATTTTGGACACATTAAAAAGATCTCTTAATAAAAAAAAATTATCAAAAATCGATCTCTCGGGCTCTCAGTATGACTGGTCTGTGTGCACCACTGGTCCTATGTTGGTCTTTAGGCAATTAGCGAGAGCCTTGGAAAGCAGTTTGTAATCGGAGCACAGCAAGGAGACAGGGCGCCAGTTCTTGATGTTACAGAGGTCTCCTTTCTTGGGTAGCAGTGTTAGCACTGCCCTGCGGCAGCTCAGCGGCAGCTCCCCATCCCGGACACATTCCTGCAGGACCTGGTACAGGTCCTCACCAACACAGTTCCAGAACTTCTGATAAAATTCTGCAGGCAGTCCATCCATTCCGGGAGCCTTCCCTTTGGAGAGCAGCGCCACGGCCGCAGTGAGCTCTGGGAATGCCAGTGGAGTGTCCAGTCCGCTGCTCTCCTCCTTGTCCAGGCTGGGGAGACCCTGGAGAAGCCGCTCCATCTCTCCCGTGTCGCAGCCCTCAGCCTTGTAGAGATCAGAATAAAAGCTCACTGCAACACGCCTGAGACCTCTCTCCCCCCGGGCAGCCTCAGACAGCACATTGTCTTGCGCTCTGCTGTCTTCCTCTCCAGGCCGAAGAAGGCGGCTGTGGGGGCGTCCATATCTTTGAGTTCAGTAAAGTGGGCTCTGAGCAGAGAGCCCTTCACCTTCTTCTCCAGCAGGCTGCCCAGGAGCTGCCTCCTCTCCTGCAGGCCCCGATACACCCCCTCATCGCTTTCGCTGGCCAGCTGGCTCTCAAACTCAACATCTCTCTCCCTCCAGCTCACTGACCTGGTGACATTTTGTGTGTATTGTTGACAGAAAAGTTTTATTTGAATTTTCCCTATATCCCACCACTGTCTTAAACTACTATCATTTGTTTTTTTCATTTTGCCAATTTTTCCAAAATAATTCAAAGTAATCAGTGAACTTTTTGTCCTGTAGCAGATTGTTGTTAAAGTGCCAATATGACTTTGAATGTGATTTGATTGGTTGTGAAACAGTGACGGAAACAAAATGATGATCAGAAAAGCTACTGGGTGCAATACTACTTTTAGTGAATTTGTTAATATGCTGTTGTGGAGTATAGAACCTATCCAGGCACGCCCCTGACAGCTGATTTTGATTACATTTGATCCAGGTATATTGTCTACTTGTGGGATGAAAAATCCTCCAAATGTCAACCAGGTCAAAAGCATTTAATACAGTGGCCAGCTCCCCGACAGATTGGGGATGGGGTTCCCCGTGGTTTCTATCTTTATTAAAATCTATAGTACAATTAAAATCTCCCCCCACCACGAGGAAATTATCCGTACTGCAACCCCTGAGTACCTGACTGAGCTTTTTAAAAAATAAAATCCTCTCCGCCCCAACATTTGGCGCATAAATATTAATAAAATCAATAAAAATACCAGCATGTTTTATCTGTACTTTTAAAAGTCGACCTTGAATAATCTCCTCAATAGATAAAATATCCACCCAAATCCTGGAGAAAATAAAACAGCAACCCCAGCACTAAAATTAGAACCGTGGCTTAAAATACAGTCGCCCCTCCACTCAGACTGCCAGTGAGACTGATTACTGCTGTCTGAGTGGGTCTCCTGCAATAAAATCACATTTGAACGCTTGCTGTTTAAAAAATCAAATAATTGTGCTCTTTTATTAAAATCCCTGCACCCGTTCACGTTAAAAGAGCCTAAAATAATTTTCTCCATTGATAAAAATAGAATATTCAAAAATAACAAACACGTTAAAATAAAAATGTTCTTAATAAAATTAGCCATTAAAAATGTTTAGATGCGGCTAACGTTTTCCGAACTAAGCTGACATATTTTTTAAGTCTGAACCTCTCTTTCTGGTCAAACTCATTTATAGTTGATTTCCTTAATATTAAGTCTGCAGAACACAAAAACAGTTTCTGGTCTGGGAAGGATTTAATGTCTACTCGCCTCTTACCTGTTGTTCTTTCAAGAAAGTCGCTGATCTCTTTCAGTGAATACAATTTCCCCCTTTGGCTGGCCGTGATGTCAGAGAGCTGCGAGGTGTCGGGGAGCCCGTCCTCCCATCCATTCTCCTCCGATCCTGCCGATCCGTCCTCCTCCTCGCCCGCAGAATCTCCATCAGCCGCATCTCCGCTACTGACCCAGCAGGCTGAGGAGTCTCATCACTGGGGAACGCCAACAGAGCCTACCTGAGCCCCGAGGCTATCCCCCACAACACCGCTCCCTTCCAGCACCGGGTCCTCAGACACGAGATCCGCGGGTTGAGGCCCGCCTTGCTCTTGTCCTTCAGACCCGGCGCTCGGCTCCACCACAGTGGAGGGCCGAGACCCTACGCCGCTGTCGTGAGAGACCATAATGGGCCCCCACACAGACTCCTCCTCACCCGCGCCAGGTCGGCAGCAGCAGGAGATGTTCTTTTTAAGTTTTCTTTTTTTACGACTGCAGTGTACACCCCTCCTTGTCTCGTCGGCCGGCGCTGCAGCCCCTGGTTCGGCTGCAGCCGTGCTGGTTCCCGGCTCCTCCGGTCTCTTCCTCCTGGGCTGCGGCTCAGGTCTCGGCGGCTCCTCCACCTCCGCTCTCCGAACAACCCCGGGCGCCTCCCCGTCACCACTACTACTACTTGTCCCTGCTTCAGTCTGTAGCTTGGGGCAGGTCAGTTTAAGGTGCCCCTGTTCCCCGCAAAAAAACCATTTAAAAACCTCTGTGCTGGCAAAAACAACATAATCGCTGCCCTCTACATTAAAACGCCAAGCTACATTTAAACTTTTTTCCGGGTTATCAAGCAGTACAAATATTTGTCTCCTAAAAGACTTGACATGTTTAATTTCTGGATTTTTACATCCAAGGGGAATCATTTTGATCGGTGACATTATTTTATCATATCTGGAAAGTTCTCTTTCAATCAATGAATTATTAATAAAAGGGGGAATATTCGACAATATTACTTTGGTAAGAGGTGTAGATAACGGTGTTACAGTTACCAAAGAATCATTCAACATAAATCCTCTTCCACAATTTTGTTAACCAGATTTTCTTGGTTAAGGAAAACGACGACTATAGCTTTGTTCATCCGTGAGGCGGATTTGATCTTTTCAAAACCAACCACCCGCCCCACGGCAAGCAGCACATCTTCAACAGAATCATTATTTTCGGGAAAAAACTTTAAAACCGTGGCGCCTAGTAAGCCCCCCCAACCCCCCGGAGTGGGAGCCCATCTTTGGGCACACACTGGCTAAAACGTTTAAAAAGTACTAAGATTACAAAAAATACTTTAAAAAAAACGTTTAATAAATAATTATAGAAGTAAATGGCGATAAGTTCACCACTACCGCTCTCACACAGCTCACAAACCCTGCTTGCAGCAGGACCCTCCCACAATCCTCAGAGAGAGAGAGAGAGAGAGAGAGAGAGAGAGAGAGAGAGCATCAAAAGAAACTTATCACTATTATAACACATATGCACTGACTGAAGCATATGCACTTAATCACCTAATTAGTGAGACAGTTGATTAGGCACTGGATATGGAGTGATTTCAGCTGTTGAATTGCAAGCTTGAATTAAAGCAGTAAAGAAAATCACAGAAAAAAACAGATCATTTTGCAGCACCTTCGTGATGTCAGTTGTTAATCAGCACAATAAGTCACTGCACCTGCTCTAAAACAGAGTTTGCCATTTTTCGATCACATCTAGTGAATTTTATACAAATATAAGTGATAAGTTTCTTTTGATGCCCAGATATTAGTGATATGTTTCTTTTGATGCTCAAATATTAGTGATGTGCATTATAAATATCATATGGGAGATACTGAAATTGAAGAAGGAATCTATGAAAAAGACCTAGGAGTTTATGTTGACTCAGAAATGTCTTCATCTAGACAATGTGGGGAAGCTATAAAAAAGGTCAACAAGTTGCTCGGATATATTGTGAGAAGTGTTGAATTTAAATCAAGGGAAGTAATATTAAAACTGTACAATGCATTAGTAAGACCTCATCTAGAATATTGTGTTCAGTTCTGGTCACCTTGTTACAAAAAGGATATTGCTGCTCTAGAAAGAGTGCAAAGAAGAGCCACCAGAATTATCCCGGGTTTAAAAGGCATGTTGTACACAGACAGGCTAATAGAATTAAATCTATTCAGTCTTGAACAAAGAAGACTATGCGGTGATCTGATTCAAGCATTCAAAATTCTAAAAGGTACCAGGGGTCACAAATGGAGATTAGAGAAAGGGGCATTCAGAACAGAACATAGGAGCCACTTTTTTACACAGAGAGTTGTGAGGGTCTGGAACCAACTCCCCAGTAATGTTGTTGAAGCTGACACCCTGAGATCCTTCAAGAAGCTGCTTGATGAGATTCTAGGATCAATAAGCTACTAACAATCAAACGAGCAACGAGCCGAATGGCCTCCTCTTGTTTGTAAACATTCTTTATATATATATATATATATATATATAAGAAGAACATAAGAAAAACCCAACTGCCTTACATAATAACCAAAAGTAAAGCATTCTTTACATACCAATAAGGCTGTTCTGTTTTTTTTTTTTCTTTAAACAGAACTTACTGATAAAAAGTCATGTTTCTTACTTTGTGGCTACCATACACCCCCAGCCTAATAGCAGACTGTATTGAAAGCACAGCAAACTGCCAGGGTGACTGGCTTAAAAAAAAAATTGCTGCACAGTCCAGGAACACGTATTCATAGACCCTGACGTACCATGTAGTGGCAGTGTTTTTAGAAAACACTTTAATGCAAGGACAGCAGAGTTATATGAATTCCATTAGAAATGCTGTTATGTAAATTGTGTTCCACTTACCGTATATTCATGATTAAGCTGTGGCTATGCTATCTGTACAACTATAAAATTAATTTGAAAAGAACTGGAAAACATGATGGTATTCAGATAGCGCTCAAATGAAATTCTATTGTAATTCGTATGATTCATTCGCATGAAACAGCGCTGTGCCAATACATTCTGGATAGCTGGAACACTGAATGGTAATGTCCACTGGTAATAATTAATTTCTAAAGACGTTGTGAGGTTTGGCTTTCAAACAGTGGTATGTAGCATAAATAAACAAAATTAATAGAGTTGGCTGCTCAGAGAGTAGTGATAGTCCGGGAGCCAACGTTGCATAAGTGCTCTAAAAATGTACTTAATAGTCCCTAATAGTACTAGAATTGTAATGTCCATTTTTGTAAACTACAGGTCTCGGAGAGAAATAAATAACAGGTCTGCTCAAAAATATGGATTGCAAAAGTCCTTAAAATTGCACAAACATATAAGGATGATTGCTTTCCAAAACAACAACAACACAGTTGTACATAGTTTGCAGTTCATCCAGGTTTAATGTTAATTTACAAATTCCTAATGTCACTTAAAACATGTGTAATGATTCACTGAAAGACTATCTGGGCTCTTTCAGGGGCGTTTATTATACAAATATAAATTATATATCAATGTAGGACAGTGGCTTTGGGGTACCCCTTGTGATGACCAACTTCACTGTTTGTTTTTAACTAGAATACTATTGGCTTCTCTTTATCTGAATCAAACTAGATTAAGTTATATACTCAATTGTTTAGTAAAGTCTGTGCAGGCCAGCAGCATATGGGGTGCCAAATGTAAAAAAATAAAAAAAAATAGCACAAATATTTTTACCTGTCTTTATTCCCAGATTTAATCAAAAACATGACAATTTTCCCCAATTTATAAATCTTGTGAATAATGCATACTTTCAGATACTCCTGGCTTCCCTTTATCTCACACAGTATATAGTATTACGCTGTCAAAAAATGGATGCTGAATTTTCAATGCCAAGGATAAGAGCTCTCAAACTCTGAATGCCTCTACTTTTAGAGACTTACAACAAAAATACCTGTGCAGAATAATCAATGAGAGACCAGCAGGTTGCAACTGTATTCATATAGTTGGCAACCGCTATGATGTAGACATAACCTCCTCCCTTAAGGGGAAAGAAAGAGCTCGCCGGGGTCTCTACGGCACGAGAATATGTCCCAGTTGATGACTTGCAAGTACCTGATTGGAAGGTGTTTTGTTCTAATGCCAAAAATAAAGGGAATCTGCTACATTATCTGAGCCAGTCTTGAACTTCTGATCACATCAGTCTTCCCTTTCAGGTCCTTGGTGGCATGAACAAAGACCCAGGTAAAACAACCCACTTGACAAAAGAAACTGTTCGATTTCTTCCAAATTCGAGCTGTATAAAGCACGAGGAAGCAGACACGAGGATTATTGCTCACATGAATCATGCTGCTTCAGAAATGGGCTATGAGAGAGCAGTCGTGCAGGCAACTGACACAGACATAATCCTCCTCTGCATTTATTTTTCATCAAGAATACCTGGCCTACAGGAATTATGGGTTCAGAAGAAAGAAAGGTATATTTCAACCCATCTGATTTCCAAGCAACTAAGCTCAAAATTTAAGATTTCGGAATCCGTTCTAACAGGCCTACAGCTTAGTGCTTACATTTTTACTGGCTGTGACACAGTCAGTTATCTTTTCCGGGAAGGGAAAAAACAAGTTGCAAAAATTGTTTTGGCTTCCTGCAATGATTTCACTGCACTTGCAAGCTTTGGTGAGATACCATATCATGCAGGTGAAAAAGTGTTTGACAATGTCATATGAGAGGCAAAATAACTATTTGTAAGGCTCTATGGCAGAGATAAATTTGACACTAGACAGACTGAGAGCCCATCTTTTTGGAACTATGTCTGCCAGAGGACCTTAGAAGCTTGCCTCCTACCGATCATTCTTTTCATCTGCATGCATTGCGTGCTCTTCACCAAATATATGTAAGCAAAAGTGCTCACGTGAATGATCCAACACTTTAGACTTTGGTAGAAGAGTAACCGATGGTATCCTTACCCCAGTACTAATGACAAAATCACCTAAGCCACTGTCACTGGAACAAAATTCATTTTGTGGGTGTAAGAAAGGACAATGTCTTCGCAATTGCAGATGTGCAAAAAACATGTTCCATGTGTTGTTTTATCCATGTGCACTGCAGAACCTGGAAAATGTGCCAGAATAACAGACCTGGAGGAAGATCAAGAGTTCATGGTAGATGATCTGTAGAATAGTTAAACAGTTTTAAGGACATTTCCTTTTCTTTTACTTTAAGTTTTAAAAGTACAAAAACAAGTTATTGCCTTATGTTCAGTGAAACTTAAGAAGTTAGTATATTTAGATTATTGTTAACAAAGAAAAAAACAAAGAAAAAAGCCCAAAAAACGAAACCCCTGCCTAAGTCATAAATGCTGGACCTCAACGTGGCGCAAGGATGAACACCCATGGTGTTGGCCAACTGCAGTGTTATGCATTTTTTTTACAGAATTACAGATAAATAATAGTCAGTGATGGTCTTTCTAGGTACAGCAATGGTAAACCAATTTAAGTAATCTTTGTGAATTTTAAACAGTAAGGAGCATATACTTTTGAGTTTTATCTTAATATTGGGCAGAATTAATATACACGATTTTTCGCTGGATAGGCTAAACTTTGCTGCTTGATATAATACATTTTGCAAGAGCAGATCCTGAGCAGACCTCATCAGTTTTACTTCTCAATACCTATATTTTGTGAAACAAAGCTCAAACTTTGTGGTACTTTTCTGACTCATTCACCCCAGATTTGCCCTACATGGCTCCCAGGCTATGAGGAGATAAAAGCAAACAAGTTTAATTCCAAAAGTCTTTGGAGCTGTTCATTTTCTTTCTCATTTAATGAAAACAACTTCAAAAAAGCCTTCTGTGCTTATAAAACCCTACAATTAAATAATAGGTAAATTACGTTGTTTAATTATAGTTATTACATTTGTTGGCACTATTATTGGACTGGATTTTACCTTGGCATATGCAAAATACATGGATGACGTACTGCACCAGATATGAGGACTATAGAGTTCTCTACATCACATACAATAAATACAGAAGCCTGAAATCAGTGGAAATAATAAATAAAAAAATCTAAAAGGTGGCTAAATATCTTCATGTTATGCTCTAATATACTGTATATAGTACGACACAAAGGACATTCACAAAGACTTCCCATCAAAATGATTGTGTATATCAATATTTTAACTGTGCATTACTTGTCACAGTGTTATTTGTCTGTTAATTAACCACAAAACTTCTTATAGTTACAGTTGTCAGTGTTCCAGAATGTTCCACTTTATTTGTTGCATGATTGTGTGTGTATATGGGGGATATTGAAAAAATAAAAGTTTTCATTTTATTGTACTTTTAAAAAAAATATACTGAAGCTGCATTTTGTCATACAGCATTATGTTGATTTTTCCTATGGAAGTGATATCGTGTATTAACCTGGCCAGCTGGGTTATAAGGGCTTCTTCTTTATGAAAAAGCATGCTCTTTTATTAGTCCAAATAAGAGTTAATTAAGTGATTGAGAACTCAATTGGAATGAAAACAAGAAGACACAGGGGGTCCCCAGGACTGGGTTTCAGAACCCACTTTAAACGTTTCTTCTCAAAAATGGCCTGCGTCTTAGAGTATAGTGATGCGTCTATTAAAATCGCCAAGAACAAACAAACAAAAACGTCACTGCCCGATTTCGAATCATCCATGACAATACAGGCAGCCATTTTCAAAGAAGTGGGAGTCATTCATGGGGTTTCCATGCGGGTCAATTTACACGTGAAATGGCAATACGTGTGCACGTTTGGGAGAATTACTCGCATAAATCAGGCTTGTGGCCGAAGAAAACGGCCAAAGAGAGGGATAGGGTAAATTTCATTTACTCGTGTAAATGACGAAACACACAGGAAAATCCACACCCAGTTTCGCATGGAAACCCACATTTCACGTGTAAATGTTAATGAGCGTGTTTATGCTTAACTATAAATATTGCAAGTGAGCAGGTCAGTTGCTACTGTGGATTCCAAGACGGCAGAAAGTAGGGGCTGAAGGGCGATTCTATGGTTAGCAGCGGAGTAGTTCACCTTAATGATAATGCAGGCGGCTTTTTTATTATTGTTGTTTTTTGCTGGACTGTCAATGTTGTATATCTCTTGTGGGTTTACAGTTCTGTATAAAACCACTTACCATGAACTGCGTTATGCTCTTGTTATAGTATTAAAGCAGCTGTTTGAGAATGCCCTTGCTGTATAAACTACGCTAAAGTTAAACATGAACAGCAAGTGAGCTGCTTAAATGTCTAACAATTAATTCCTGTCCTTTTTTTTATCCCAGCTATGTCCAAAGACAACACGTGTCTGCCCTCCATGTTAATAAATATAGTTGATGAACTGGATGTCATGAGCCAGCTCGATCGCCCAAAACAGCGCAACAACATCCAACAAGTTGTTGATGCCTTCTCAGAACTGGCCAAATAAAATTGCAAATGAATGTATTGTGTTTTATTTGTTTGCATCATTAATATTTAACACAACAGCAAATCCAACACAATTTAAAAGAGAGAATCTCTGACAGCACAAGCCTCCTCAGATCGCTGCTGTCCAATTGAAACTGGCGGCTGAGGTAACCTTCACAATTGCCAAGTCTCCTTATAATAAGCAAGACTGGGCTTGGTCGATGGTTTTGGGCTTGTTTTGAAAGGCAGAGTAGCTTTTTTTCTTCGCATCACTGGTAACCTTCCCCGCCTGTCTCACAGGCAGCAACTGATTCCACCTAATTTTGTTGACAAGAGTTTGTGCAGGTCACAGCAGGCAGTGGCAATTTTGGGAACTAACTAATGCTGCACTTCAGTCAATTTTAGCAGTATCCACCACCACCTTTCAAGTGCCCATGTGACAGGCTAGCTCTAGTGATGACGTCAGACCAGAAAGGAGTACAAAGACAGACAGTAGTTGGTAGTGAATCTGAGACGCTGCTGCGCTCAGTGTTTTATTAACACACAGAAAATAAAAAGGTTGAACAAAACAGAAGACAGGACACGGCACTTTACACCAAAATAAATAGACAAACAAAACAGACTAACACTTAAACAAACGATGGACTAACAGACAAACAAACACGGTGAGTAAAAATAAACAAACAAGTATCGTGCTGGTCCTACCAACACGCAATAACAATTGTTAATCTTTAACTATTTCTCCTCCTCTCTCTCCCGTTCACTACTCACCGAACACCCAACCCTGAGTGAATGAAACATGCATCTATATATACAATTGTGCTGGGATTCAATTACCAATTATTTATTCACTTGAATCCCAGCACGTGAACTAATCTGTGAAAACCCCGTGCTCACATATTAAGTACTTTAAATGCACGTGAAGTGAAGTGCAATCCCTGTGCCTAAATACAATTATACATTTTAAATAACTCGTGCTACACACATCCATTTATATCCCGTGCAGCAATATCTATACACCAACATTAACACACCACATGCAACATATAACACAGAAATGCACACAGGGGTGGGGCACATTGCCACAGCCCATTACCCGTATTTGCCCAAGCGTGGTGTTGAATGCTTCCTCAGCAGCTGTCAGCCATCCGGACGGGTAGGGTTTCTAAGCCAGGGTAGTATACAGAGCATCACCTGATCCCCTATATGCTGCATTGCCTGAATGAATCTATATCTATCTACATCTCCACCAGTTTTCAGCCATGGTGATCTGCAATACCTGTTCACTTTAATTTTATACCTCAAGTTCATTTTTAATTTATGAGTTGTAAGATAAATTAGTTTAAACAGTATTCACTACTAACGACATGACACCCCACTAATGACATTTGAAGAATAATTTGGGCAAGAGCAGTAAAATACATTATTAACCAACAAGGCACAAGGTATTTTGCTTTATTACAGCAGTTTAGATTAACTTGTGTACCAGTTCTCTGCGCATGGAAACCACATTTTCACAAAATTTCACTAGTAATCTTCAAAAACGGCATGAGTATTTTACGCATAGCTAATTTACATATCAACCCTCACCTTTCCCCTTCATTTGCATGACGTCAGGTGAAAAGCCCGGTTTACTCGAGTAAAATAAACTGAGCGAACAGAAACCCAAAAAAGCATTTTACACGAGACATTTCTTGTGTCAATGTCTCGAGTTAAAAAAAAAAACTTGCATGGAACCCCCATGATTGTCTGGGAGATGTCAAGTAGTAAAGAGGACTCCTCCAACTCAGAGGATGATGACCAGGAGAGATTTGTTGTTGTTACAGGCACGTTAATTTACCAATATACAATATGCTTCACCAATATGCATAATAGAAGAGTTTGTAGCATTTCATTGCAAAAAATGTAGTATTCCTTTGTATAAATGGCTCTTATATGCATAATTGAGGTTGTATCTTTGCAAATGCATCTTTATTTGATGTTCCCCCTCAAAATGAGTTTG
This sequence comes from Acipenser oxyrinchus oxyrinchus, assembly GCA_030684275.1. Classification (NCBI taxonomy): domain Eukaryota; kingdom Metazoa; phylum Chordata; class Actinopteri; order Acipenseriformes; family Acipenseridae; genus Acipenser; species Acipenser oxyrinchus. The sequence continues at coordinate 45,819,504 of CM060247.1, forward strand.
GGAAATTTGGGCTGCGTCTTAAATTTGAAGGAATACGGTATTGTCAGCAATACTGCTTTAACAGCAACTTATGTTAAGCAGGTGTCCCTGGAAAATCCATTGTTTTTCAAATTTCTCAAGAGCATTTCTATTTAAGAGACCATTGTTGAAATAATACAGCATCATTGCGTTTTTTTGGGCTGTTTTTTTGCCCAGCTGTCTCATTCCAGGTCTCATTTGATTACAGTATGCCTGTATAGCGTACAAACCTCATTATGCCCCAACTCCTTTATAAAAAAAAAATAGAGATTTGTATGATGACCTCAACAGAATATTATAGGTTGGAACCACATTTTGCTGTCAAAATAAGCTGCCATGTTTTATAAATCATGACCGAGAACTTTTTAAATGTATTGATTTGCTCAGATAAGCGGTCTTCCCAGTGTTTGAATTATTTGCACACCTTTATCAACGGAGCATATAGTTTTCTGATGGCTAGTAACTGTCCCTTTGAAAACTTAAACCCATTGCTCATTAAAACCCTAAGCATATTTTTAAAGCAAGATATTTATTTAGTAAGCAAGTGAGTTATCCAGCAACATATCCCCCATCTCCTGTTGTACTGCTTTCCGAGAAAAAAATAACTTTTTTGGGTACCATTCTACTTGTGAAAAATGGGCAATACAATCCCCACAAATAGTCTTGCTATAAAGCATTTGTTGTTTCCAAACTTTTGAACACGACTGTATGACTTCATTATTTTCTATTAATCCTTCAGGAATCAATGAAAGCCAAGCCTGTTTATACATCGACTTTCTCCCCCCCACCACCACCACCATATTCTTATATTCAAGATAATATGGTGCACATAATTTACCAGCATTATGGAACTCTAATACAGGTTCTAATATAGGGGTCTGAAATCATCATATCACACATACCTGTCACAATCAATAGTTTTTCAAGGCTTTCAAAAAAGTACTTTTTTTATTTATGTATTTATTTATCAGCAACAAATTATAAATGCAATACCTGTACAGTTTCTTAATTTAAAAGTTCAATTCAATAACACACACACACACACACCAGTAAGAACAGCAGTTTAAAACCAACAAAACCCCAATAAATCATCACGTCTCAACAGCAGTAGTTGTGTGCAAGAAGTGCCCTGTGTGCATTTACACAATCAAAACTACACCAGCTGCTGTGCATTAACAATATTCCAACAATTCCCTCTGATTATGCTGAAGTGCCCAAACACTTGTAAAATAAAATAATAAAATAACTACAGAGCTTAAGTTAGCATCAAAAACAGTATGATTATCAGTGTGGTACCTCAGGAATCATACAAATCAATAGCCCAAGTTCCCAAACTGCATGAAACCAGAAGATACCATAACATAAAAAGATCCTGCTGATATAATAGGGGTTTATGAAAAAGGGGGGCCCTTTGTGTAGAAGTAAACAAGTGAACTTACCAGGTACATCACACAAACCCCCGCCTATTGTCTGTGCTTTGTCCTCTAGTCATCAATCTGCACTTTTGAATCTGATAATGAATTTGCACTTTGCAAATTCTGTAACTGCTGCTTTGCAATTTTATGAAAAATATTGATTGAGATTTAACATAGAGATTTTAAGCCACTTTAACATAATATAAAATAATGTATACAAAAAATACCTGAATGTTTGAGACTTTCTTTGTTTCAAATAGATAAACTAAATCAACACACGTTTATATTTAAAAATAAAAGATATTCTTAAATGAGCTCAATTGAACTCAACCAGCATCTACATTTACCCACTCAATTAAATGGTTTAAAATTGGCAGTATTGGATTTTTTTTCACCTGAAAAAGTCTAACTAGAAGAATTTTACAATGCAAGAAGTACAGATTTATAAATAGATTTTTCCTTACCGCTTGTGACATACATGTATTGTATACTATCTGCACTCTGCTCCAGTGAAACAAATATGGTAGATATACAGACAAACAAGATAAACCCCATGCATAAATTACAGACTTTAAAATAATTCTTAAATATAATATCCCTAAATCTTGACAAATAAGATTCTTAAAAAAGAATGATTATGCTAAAATGTTACATTTAGTGATTTAAACTATATTTCTTTTTATTTATTCAAAGCTACCCTTTATTTTAAGACTGGCATAAGACAACATGGTATTTCTATTTGGCAATTCTGCGGTGGGGAAGCACATTGTTCTAGCGACATGTTTCAAGGCATATCAATATATGCAAAAGTGTCTTTAAAAAAGGGGGGTGGGTCACTGTTGAAGATCATGGATACCATGTATAACTCAATGTCTCCAGCGTTTTGGCTATAGAAATTCAACATAGTTTATTGGAATAAGTCCTTTTTTTCCATCAAGTTTTCCTTCCAGCCACCCCGGTTCTCTGGAAGAAGTCACTTTAAAAAGGAAACAAAAACAAAATACATGAGTGATTCTAAAGCTTGGAACAAAGAACAGCATGACTAAACTGTATGCAAGTAACATGCCTCCCATCAAGGCATGTAAATATCAGAATCATGAAAGTAAATCATTCTCTACCAGGAGCAGTATATGACATTATAGGCACAGGTTCTCCTCATACAAGTGGTAAAAGGTAGCTTCCAATTGCATTTTCATTGCAGAAAATTCTGTGTTCTGTTGCTTTGGCCCAAATAAATGTAAGAAAACATAGATAATTGCAATAAGAACAACTCAGAATGATGGAAAACATAAAAGGGTAAAAGAGAAATTAGCAAAAATAAATTGACATCTGAAGCTTACTCTGTAAAATTCACGGGGCAGAGCTAGGCCACCTGCTGTAATGTTTAGGACATACTGTTGGTAACAAATAGAACATATAAAAAGGAGAGGCTCAGTCCTTCGAAGGCCCTACGCATATAAAGTGGGGTTTCATCATTTTGGAGACCCAACAAACAGGATGGGGGTTACCGTCTCTGAGGTGACCCGACATACGACGAAGCTCGCGAACCAGAAAGAAAACAAAGTTAGTAGATGTTAGAACACATAGAGCGGGTTGTTCCGCCTCTTCAAAAGCCCAACATTATAGAAGTGGGGTTCCGTCGCTGAAGAGACCCCACAAACAGGAGAGGGGCCATCGTCTTTGAGGCCTAGCTCCACCCCCCGAACCACAATAACAGGTTAACATTTATTCATAGGGTTTTTTGTTTTTATTGCGTAATTATGAATTTGATATTCATGAAACTGTTGTTGGCCTCATACAAAACTGGTTCCTCCAATATCATTCAAACAGACTTAAAAGCCTTCTTTGAATAACTAAACTGTTAAGAATTGGATTAAAAAAATATCAACTTGTAGTTAAATATCCAGAAATAAACATTTTTGAAGCAGTTACACATCACACAAACCCAAGACCAGTCAAATTAATGGCAGATTGCAACATGGGATTATACAGTCGCAGACAAAAGTATTGGCACCCTACACTTAATAAGATAATTCAAGAAAACACGTTCAATACAAGTATTTAGTTAACCATTAATTAATATGACAAACACCAACATTTCTGGTGGTTTAGCAAACAATCTTTATTATTAAAAAAGCACAAAAATATTAGCACCTTTACATTAAAAGTCTGTAAAAATTAACTTATTTGAAAATATATTCATTGATTGAAAACCATGACACAGTAACAAAGCTGCACTATAAAGTCAAAATAAATAGGTAATTTCCAACATCTGTTGAAGAACGTTTTGGCAACACAGCAGATGATGGCCAAGACAAAGGAGTTGGCTTCACGTGTGAGAAATGCACTCAAAGCAAAAGGAAAAGCACTACAACAAAAGCAAATGGCTGCAGAACAGTATCAAAAGAAAAACTGAAAACTAAAATCAACAAATCAGAGCAACAATCAAGAAGAACCACAGAACAAATTCAACTGAAATGCTTGAAAGAAGAAGTGGACATGCAATGAAAATTATGGGTACAGCAGGTAGGAGAATTGTCTGAGCAGCTAAAAAAAAATACAAGATTAAAAGCCAAGGACTTAAAAGAAAGATTTAGAAGCAGCAGGCATGATAGTGCATGAAAGAACTGTACAAATGTACCAGAACACTGAAGAGATATATGCACATAGACCTGACTGTAAATCTTTTTAAAAGAAAATTCATGAATCAAACTGTCTAAAATTTGCCAAGAAATATGGAACAGGAATCTGAAATAAAATAAAAGGTCTGGAATGGTCTTCGCAAACACCATATCTCAATCCAATAGATCTGAAAAAGGCTGTAGCCAAACATTGTGTATCCAATCTGTCTGAGCAGAAGGAAATATGCAAGACAAAATGGGCCCAGATTTCCGCAACAAGATGAAACATAGTGGTTAACAATCATCATAAATGTCTGAAAGAAGCAATTAAAAGCAAAAGGAGACTTAAACAAAACGTCTGTTTGTTTTTGATAAGTATATTTTGTTAAATTACAAGAAATGGCGCATTTTGCTTTTTGTTTTTTTAAAATGGGGTTAAAAGTTTACTAGATGCTTGTCCTTAATCTGTTACCTTGAATTATGGTATAATAAAGCATAGGGTGCCAATACTTTTTTCTGCAACTGTATATTGAAGGTTGGTAAAATACACACACTAAAGTTTTGTTTGTTTTTTTAAATTTTATTTTGGCTTTCCTCAGTAAATGTGTAGAGAACAGAAGTTTCTTAACAACAAATCAACTTACTTTCCTACTTACTCCAATGTGTATATTTCAGACTAGGTCTTCTGGCTGTTGATTGTTTCCATCTTAGTCCTTTTCAGCAGGTATTTTATGACTTTTTTTTTTTTTATCACTTGTTGACCATGTGTTTTACACGACTTGTCTTTTAACCTGAAATTTAGTCCTACAGCCACAAGATGTCAATATAGCCTCCACAGGCATTAAACAATCATCCCATTATGTTACTTTAACCATTTCAATTGGTCATCCCATTACTACAAAGTATGTATTAGCTGATTAATTAACTGAGCGCTTTAGATTGCTACTGACATTTATTTAACCCTTACATCCCTGTGAATATGCAGAACAGGATTTTTTTTTGGAGTGTAAATACATTATTTACAGGTTTTAATTTACCAGTACCATTTTTTTACGGAAATAGTTTTGTTAAAATAAAAAATAAATCATTTTCTTGATATCTGGATCTCACCAGGCACAAATATATACCTTGTCAACAGAGGAGAAGATGGTCCTGGTCCTGGTCCTGGAGAGTTACTGTGGCTGCTGGTTTTCATTTCAGCCAATCTCTCAGTTACTTAATTGAACCAATTATTGGCTTAATTAGTCAAGATTAACAGGTGTTCCAGATCTTTAGTACTGATGATGCAAAGATACCTCTTCATTGAGATTATTTTATTCCCAAACTGCATCAATTCTATATTCTGAACTATACACTTGAATGCGAATATGTGGTTTGGAATTTATGCAAAGCTCACTTTTCACCACTTCCACACCTAGGTGATTTGTTTCATCAGCCCAAAGGTTTAACATGAAACTGAAAACTCGCTCCATGAATGCCTTACTGCATGGCACAGAAAGATGCTGAACAATTCTTAAGATATTTGGTCCTTCTATTGTCCTGAAAAATGCCGGTGCCAGGGGCAGCAGTCGAGATAGAACTCCCTGTACACAGGGTCTGCTTTATTGCAATGCTTTAGTTTTATTGATAGCCTACTGTATAGAAGGCTGTTAGGCTAGCATTATGATGGCTAGTACAGTAGCAGGGAGCTCATACACACAACAGCAAGAAAGAGACAGACAGCACAGCTTACTTTCAGGGAAGGAACAGTAATGAACTTTTCATTGAGACAGGAACTGTTTAAAAACTGAACAATGGAAGCCTATTTATTAAAGGTATGTCGGAAATAATTTCAGTTTCAGTTGAAATGTGTATAGTTTGTGAGAACTGTAAGTTGCCCTGGGTAAGGGTGTCGGCAAACAAACAAACAAACAAACAAACAAACAACAATAATAGTTTAATTAAATCAGGTTAACATTACTATTGCAGGCATTACTGTAGATTAATTATGGTTTCTGAATACATGAGATGTCGGTAGCTACACATCAACCATTTAATTATTGGAAGTAAAAAACATTGTGGAAAAGTACATCGGTCATCAGTACCAAATGAATATTATTTATTTATGTATTCATTCATTCATTCATTCTTGCGCTGCTTTGAAATAAAAATGTGTTTTAATCTAATTGATCTATTTGTTTTTACATGGAACGTCTTACAGTTATACTCGTTTAAGTGTATAAAAATGGAGAATAAGATTCTATTGTATTTCGAGCTGGATACCTCATACATAGGGGTCTACTTAAATCGCGGTAAATTTATGTATTTTTCACGGGTATGTTGCGGAATAAAATCAGGATTTCGCGGACATTTCGCGGACCTGTTTAAACATTAAATAAACCTAAGTAGACAGTATTTCAGAACACTATAAAGCCTAAAAATAGTGGTACTTGCTTCCTTACTAAAACAGAGTGCTGTCATTTGTTAAAGGCGAGTATGCAGCATCCCCCTGCAGTTGACTTGTCCATACATTGAGACTGCACGTCTGCATCCACTGAATTGGTTGGAAGTTAAGGCAAAGCTTTACAGATGTGGAAATCGATTAGAAACAGCCCAAAAACTCGGTTACACAAGGGCATTTGGCATACTTTAATAAAGTCAATATATGCAATACGTTCGTTGTCATGTTATTTGTCCTATCCAATAATTTATTTTATTAGTACCGAGTCAAAACAAAGAAGACGTGGCTATTCGGGTTTAAAATTCCAACTGTAAGCAGCATTTTGAAGCGAGGTGGCTGTGCTGGATCGTTTTAGTACTGATTTAACTTGCAGACAGGAATACTTTTTCTCTGAGCTGACTTTCCAGTTTGGTTTCTGAAAGCTGTTTATTTTACGTTCTGTTCAGCAGCCTCTGAAGTAGCCTTTTGTTTAATGTGTGTTTCTGAAGCTAAATAGCAATCGATCGTATTTTCTCCAAATACACATTAAGATATGGAAAATAATTACCTCAGTCTGCATGTACAGTTTCTTTGGGAAATATCTTGAAACGATCATCAGCAGAAATATACCAGATGAAGAAACACTTCTTTCAGCACCCACAGAATTGGTAGCAACTGACAAATATAATGTTAGCACGTCTTGACTAAATTGGGAAATAGTTCTTCTGCATTTCTCCAAAATTTGGTCAAAGAAATTCCACTACCGTTTTCTTTTGCATATAGTCAATATCCCTCCATTTCTGATTTACAGTAAGCATCAAACCCTGGAATACAATCTAATGGGAGGGGTTCTTTATCCAAACCACAAACAGGTGGGTCTAAAATCCTCACTGCCTTCAGAAACTTGTGAGTTGGTTAAATAAAACATGTTTTTTATTCTGCATTGATCAGGGCTGTAGTAGCTCGTCACTTTTTCCAAAACTTTGTGGAAAGTTAACACACAGTTTGTTTATTCTGCCATCTGTGCTGTGCAACTCTTAAGCCAGTGCCCGGTATGTATTTACTAATTCTGCAACTTTATTATACATTTGATAAATTCTTTTGTTACGACTTTCAAAATAAGTTATACCCATCAGTGTGGAGCACACCACGTGGATATTGTTGAGTGCAAACTCTCAAAGAAATACTTTTTGTCCCTCATAATTAGGGGGTGTTTTCTAATTAGCCACAATTGAATGGGTTGATTACTTTATTATTATTTTGATCAGCTTAGCTGGAGTGGCTACACAGACATCTTGAAGTTTAGGACTGAGCTGCACGTTTGTCATGTCGTTCTAATTCTCCTGTGAATTTCACAGGGCCCTACTTGTATTTAATGCTATGGAACAGTAATTTCACCAGAGTCGGTGTGAGATAGCAAGCAGCAGGTGGAGTTCTATATTATTAAAAGGCAACCCAGGACTGCTAGGTTTTTCAAGAAAATGAAAGCAGTGTTTCTTTGAGGAAAGTCTAACAAAGCTTTCTTCTAGTACGGAATAGACAAATCAAACAAAAAAACTGTTCAAAGGTGGCAACTATGGTGTTGAAATACCTATATTGATTGATTGAAGTAATTTGTGCTACCTAATCATAGTTATTGACGGGCACACAAGTGTATTTTCTTTGTACAATTCTAAATTGGACCCAAATTTTACCACTCAAGTTTTAAACACATGTCTAACAGTACTGCAAATATATTTCTTTATTTAAAATCAACACAAAATTAAAATAAGGATTTAGTTCATTCAGAGTAGATAACGGTTTTCATCATTGTCACTGCTAGATCTGGTGTTCTCTCAGCTATGCAGTTAGAATCTGACTTAAGCCGTCTTATAAAAACAGGTAGGCATACACAAGCAGACCTAAATAAAAACACATCTGCATGCACTCTATTTCTCTCACGATAACCCAACAACAGCTTCAAATTGTTTGCAAGCCCTTAATATTACATTTGTTGGCCGTTTCATTTAGACTTCTCCCGATTAGAGATGCGATTTCCTGTACGGCCAAAATCCAATATGCTTGCGGTTCTGAGTGCATGACTAGCAATATTGATAATAATACTCACCATCCTCAAATATTGCTCCGACTGGAAAAGATAACTCCGAGCCGTGCTCTGCTTCACATGAAAATACTGCTTTAGCTTTCCTGTATGTGACACTGAAAAATGAAGGCGATTCAGTAATAGCAGGCTTTAGAGGATTGCACTACTGTTCAATTCAGGCTATGTTATGCCTGAGATTAGTCATAACAAATGTGATCGCTCCAGCATACAAACTAACTCAATCAACTTCTGTATGGCCCAACACTTTTTTCCTGCTACGTGACTCAGACAACTTTATATCAACAGGTAAGCCTGCAAAGTATATATCAAAATTATATTTATTTATGAGTAACATGTTTTTGTAGGTTAAAAAAATGGCATAAGTCCATACATAGCTTCCAGATTCCTAAATAAATCATGTCAGGCTATAGATTTTTATTTATTTATTTTTTTGGAGGAGGAGGAGGAGGTGGGAAACTGCTATTCTCACTTTATTGACAGGGGTGCAGCCGTGGTTAAGTAGCTTGACCCTGTGAAATTTGGAAAAATAAAAAAAGGGGTGGGTTTTATTTGAGCATTTTGTATGACTGGGAACTAAGCACTTAAACTTAAAGACAAATCATTAAAACGTTGTCTTTTTTTGCATTTCTTGCTATTTTAACAAAACACGTGGCACTCTGTAGCACACACCAAACATCAGGTCAGCAAAACTGTGGAATGTTACAAGACTTGGGTTAAGTGGGAACACTATTTCAGAATTAAACTTCATCAGGCCCACTAAAAAAAAAAAAGAAAAAAAAAAGCTCCAATCCATGGTTTTGGTAGTTCCACAGGAAGTGAATGTATTTAGGATGGCAGTAAAACTGGACAGGGACCAGGGTTCAAGGTTCACTCTCCAGACACATCATAATGTTTGTTTCTCACAGTAACCAAATCTTAGTTAGGAAATGATGAGCATTATATTTGAACTATGATCATTACATTTTGAGCAACTGGTAATATGAGTAAATGTTTTGACTATGTAGTGCACATTTGTGTGTGCGTGTGTGAGGATGGCAGTGGTTTACTCAGTGTTCCCAAACCCAATAGGGCTATATGTTAATATATATTTTCATATTACTGGGATTACAACAGCCCCAGGACTAGTCAGATGGGTTATTTTGTAGTGCCTGTTTGGCTGGACAGTATAAATATGGAGTTGAAAGGGAATTTCCTCACAAGACCGTTCCAGGCATATATTTGTGCTCCCATCACAGATGACACCTCAGTTTGTAAGAACTAATTATTTAGAATATTACATGCAATTCATTAATGATAGTGTTAATTAGTTGGAATATTTATGTATTTATTTTTTGCCAGATAATTGAAAAAATGTGTTGATGTATACAAGTTGACACTTCTATCAGGCAAAGACATTAAAATGTGAAGTTTCACACGCTTATCCTAATGGGACACAGCTTCTATGGAGGGGACTAGTATAGCAGTCCTTTAAATGTAGAGCTTTCACAACCTAAACTTTAGGTTAATGACACCTCAAAACATGGAGATGAGATTTCTCACAGAGAGTACTCAGTCAATAAGTACTCAAACCAACAGTAGCTGTTGTCCTACCTATCTCCCGACTTGTCGCTGTTAGTTCCTTCGGGTGAGAAGGCGGCGGCTGGAGATGGCGAGGTTGGGGTGGTGGTCGATGAAGCATTCAGCCATGGAATCATCGTTGAGCGGGAAATGCTGGGGAAGCAGGGGGTAAAAACAGTGCTCTGTGAAAGACAAATGTACAACTCCCGAACTCAGTTAACACTAGAACCGAGATGCGGGTCAGTTTGACCCATTTTGTATTTAAAATGTTAATTACTCTTCCGTTGTAAATTCCGTTTTTGACTTTTCCTAAATATATGAATTAAATATCCTGACGGCGTTTGATAGCCAGAATTGCAAAAATGATAAAAGTTATAAACAGTTCTACCTAGAACCGCCACGTGGGTCAATATGTCTTTTTTTTAATATAAGATATTCTATTTTGTTTGTAAATGCAGCAAACAAGATACGCCTCCTCCCCCTAGCACACGTTTTTTTATTTTAAGTCTTTCTTTTGTAGACTGACTATGAGACTGAGATTGCTATGATTATGGATTTGTCAAGATGCCAACTGAGTAAAAGCCTAGTTGCTTATTTTTCAATGTACCTGGGAGACAACAATCCTTCGTTTTGTTCCACAAATGCAACTTGGAATATATCAGAAGGAAATATTTAATCTTGAAAGTAGTCATTTTGATTGGAATACGGCAAGCTGCACTCAGATGCATGCAGCAAACTGAAATGACAGGTAGGAAAACAACAACTTATGTGCCTAATATGAAATGTATGTTATATGTTCTTTTTTTATATTACTTTTAGAAAAAATATTTTGGTTTTACAGGTTTGTATGTACCAGTTTACACGTGTTTACACAATAGTGTTCAATGGAACTGCGTCTGTGTTTACAACACAGCTCCTGGATGCAGGAACAGTCAGCTGGCAGACGCGTACGCTCCATAGATTACAATGCTGCCATTATACCGGAAATAGTGTTATATTTTCTTATATGTAGTAAAAAAACATAATGATTTCTGTTTTATAGTTTTGTGTGTCTGTACACGGGTATAGGTACATACCCGTTTCTTTTGAAATGTGTATTTTATTATATTTTTTCACTGTTTGTAGTTGTGCTGTATGTGTGCTCATTTTCCATTTAAAGACAGTGTTTCTGCGATGCAAATGTTAGATATGATGTTCATGAATAAAACTTTTCTGTTGAAGCAGTTTAAAAATGTATGGGTCAAAGTGACCCACGTGGCAGTTCTAATTGTTCGAAAATCTGGCGGTTCTAGTGTTAAAGCGCAGAACACTATGGACTACTGCCCTATGAGGGCCCAATAAGTTTAGAAGTGCATTATTATTATTATAACTCATTTTAGGCTGTGTGCGAAGTCAGAGTACAAGTCAATCACGACAACATCCTTTATTGTTATTTCTAAGACATACCCTGTCATTTTTTTTTTTTGTATCTCAAACAATAGTGCTGCATGCAAGGAATACAGCTGTATGAAAATTATTATTTGTTTATTTAGCAGACGCCTTTATCCAAGGCGACTTACAGAGACTAGGGTGTGTGAACTATGCATCAGCTGCAGTGTCACTTACAATTACGTCTCACCCGAAAGACGGAGCACAAGGAGGTTAAGTGACTTGCTCAGGGTCACACAATGAGTCAGTGGCTGAGGTGGGATTCAAACCGGGGACCTCCTGGTTATAAGCCCTTTTTTTTAACCTCTGGACCACACATGCAGTGATTTTGGCTGTGGTTTGGAATTATGTGAACTCTCCAACAGGAATGCTTCAGCAATATCCCTGGCTGGCTACATAATACAGCCTGCAGGGGTTCTGCAGGGGCCTGGGGGTTGATGTTTGATGTTTGACATAAATGGCAGAGTAGCTGCTCCATCTTAGGGAGCAAAACAGCAAATTTCAGTGTTTTGTGGAAGGGATCTCAAATGCAGTCAATGCCAAACAAACAGTACTTTGTTGCAAACTGCTGTCTTGTTTGCTTTTAGGGTCCATTAACATCCATCCTGTTATTGTGTTTAATTGAATACCAAGAATATTTTTGGCACTCACACCTGACATGCTGAAAAGCACTAAAAGGTCAGGTGAGCGAATTAGACAAGGCCACTAATAAGATGTCTCGGATTTGCCCTTCACTCCTGTGCACCCAAGGGAAAAAACAAATCTGTTACAGGAAACACTGGCTTTATATACTGTGCTTCTTGCCCACTGCATGCCAACAATACATCCATCTTTCTTACTATGCCAATATATTCATCACCATCATAAAAAGGAGCCACGGGTTTAAAGCTGCAGTCTCTATAATACCAAAGGGGTGCTCCTCTAAACAAGATACTGTAAATTACACACTTTCAAGAACGTAGGCTAGCCTGCCACCGAGTCCTTATTACCTGCAAACCCGCAAAGTGTGGCATAGAATATTCAAATTATGCTCTCCGTCAGTCCATCCTTCACACTACATAACTCACAAACCAAGTAGGTTATGGAGGTCATTGTCACACAGGTAGACATACCCCTTTCACACACAAATGCCGCTATTGAGCAGTCTACAAATTTCTTTAAAATACCCATTCATACACACGAAATTGCACAATCTATGCCGGTATAATGCCATCATAACCCTTTCACACAGCCAAAGGGATCATACGAGTACAACTTTCAAACCTGTCAGTCAACAGATAATTTTCATCGCAACGGAAACCAAACAAAATGGCCCCGTTGCTTGTCGAAGTAGTACATTTGGCTGCATTTTGTTTGCAACAGCCTGCTAAGTGTCAAACTGCAGGAGCTTCAAGCACAATATAGGTTGCATATTTTATTACAAAGGCGGCGATACAATGTATTTAAGAGAATAGAGTGTAGCACTTCAGGCAAGAGCAGAGCGCGAAAAGTACTACCTCGTTCTTGATCAGCCATTGTATTTCAATCAATCTATTTTATATCGCGCCTTTCATAGTGGACCACCATCACAAAGCGCTTTACAAGATGCAGTAACACCAAAATCCATAATACTTTAAATACATAGACATGCATCATACATGACATACAGTAAAAAAAACAATGCCTAATACAATACAGTGAAAAATGCATAATACATGATATAGTAGCATAATACATGAAATAGTAGCAACAACACAGCAGCTAATAGCCGATATCAGGCTTAAAGTGCATGGAAAGTAAGAGAGAACAAGTGGGTCTTGAGAGTTGATTTAAAAGTGAGTGACGGTTGGAGCGTCATGCACCAAAGCTGGGAGAGAGTTCCAAAGAATCGGAGCCATGAAGCTAAACGAGCGTTCTCCAAGTGTGGTGCACTTTTGCTTGGGGATAACAAGGAGGCCAGAGACCTCAGCTTGCAGGCAGGGACATAACAGGTCAGCAGGTTGAGGAGGTACTCAGGACCTGTGTGATGAAGGGCATTGTAGGTGAGCAGGAGAGTTTTGAAAATAATCCTGAACTTTACAGGTAGCTAGTGCAGCTGGGCAAGACGGGGGGTGATGTGTTCACATTTTTTACATCAGTTAAGGATCCTGGAAGCGGCATTCTGAACTAGCTGCAGTCGGTTTATGGTGCGTGCCGGGAGACCAACATAAGAGAGTTGCAGTAGTCAAGTCGAGAGGAGACAAATGCATGACAAAGTATCTCCGCATCCAGGAGGGAAAGGTAGGGACGGACTTTGAAGATGTTTCGAAGATGGTAGAAGGAAGATTTCACCATGGAGGCATAAAAGGAGAGGTTGCTGTCGAGAAGTACACCAAGGCTTCGTATTGTGGGGGACGCCAGCAGCAGACAGTTTCCGAGGTTCAGGGCAGCTATATTGAGACTCTTAAGTTGCGTTTTAAATCTTACTAGAAGGAGTTCAGATTTGCTAGTGTTCAGCTGAAGAAAATTGGCAGAGATCCAGGCCTCAAATGTCTTGAATGCAAGCCGAGAGCCGGACCATGGCAGAAGGGCTTCCAGGGTCAAGTTTTAAGTAGAGTTGGGTGTCATCAGCATAGCAGTGAAACATGAGGCTGTGTTGGCAGATGAGATTACCCAAGGTAATGTCAGCATGTAGATATTGAAGAGAAGGGGCCTAAGAACAGATCCTTGGAGGACACCACAAGTGACTGGGTTTGTGACACCACTGCATCCAGCATAGACAACAGACTGCATGCGTCCGGATAAGTAAGAGGATATCCAGGAGAGACAGGTTCCAGGAGATCCCAGCATATTCCTGAGGGTGGTCAAGAAGAATGCCATGATCTATGGTGTCAAAAGCGGCTGTTAGGTCAAGGAGGACAAGCAATGGAAAGAGAAGAGAAACAGGAGAGAGCAGGAGGAGCAACTGGAGGAGAGTCAAGGTGGTCAAGTAGTAGACTGGGTTTGTGGTGGGAGAGCATTATTTGAAAAAAAATGAAAGCGTGTAACACCAACGAAGAAAATATCCAACACATTCGATACACATGCATTCACGTGGGATGTTGACTTTCAATCCACGGCCACTATAGCGTTTCAGTACCGGCATAGCCTTTCACACAGGAGCTAAGATGGTTCAGTGCCGTCTCTGAACCACCTTGCGAGGTGGTTCAGAGACGGTATAAAACACAACGGCTCTGTGACGGTATAGGCAATTCACACAGATCAAAATGCTGCATCAGTGCCGGTTCAGAGCCGTCATAACTCATTTGTGTGAAAGGGGTAGAAGGCATATAAAAGAATTGCAGGAAACCTTTTACATTTGACCACCAGGTCAAGGTCAGAGAATACCAAACCAATTCTCTGTTTTTGATGTTCTCAAGGTAGGAGTAGAACTGATGATCTGATTCGGATAACATTTTGTAGAATTAAGCAGCACAGTACGAACCTGGTTCTTATTACGATTGAAGTAAATAGCCTATGTTTTCGCATCTCAAAGTAACATTGAATAAAAAACAAAAACCACCGATTCAATAACCACCGATTCTACATCCGCCCAAACACACACCCATTTTAATACATACCTCCATTGTGTGTAGTTCTTCTTTAAATAAAAGACACGAATCCGGTATTGAACGTAACTGTTGTATTTAACAACAGGTATTCAAGAACAAGAACACGTTTGATGAACTCTGTCGCAGCTCTCAACTCCCTAAATTACTGGTGGCGCACGCACTAAACATGTCACGCAGCTGCTCAATGTAAACATACCCCCCCGTACGCAACACAGCACAGTCACATCACACTATCACAGTATGTACTAAAAGGAGAATTTAAACAGGATTTCATAAGATTTTATTCGGTTCCATTATACTGGTTCTTTATATCAGTGTGTATGTTACATCCCATCACTCCTCTTTACTGAATCAGGGGGGGCTGATTCACTGAGTAAACCACTGTCGTCCTCGTTCTTGAAGGAACTTTAAATAATTCAATCAAAAATAATTGGACATTCTAAATTGGGAGAAAATAATAAATAACTGGTGACTACTAAATTAAAAAAAAAAAAAAAAAGATGTTCTATCCTTTTTTACTCTCCCTTTAGTCATAGTCGTGCCCCCCCAGTGACTCTACACGCCCCCCAGTTTGCACACCACTGCTCTATTAACAACACTGCTGTACCTTGAAGCAAGCCTGTTATTGGAAACCAGAGAGTTCTCAACTGGCAGGAGTTTCTCATAAGAGATAACTTAATTTACTTTAATCCCAGTTTTCAAATATGATTTTCACCAGCCAACTGGACGATATTGCCAATTCTAATAATGCCAATTCAAATGGGGAGAAAAAAAAAGAATACCGAAACACAAGATAAGATCAGGAGAGCTTCGACAGTTATCAGAGGTTGTTGGACAATGCCAATAAAAGCACAAGACCAAGCAATGTGCCAAAATAATACAGTAATACAGTAATATCCAATAAAAAAGTACAGTAATATCCAGTTTACATTTTTGATCAATCCAAATAAATGTCATGTTTGTTGAGGCTGTTAACACAGCACATAGCCTACAACACATAGGCCACAAATGTTAGGTTTTTTTTATTTTTTAAAAGCAACATGAGAGTATTTTATCAAGACAAAAAGCTGGACTTCAGATGCAGTTTATTTTCTTTTTTTCAAATCTTTGCCATAAAAAAGCTGCCGATATACGATCTGGGTGCCGACATGGTACAGCTAGGAAACCATTTTGTTTTCCATTCGTTCAAGAACTTCCATTTAGAGTCTTTGAACCTTGGCAGGTTTGATCAGATGGCTTTCAGCTAGTGCAGTGAGCAACAATGTTGGGATTGCAGTGCTTCACCCTGGAACTGTGGCTAGTTTCCATATCTCGATTAGGCACGGGGGCAGTCAAGTAATATTTTTGGGTGGGTAGGAAATTACTGCAGATCCTGCAACCCAACCCCCTCCAGCTGGCTGTTTATGAAAGCATTGGTATTGAAGTAGGGCAGGGATAGCAAAAAAAAAGGTTTTAAAAAAATATGGTAAATCTTTAAAAACAAACTAAGCATCCCCAAGAATTGTAATGGCATCGCCGATTAAATAGTTTTTGAAGTAAAAATGGTATGTGGACATGATCTGTATCGCTGATAAGGCAGTTGCAGTGCAACAGTTACTTTTTACTGGACATCACAAGCAATGGAAGCTTACTGAGGAAAATCAGAAAATACCAGTTGTATACCAAACGTTATAAACCTCACAGACCGTCTCAGCCAAACAGGTAGTCATTATCTGGTGTAGATGCCTTCTAAAACAGAACTTTAGTATCAGGAAACTGCTACCACAGCTAACCGTTGCCAAAGTCTGTTATTATACAGGTAAAAGGTTGCTGCTATTAATACAGCACCCATATTACATCAGAAATCAAAGTCATGGTCACCAACACATTTATTATACAACGTTTATAATATCCTGCAAATATATAGTCAGTTAGGCAGCATTAGTGTGTGGTAGTGTAAAATTGCAGCCTCAAAAAGTGTTACTTTTTTTGCACAACACCCACAATCAAACTTTACTAAGCGAATAATAAAATACAGCTGTGTGGCTATGGCAGCGGATTATAAATACATATAACCTCCCCGAACACTAATGCTTAACCCCATACTGTCATAACAAGGATGAGGACAAGATACCAAAATCAACCCCATGCAGGGATTGTTTTTAATTGGTGGTCTGGGAAGCGACGGGACAGTACATCCTTCATTGGCAGCTGCATAGCTAGCTGCCAATAAAAACTGCCTCTGACAGGAGTAAGGAGAGCAGGGACTCTCCAGTGCTGCCCACGGGCACACCTGCAGGCAGCTGGAGGCTCTGGATTGGAATGAGGCACACAATGTGGTTTCAGTTTAAATAAATGACTCGTATAATAAACTACCTGGCACAAGGTGGTTTTCAAATTTTACATTAACATTTACCAGTTATGAAGCATACACTGAATGTTATGAGGTACAGTACATGTTAAGATATATACATTTTTACACTGGTTTCATAGAGTTTAATGGATTTAAATTTATGTACCCAACATTGACTTTCTTTTTAAAAACTTTTCTGAAACATTAAAAAGCCATTCTCAATAAATTTATCTTTATGTATTTCTCAGCAAGACAATAGCAACGGCATGTTGTGCCAACAATGATCAGCTTTAGTCCCTTGATTTTCTCTTGCCAAATATTTACTGTATTTTTATAAGAATGTGTTTTTTTTTCTAGGATACAAGCAGTGGTGTCCTACTTCTTGTATCCAGTTTTATCACTGCTGGATGCTCTGGGCAAGGTGTAAAAGTCACGTTGGATTGTGGGATTGATTGAAAACATGCAAACAAGTGAAGATGGACAAAGTCTTTATACAGCTGCCAGTAGTATTATAAATGGGAAGTGGAAAACATCCTCCAGCTGCACCTCGCCAGACTGTCCAGCTCAGCTAGCTATACCTGGGAAGACGTGTTTGGCTAAAATGAATTCTCAGCTGCTAAACTAGGACTGCACCCTGAGGCAGATTTGCCTTACCATTCCAAATCCCAATTCCCCAGATCACATTGTGAAATATCAAACCATTTGCTGTGTGGTAAACACATTTGATAATCTTTGATATATATATGATATATATATATATATTTTTTACAAATGGTGCAGTTACTGTAGTTACTCTTTATATATGATGCTACATGCATAACAAGAATACAATAACAAATTGATCAACAGATTTCCAGGCGCTTGCACTGGATTTTGTGCACCTTACAAGTTAGTGTCAAAGGGATTTTGCTGGCATGGGGCATGGCAGTAATTCAATTTACAACACAAACCATTTTATTTACCAGACATCTATTCATGGAAGGATCGTTGTCAATCAGCAATACAGACAATACTGACTACATGAGACAGAACAGACCAGGCTGGGCAGCACCAAAACTATTTCTGGTTAAAAACCCTTTTGACCACACCACTTTATAAAACAAAGCAAATTATGAATATAAAAAGTCCTAAAAACGTCCTCTTTTTGGGCTTCCGATCTCTGTCCGGGCGGATTTTCAAAAAATGAACGTATGTCCGGGATTTCGCCGCTCGCCCTTTGCTGCTGCTGATGTGTACAGAACTACAATTCTGGGCATGTCCTAATAGCGCCGCGCCTGCACAGGCAACGTGCGGCTGTATTGTTCACTGGGGCCGGTTGTACTGGATCCCGGATTTGACCTTTCTCCTGTGACGTATTGGGTTGTACTAAAAGCATGACGGTTGATCCTGAGCTCAGTTTGAGCCCAGAATCTGATCCTAACTCGATCTTGCTTCAGAGCAGGATCAGAATCGGATAAGAGTGTGCATAATTCGTGATCGGCAAAAGCCTCTTTGGGTTTATTGCTTTATAGCGTTCTCTGCAATCCTTTAGTTTTACTTCAAATAAATGCACTGTGTAATATAAAATATAGTAAAATGAAACAGGATAAAACAACCCCTTTTTGTTTGCACTGAATACATTTGCATCACGTCCATCAAAAAAACAACAAAAATAAAACACTTGTTTGGTACAACTATAATAGAACACACGTTGTTAAACGAGCCAAATACATATGTGTCAAAACATGCAACCAATTAAAAAAGAGATCTGACTTCATATTTTTTCCAAACTTAAAACTGTTTCTTGTTGTTTAGGTAAGTGCTTTGATCAGTTCAGCAATCTCTAGAAATGTGTGGAAGGTTGCAAAAGTGATGAAGAGTTCAAGAACTTGCTAGCACACCAAAATGTCACTCAGCACTGTTAAGGATTGCGCATTTCTTTGCTGTTCCCTCTCACAATGCAAATGTAGAGCAATTTTTTTCACTGATGCAAAGCCAGTGGACAAAGGAAAGGAACAACTTGACTGGTGAGTCTCTGAAAGAGATCCTGCTTGCACAATACAACTTCAGACACACATCTTGCAAAGACTTTCAGAGCTACTTCAAACACTGCTGAGAAAGACATGCTCTGCAGAGAAATATGCATGGGCACAAAAAGGAGCACAGTAGGAAAGGGATGTTTGGTGCACAGATCTGACAGTTATCTTGCAAAGACTTTTTTGATTGATAGAGTACTGACTGTAAAAAGTTACGTGTATGTTTCATGCAGACCATTATACTACTTTAAAAAAAAAATCATTATCACATTGTCAAAGTAGAAATAAACTTTACAGTTTACTTTAAATTTAGTTTTTCTGTGTTCATTTTGCACAACGAAAGATTAAATCTTAAATATAAATTGGTACTGCCAGTCAGCAACCCCCTGGTTAGTGCCCTCTTTTTGAGGATCTGAAATATGGTAACCCTATAAATCCTTCCACCAATTAAGTGGTGCAAGAGTAGTTAAGGTTGAGAGTGTAGTTACCTAGCCCAGTCCATGAGGTCTCCCCCGTTGGTACTGAAATGATTCTTGGTTTCCTCTGGAGGGCTGCCGGAGGTAGATGAATTGGTAGCAGTGGAAGACTGTGAGGAGACAGAATCTGTGCTACCCAGCGAGGTGTCGTCCTTCACAGAGTTGGGACAATCAGCTGGGATGAGAAAAAAAAAGAAAGAAAAAAGGGAACACATAACATGTACAGAGAATGTACAGTACATGCCATCTAAAGACATTTAAAAAAAAAAAAAAAATCTGGGATCATTGCCATTTGTCAGCATTTTGTTTTTCACCAGAGAAAGTAAAAAAATAATACAAGATTAGCACATTCATTCACATCCATGTAATAAACGGTAATAATTAAGAACAAAGATGGTGCATGCTGGCTTGGATATTATCGTTACAGAAAAGCACATATCTGAGCCAAAGCGTTTTCTTTTTTTAAATATGAAAAGGCTGAAGTTTGTGTGGGTATTGGATGTGGTTCAACATCTCTCCCTTGCCCCTAGTTATTTGCTATATGAGAAACAGGGATTCCAGCTGAACCTTTTACTCGGTTTACAGGGACAAGAACAAGCCAAGAACACCCGAGTTGTAGGGCTTGGGCTGCAATCCAGAGACCTCGGGACTTAAAACAGAGCTCTCAGTAAGGGTCTTTCATTAATGCATTCCCATGAAGCTTCAGAAGCCATAAGGACAGGCAGACTGAAATAACTTGATCTCAAATCACATATGCTGCATGTGTTCAATCTTTACAATATTTAATTTGTTGTTGGTTATTTACCAGGATTTTATCCTACCATGGTAAGATCTCCACCTGGCATCTATGGAGAACACACATCCTTCTTAGTGTCCACCACAGTCAGCCCTGCTGTGGTTCAGTAGTTTTCTATCACTCCCATTACAAAAAGAGTACATTTATGAAATTACAGAGAAAAAAAAAATGTGCAGTTTTAAAATCGACGTCACAGGAAAGTTCACAAATAAGTCAAAACCAGGAATAGAACTTTCTGGAGCAGGTGGTCTTCAGTTGAACAGACTGAATGCATTTTGCTTTTAGGTCGAGCAGCTGAATGTTCCTCCCAGTACTGCTTTGAAAATGAAAATCATCCCTGCTCAAAACAGTAACACAATAAAAACCGACTGAGATGCAACCACTCTGCTCAACTTTCCATTCTTCCACTACTTAATTTCCATGTCTACAGTTTTCAAAAAGGAATCTTTCCAAACACTGCTGCCACAGGCGCCGATAATGCAGTCAGTTTTTTTTTTTTTTTTAAACTCCAATAAAAATATATACATGCTTATTCTGGTATACATGCTTATTTACCCACATATTGTACTGTACACAAATCATCTAAGTCAAGACATAGAATTTTCAGGCTTTGCCATTTACTGGTTTATTATAGGGCTACTGCTGTTACTTTCACCATTTCCACCAGCAGTGTGGTTATATAAAAAGTCACTCAACACGCACTGCAAAATGTATCAAATGTCAGAGCTTGCGAGGCGTTCAATATGCATTACTTCAAACTTTTTTCCTGTCTGTGTGAAGTTAAGAACTGTCAGACTGAGTTAAAGCAATACTAAAAGACCTTCCAGAAACCACACTATGTATTTATAAGGCCGGGACACACTGGTACAACAAACTCCATGATTTAGTTATGCCACAATATTTGCGCAGTATTGCTTGGTGAAGCATGCATTCTGCTTGCCATGCTGGGTATGCTAATCCTCATACAGGAATTCAGCTGAAGCACTAAACTATTCTTTTCCTGAATTTAAGAGTGCTTTGGGATCTTTTAGCAGAGGTTTTTAACATACCCTTGGGGGCACTTCTATCAGCACAGCGAACGCCACTTCCATCACCATGCTAGAGTGATGGCAGACATTTTTTTTCATACAATTTCACAAAATAATTATTTTGTCAGAGCTGTAAGGTATTAGCAGAACATATAGAACCAAATTACAGTTCACAAAAAAAGTACTATACCTTTCATAATATACACTGCCTGTTATAAGGCTCACTGGGACATTTCTAATTAACATGGTCAGGATTTGAATTTGTTTTCATTTCTATAGGGAGAAATGGGAGAAATAAAAAAAGTGATTGAGTTCTGCTGTATGGCTTATGTGGCATGTTGGAACATGTACGGAATTCCCATCATGAAGTTAAGAAATAGTTGTTATGAGATAAAACTAAAGAAAACATAGTGAATACCTTCAACACTTACATTTATAATTGAGTGTTTTCAAGTTATGGATGACAGATCCAGTTATGGATGACAGATTGTTTTTATTGAGCAAGTCTTCTTTAGTAATGCTTCCACAGTTTTTCTTTGTAATATCTTTTGGTTGCTTACACCTCCCAGAAATTAGGTAATAAAAACCAAACAATGTGTTAGAGAGGTAACAGGAATACAAGGGCCCTTTCACACCAGGTACTTTTCCCCAAAATTCCATACCCGAGTACAGTTCAGTACATTTGGCATTCATTGTTAAAGCCCCAAACACTCACAGACACACGTAAAACTGTACACCGAGCCACTTACTCATGCAGGATTACAGCAAAGGAGAGAGATTTGCCATAAACATAAGACTGAAGTTCTAGCCAGGAGGGCAATCATGAAATTGTGTTATCTTAAAATAAATAGCCTGATCTTTTTCTATAAGATTACTACAGGAAATACAACCTTGCCACAAAAAGCAAAAGGTTCTAAAATCACACAAAAATTACTGACAGTAGACACCTTTTTTCACAGACCCTGACTGACACTAAGATTGTGCTAGATTATCTTAAGATAACAACATTTAGTGCTGAATCAGTGTCTGTGAAACCTGCAGTAAGTGTCCTGTTTTGGGTTGTGCATTATCTCTTACCAGCTTGGAGCTCCACACTGGGGTTATACACTGCAAGAGGCCGGTTCTGACGGGAGTTCTGCCTCTTGGACAGCCTGGGCGGGGCATTGGGCTCAGAAGAGGACAAGGCCACAGGTGTGGTGACAGATCCATCTGGTGCACTCCCGAAAATCTGTAAAATCAGAAGTAATACTTCCCAAAGTCAGCAACCTGTGGAATGCACAAGTGAAACTAATTTTAAACCAAATTTGTTTTGAAGTCCATTCAAGAGAGAGAGATTGGGAGCCAAGATCCTTCCTGTGGTGGGTTGGGTGTGCACATTCAAGCAAGTCTTGAATGTTTTCTATAAACACCAGCACTGTTTACACATTAACCACTCTGCAAATAAATTAATCCAAAAATCAAAATAGGTGTTCTGGAGCCCAATAAATGTACTAGAAAAATACTGGTACCATGTACTTATCTTGCACATTGCATGCCTTTTACATAAATACAGACTCTTTGAATGAAAGCAAGACATACTGAAAGTGTTGACAGCTCTAAGGGTATTTTATCGGTTTCATGCAATTATTATAATACCAGCAACGTTACGCAAAAAGGAGGGGGGGGACGGGGGGGGGACAGTGGAGCACAGCATTATGACCTTCTTTTGTTAGCTCAATGTTAACCAAAACTAAAAATCAGAGGGTGCCATCATCTGGACAAAATAAGTTACTTTTAAGTTACATATCTCAAACAAAGTAAAGTAAGAATGCTTTCAAAAATAGACATGTTAATAGTTTATATTTATCAATTAACAAAATGCAAAGTGAGTGAACAGAAGAAAAATCTACATCAAATCAATATTTGGTGTGACCACCCTTTGCCTTCAAAACAGCATCAATTCTCCTAGGTACACTTGCACACAGTTTTTGAAGGAACTCGGCAGGTAGGTTGGCCCAAACATCTTGGAGAACTAACCACAGTTCTTCTGTGGATTTAGGCAGCCTCAGTTGCTTCTCTCTCTACATGTAATCCCAGACAGACTCGATGATGTTGAGATCAGGGCTCTGTGGGGGCCATACCATCACTTCCAGGACTCCTTGTTCTTCTTTACGCTGAAGATAGTTCTTAATGACTTTCGCTGTATGTTTGGGGTCGTTGTCATGCTGCAGAATAAATTTGGGGCCAATCAGATGCCTCCCTGATGGTATTGCATGATGGATAAGTATCTGCCTGTACTTCTCAGCATTGAGGAGACCATTAATTCTGACCAAATCCCCAACTCCATTTGCAGAAATGCAGCCCCAAACTTGCAAGGAACCTCCACCATGCTTCACTGTTGCCTGCAGACACTCACTGTGTACCGCTCTCCAGCCCTTCGGCGAACAAACTGCCTTCTGCGAACAAACTGCCTTCTGCTACAGCCAAATATTTCAAATTTTGACTCATCAGTCCAGAGCACCTGCTGCCATTTTTCTGCACCCCAGTTCCTGTGTTTTCGGCATAGTTGAGTCGCTTGGCCTTGTTTCCACGCCGGAGGTATGGCTTTCTGGCCGCAAGTCTTCATTGAAGGCCAGTTCTGACCAGACTTCTCCGGACAGTAGATGGGTGTACCAGGGTCCCACTGTTTTCTGCCAGTTCTGAGCTGATGGCACTGTTGGACATCTTCCAATTGCGAAGGGAAGTAAGCATGATGTGTATTTCATCTGCTGCAGTAAGTTTCCTTGGCCGACCACTGTGTCACGGTCCTCAACGCTGTCCGTTTCTTTGTGCTTCTTCAAAAGAGCTTGGACAGCACATCTGGAAACCCTGTCTGCCTTGAAATTTCTGCCTGGGAGAGACCTTGCTGATGCAGTATAACTACCTTGTGTCTTGTTGCTGTGCTCAGTCTTGCCATGATGTATGACTTTTGACAGTAAATTGTCTTCAGCAACCTCACCTTGTTAGCTGAGTTTGGCTGTTCCTCACCCAGTTTTATTCCTCCTACACAGCTGTTTCTGTTTCAGTTAATGATTGTGTTTCAACCTACATATTGAATTGATGATCATTAGCACCTGTTTGGTATA
Organism: Acipenser oxyrinchus oxyrinchus; assembly: GCA_030684275.1. Taxonomy (NCBI): domain Eukaryota; kingdom Metazoa; phylum Chordata; class Actinopteri; order Acipenseriformes; family Acipenseridae; genus Acipenser; species Acipenser oxyrinchus. The sequence continues at coordinate 45,844,386 of CM060247.1, forward strand.
ATTGTTTAATCATACACCTGACTATATGCCTACAAAATCCCTGACATTGTGCAAGTGTACCAAGAAGAATTGATGCTGTTTTGAAGGCAAAGGGTGGTCACACCAAATATGCATTTGATTTAGATTTTTCTTCTGTTCACTCACTTTGCATTTAGTTAATTGATAAATATAATCTATTAACATGTCTATTTTTGAAAGCATTCTTACTTTACAGCATTTTTTCACACCTGCCTAAAACCTTTGCACAGTATATATATATATATATATATATATATATATATATATATATATATATATATATATATATATATATATATATATATATATATATATATATATATATAGATATATATATAGATATATATATAGATATATATATATATATATATATATATATATATATATATATATACACATACACACACACACACACACACACACTACCGTTCAAAAGTTTGGGGTCACTTAGAAATTTCCTTGTTTTCCATGAAAACATACATGAAATGAGTTTGAATAGGAAATATAGCAAAATGAATAGGAAATATAGTCATTGACAAGGTTAGAAATAATGATTTTTAATTGAAATAATAATTGTGTCCTTCAAACTTTGCTTTCGACAAGAATCCTCCATTTGCAGCAATTACAGCCTTGCAGACCTTTGGCATTCTAGTTGTCAATTTGTTGAGGTAATCTGAAAAGATTTCATCCCATGCTTCCTGAAGCACCTCCCACAAGTTGGATTGGCTTGATGGGCACTTCTTACGCACTATACGGTCAAGCTGCTCCCACAACAGCTCAATGGGGTTGAGATCCGTGACTGTGCTGGCCACTCCATTATAGACAGAATACCAGCTGACTGCTTCTTCCCTAAATAGTTCTTGCATAGTTTGGAGCTGTGCTTTGGGTCATTGTCCTGTTGTAGGAGGAAATTGGCTCCAATCAAGCCGTCCACAGGGTATGGCATGGCGCTGCAAAATGGAGTGATAGCCTTCCTTCTTCAAGATCCCTTTTACCCTGTACAAATCTCCCACTTTACCACCACCAAAGCACCCCCAGACCATCACATTGCCTCCACCATGCTTGACAGATGGCGCCAAGCACTCCTCCAGCATCTTTTCATTTGGTCTGTGTCTCACTTAATGTTCTTCTTTGTGATCCAACACCTCAAACTTAGATTCGCCTGTCCATAACACTTTTTTCCAATCTTCCTCTGTCCAGTGTCTGTGTTCTTTTGCCCATCTTAATCTTTTCTTTTTATTGGCCAGTCTGAGATATGGCTTTTTCTTTGCAACTCTGCCTAGAAGGCCAGCATCCCGGAGTCGCCTCTTCACTGTTGACGTTGAGACTGGTGTTTTGCGGGTACTATTTAATGAAGCTGCCAGTTGAGGACCTGTGAGGCGTCTGTTTCTCAAACTAGACACTCTAATGTATTTGTCCTCTTGCTCAGTCGTGCACCGGGGCCTCCCACTCCTCTTTCTATTCTGGTTAGAGCCACTTTGCACTGTCCTGTGAAGGGAGTAGTACACAGCGTTGTACGAGATCTTCAGTTTCTTGGCAATTTCTCGCATGGAATAGCCTTCATTTCTCAGAACAAGAATAGACTGACGAGTTTCAGAAGAAAGTTCTTTGTTTCTGGCCATTTTGAGCCTGTAATTGAACCCACAATTGCTGATGCTCCAGATACTCAACTAGTCTAAAGAAGGCCAGTTTTATTGCTTCTTTAATCAGCACAACAGTTTTCAGCTGTGCTAACATAATTGCAAAAGGGTTTTCTAATGATCAATTAGCCTTTTAAAATGATAAACTTGGATTAGCAAACACAACGTGCCATTGGAACACAGGGCTGATGGTTGCCGATAATGGGCCTCTGTACACCTATGTAGATATTCCATTACAAATCAGCCGTTTCCAGCTACAATAGTCATTTACAACATTAACAATGTCTACACTGTATTTCTGATCAATTTGATGTTATTTTAATGGACAAAAAATTTGCTTTTCTTTCGAAAACAAGGAAATTTCTAAGTGACCCCAAACTTTTGAACGGTAGTGTATATATATATATATATATATATATATATATATATATATATATATATATATATATATATATATATATATATATATATATACTGTGCAAAAGTTTTAGGCAGGTGTGAAAAATGCTGTAAAGTAAGAATGCTTTCAAAAATAGACATGTTAATAGATTAGATTTATCAATTAACTAAATGCAAAGTGAGTGAACAGAAGAAAAATCTACATCAAATCCATATTTGGTGTGACCACCCTTTGCCTTCAAAACAGCATCAAGCATCAATTCTTCTAGGTACACTTGCACACAGTTTTGAAGGAACTCGGCAGGTAGGTTGGCCCAAACATCTTGGAGAACTAACCACAGTTCTTCTGTGGATTTAGGCAGCCTCAGTTGCTTCTCTCTCTTCATGTAATCCCAGACAGACTCGATGATGTTGAGATCAGGGCTCTGTGGGGGCCATACCATCACTTCCAGGACTCCTTGTTCTTCTTTACGCTGAAGATAGTTCTTAATGACTTTCGCTGTATGTTTGGGGTCGTTGTCATGCTGCAGAATAAATTTGGGCCCAATCAGATGCCTCCCTGATGGTATTGCATGATGGATAAGTATCTGCCTGTACTTCTCAGCATTGAGGAGACCATTAATTCTGACCAAATCCCCAACTCCATTTGCAGAAATGCAGCCCCAAACTTGCAAGGAACCTCCACCATGCTTCACTGTTGCCTGCAGACACTCATTCGTACGCCTCCAGCCCTTCGGCGAACAAACTGCCTTCTGCTACAGCCAAATATTTCAAATTTTGATTCATCAGTCCAGAGCACCTGCTGCCATTTTTCTGCACCCCAGTTCCTGTGTTTTCGTGCATAGTTGAGTCGCTGGCCTTGTTTCCACGCCGGAGGTATGGCTTTTTGGCCGCAAGTCTTCCATGAAGGCCACTTCTGACCAGACTTCTCCGACAGTAGATGGGTGTACCAGGGTCCCACTGTTTTCTGCCAGTTCTGAGCTGATGGCACTGCTGGACATCTTCCGATTGCGAAGGGAAGTAAGCATGATGTGTCTTTCATCTGCTGCAGTAAGTTTCCTTGGCCGACCACTGCGCTTCACGGTCCTCAACGCTGCCCGTTTCTTTGTGCTTCTTCAAAAGAGCTTGGACAGCACATCTGGAAACCCCTGTCTGCCTTGAAATTTCTGCCTGGGAGAGACCTTGCTGATGCAGTATAACTACCTTGTGTCTTGTTGCTGTGCTCAGTCTTGCCATGGTGTATGACTTTTGACAGTAAACTGTCTTCAGCAACCTCACCTTGTTAGCTGAGTTTGGCTGTTCCTCACCCAGTTTTATTCCTCCTACACAGCTGTTTCTGTTTCAGTTAATGATTGTGTTTCAACCTACATATTGAATTGATGATCATTAGCACCTGTTTGGTATAATTGTTTAATCATACACCTGACTATATGCCTACAAAATCCCTGACTTTGTGCAAGTGTACCTAGAAGAATTGATGCTGTTTTGAAGGCAAAGGGTGGTCACACCAAATATGGATTTGATTTAGATTTTTCTTCTGTTCACTCACTTTGCATTTAGTTAATTGATAAATATAATCTATTAACATGTCTATTTTTGAAAGCATTCTTACTTTACAGCATTTTTTCACACCTGCCTAAAACTTTTGCACAGTACTGTATACACACACACACACACACACACACACACACATACACTTTGCAAAAAACTTAGGGTGCCTCATAGGTCAGGCGTCATAGGCAATATTGTGCATTTAAGGATGTTCTTTGTTAATTTCGGACAGCCACACCTTGCTGACCATCTGCATCACACATCAAAGCTATCTGTAGTTTACCTTCTCGTGGTTTTCTATTAGAATTTCCACCACAATGTTCTGGAACTTGAGGTCCATAATTGCAGCCACAGTTTCCTCCTGAGGTCTCATCAGTGTTGGCCCAAACACAACTCCTAAGTTTGCTACAGTCATCAGATTCTGTTTGCAGTTAGCAGAGACACTGCAGAAACATTTTCAAAACAGTCAATACACAAACAAAAGCACACACTAATTCCTAACTAAGGTAAACATTTATATATATATATATATATATATATATATATATTATATATATATATATATATATATTATATAAAGAAAAAAAATGGCTGTCAAGCAACTAACATTTTTAAATCGCAAGATTAATCATGATACATTTTTTTAATCTCAGTTAATCTTGGTTTTAAATGGCATATTTAATTGATACAATTACTGCATCCATCTCATTCAAAAATGAGTTTTATTACTGATATTATTATATCCTCCAAAAAAGAGGCCATCATAAAAATGGTATTGTTTTCTTATTTCTGGATTCATATTGTTGGCCCCTCTTATGGTTTTATATTTATTTCACAGAATTATCCAGAAAAGCATTTGTTGTTAAATTGTTTGAACCAACTGCTCAATCACAACGACCATGAAAAAAAGTTAAAGAAATGTGGTAACTGAAATAAAATTTAAAAAGTCGGTAGCTATCCACTTTACAACAGCATTGGTTATACAGGGTGTCCCACTGAAAATAGCCCCTGTAAGTAGCACAAGTATCACAATGTACAAATAAATAAATAAATAAATAAATAAATAAATAAATAATCACATGATGGAGCAGCACAGACATGTACAAGAATCCTCGTTATTATAAACTCTTTTATACAGGAATGTCACTCCCAACGTGGACATGGACTGAATGCCAACATCTAACTGAAAGACTTACAGGGTTACTTTCAAGTGGGACACCCTGTATGGTACTGACATGATGTAGCTGCATTCACAGGCTTGCAGAGATCCTGAATTTAAAAAGAAGTACTCAGTCGAAACTGACGGGTTTCACTTGTTGTTCTGTTGTTGCCCTTTAGCAGAACTGCTAGAAAGTGTGTAAATGTGCTTATTGTGCCGCATGCACTCGGAGTATATTAGAATAGTGCCACAAGGAATGAATTACGGTGTGCTGAGAGGGTCAAGACAGAGTGTGATTAACACACGTTCAAAAAAATGTATTTGAAAAATAAAAGTATGCACAGATGATCAGACACCCACAGCTCACAATGTGCAATTCTTTGATGTATTTTGGTCTGTTTTTTTGCTAATTGGAGTGTATTATTCCCTAAGGAGCTTTCGTTTGATATTTGCAAACAATCACTTCTTTATTTTGTCCACTGGGATTTGACTTGGCTCTTGAAACAGTATCCCGATACTTTATTTTTAATTTCCTCATGTGATTCGACCACTCCTGTTCAAAGTGCAAAAAAAAGTATAGTTTGGGTTTCCAGAAGTCTTTAGTCATTAACAACTTAAACAAAGCACACAACAATGACACAAAGCGTATATTGTTGTAAGGAAGCCCACCTGTTACTTTATCTCCTCTAAATTGTAACCTTCACAATTCCAGGAGGCATAATGTAAAAGGGAATGGCAGTTCTGGGACACTGTTTTGTTAACATGAAGTAAGACATCAAGACACCAGTGTCTTTTAGGCAGATCCGTGGCTGATCAGGCTTAGCCTGCCATTGACGTAACAGTATCCAGGGTAGTAGACCAGGTTACCACTAATAATAAAACAGCAAATAGACTGTGATGAGGGAGTAAAGAGATAGAACTTTAACAATTACACAAACAAATCTTACTTGGCTAAGTGTTTCATTATCATTCCCAACATCTCCCGGTTTTTCTCTGGAAGTTTATAAACCAAATAATGTATTGCATCTAATCTGGACTCCGGAGTGCTGCATTCTGTTCAATTAAAACAAAAACATTTGAAATCATTAAGAACCTCCCTTGCAGTAAAGCATTTAACTTCCAAGTATAACAACAATACAGTACTCCCACAATATAAAGTAATAGCTGAGAGCCATGGTCGTCTGTGCTGTAAGTTAGTATGTCATGTGTAGGGTGTCTCTGGCTGCTCAAACTGTAGGAAACAAGAAACACCCTACTCATGACTAATTAACTTATAAATCACATAACGGAAGACTATTCAGGGATTGCAGATTTAATGCATGTTTTTGTTGCTGTTTTTATTTATTTATTTATTCAATTTTTTAAAATCAAAAATATGGCTAACTATGTTTTTGCGCATTGATTGCGATATAAAACAAGCATGGATTTCAGGACACTGAAGAAGAATTCCTGCTTTGTAACAAGTTTTTAAATGTTTTCCCAAGCAACACATCTGCAACCCATTGCACAGCAAGGCAACTCAAGTTTAGATTGTTTTTGTATAAATGTTTAATCTAAATTCAGTGGGGCTGGAACCACTTTTATAGTGGGGGTGCTGAAAGCCATTGAACAAACTATAACCCCTGTATATGATGGAAGCAGGTGTACAGCACTTCAATCCAGGAGCTGCTGCCGCACCCCCAGCACCCCTAGTTCCAGCGCCCCCTCTAAATCTGAATTAAGCAGCAAGTAATATTTTCCATTCAACACAAGGGTGGCCGTCACTCTAAACACTTAACAGCAATTATTACTTCTCTAACTATACTTGGGGGCTGTCTGAATGGCTTTCCACCCTTTGCTCTTCTGTACATAAAATATTGACTGGGAAATGGGAATGCAGACTACCTTGGGCACAGGGATACAGAGTGCTTCTTCCTTTTGTCAGATAGATTCAATCTATCTCAGAAATTGGAGCTTTACGGGTAGCCAAAAGAACACTGAACCAATCTCTACATTACTTAGGAGGCTGTGTGGTACAGTGGTTAAAGAAAAGGGCTTGTAACCAGAAGGTCCCTGGTTCAAATCCCACCTCAGCCACTGACTCATTGTGTGACCCTGAGCAAGTCACTTAACCTCCTTGTGCTCCGTCTTTCGGGTGAGACATAATTGTAAGTGACTCTGCAGCTGATGCATAGTTCACACACCCTAGTCTCTGTAAGTCGCCTTGGATAAAGGCGTCTGCTAAATAAACAAATAATAATAATAATAATAATAATAATAATAATAATAATAATAATAATAATAATAATAATACTTATTCCAATCCCTGCCCTGCTGATACCAAAAGCACTCACTAAAATAGAAGGAAAGTATTAGCTACAAAATGTGCCTTTCCATTTTACTTAGGGTAATCTTGACATGTGTTTTGCTGGGCATACTCCTCTGGTTTTAGTGCCAGTAGAACTATTGAGCTGTGCTGTTATAGCCACGTGTACAAATCCAGACCTCGTTCTAGTGGGGGTTGATATTAGTGAGAGACTATGGAGGTGCGTATAATCCCTGCTGAAATGGGATGTAAAGTTTCTGGACATGTGTTACTGTGACAAACACAGATGAGGCAAAGGATGCAATTCAATGTGTGTTGAACCAACATTCTCTGCAGCACTTTCTGTATATCTGGACTTACTGGCAGGGACGATGAACTCTTTGTATAGCTCGTACGTCATCAGTGGTTCTGGAAGACTCCTTAAATACATAAATACATCATTTATTAAATACATAATAGTTTAATTAATAAATAAATACACAAATAAATAAGTAAGACAAGACGACTTTGGGCATGTGTATCTTTTACAGAACAACAACAATAGTTCTGGAACAAATCAAGAGAGAAAACCATGGCAACTGCTCTCATACAACACCATAAATTATTTTGTTGAGACATTGGATCAATTGTTAGTGTGTCAGAATTTTGACAATATAGGTTTGTTTTCCCAAGCTTGTAAAACAGGCAAACTTAAAGTTTATCAACAATTCAACAAAAGGTTAACACATAGCACCTTGCACCTAGTGTAAAAGTAACTGCATGTATTTGAATGTCATCGGCCATTAGATTGACATTAATAATATGTTTAACAAGTGCATTAAGTGAAATATTTTCTTTGCACTTTAGGAAAAGTGCACCATGCTATCAAACTGAGAGCCTGTATTTAAATCGGGCTGTATTAGTTTGAATACCATGCTAAGTAGATTAAGGGGCTGCTGGCAAAACATTATTTTCACAGTAACTCCTAGCTCACTGTATGACATCTCAGTATTTTACCCAAACACATAACTTGGGCAGCAAAATATCAGATTAGAGGTTGTGTATGTAATTCTTAAATTGTCAATACTTAACTCTTGAAGAGTAAGGTATTACCATCCAGCTTTCTGAAATCTGCCAACAACAGTGCCCCAGGGTCATATGCGCAGGCTGGCCAATTTCTAACTATCTAAATAAAAACTTTCAAAAAGGGAACCTGAAATTCTTCAAGGGCAATACAAATAAAAAGCGTGGGCTACTTTCTGTCAATTACAATTCATAGTGGAGGACACTGTACAAAATGGTTTGTTTACAGCGAGATACGGTGTAAAACATGGTAGTTTCAATGTATTTATCCACAATACACACTACTGAGAAATTAAAATTTGGCCTCCAAAGATTAAAAAAAAAGTACTGTCCTACAGAAAAATGTTTCTTCTTTGCTTTACCTAGAGTTAGCACTTGAATCAGGTCACCAACGAGATTCACACTGTATAAGTGATATCGAAGGGGAATTCAAAGACTACAGGATAAATAACCCAGTTTCCTTCCTATCTCAAAACAGTTAGAATGCAAACATGTATTTACTGCCAGTAATGCAAAACAAATAAATAAATGTTGTTTGCCTGGCACCGGTCTCTTCAGCAAAATGTAAAATGATAGTTACAAGGGGTTTGAAACCTACCTTAAATATTGCTTTAGTGCACTAGTTACTGTTTTTATGTCCCATTCATCAGAAGCAGAGAGATCAACTTCACTGAATGTCTTTTTATCTGAACATAGAAAAAAAAAAGAAAAAAAAACACCACTTAAAATGCAATACACACATGACATTACAGAAGAAGTAAGGTAGAGATTGTTCAGCCACTTTTACTATTTAATATAAAGCCATCAATTATAAAATTAAGAATTACCAATGGTAAACAGCTTGCATTCCGAAACACACACACATATATATATTTTATTATTATTTGTTTAATCAGTTCCAAATCTTTAAATCTGTTTCAATATTCTACCTCCACCAGGATTGCTTAGATTAAAATAAAACTGGATCTCAGAAATGGACAAAGATCTCTAAATTTAGATCGAAATGAAAACAGATGTTGGTTAAAACAACAACCTTCATTTCTTTTTTTCAGACTCTACTGAAACAGTGATACTGTACATCTAGCTTAAAATTTAGACAGATGGACGACTAAAAGTAAAATCTAACTGCCAGAACTTACACTATAGGACCGACTGTGTGTAACAGCTGCGGCACAAAGACCAAATTAAGAAACAACCTAACAGCGAGGGTCTCATTTACACAGCACACTGTACAACATGCACAACTCTTTTAAACATGTAGCCAGGTTTACCCACTCCTAAAGAGAAAGAGTAAAGGGTAAAAGAGTGGCGAGAAAAACACCCAGTTTGCCAAGCAGCTGCAGGAAAGAAGTAAGGCCAACATCAGTGCCCAAACTGGGAGGGAGGCTTAAGAAGCGAAAACACCATGGGAGGCTTGTGTAACTTCTTTTTGCGTGGTGCAAGCTCTTTTTGGATTCATCAACCACATGGTTTACATTTTTAGCTGTTTTCGGTCTCAGTGTGTGGCTTTCTCGAAGTTACCCAATCACAGGTCTGTTTCAGTGGCCACAGAGGGCCATTCACACGCTGCATCTCCTAGAGCTAGATGAAAAGATTTCAAAAGGGGACTGTGGAACATTGCACCATAAAAACCGGCATGTTTCTTTGAATAGAACATCTACAGTAGAAGGTCATCAGTACCTTAGAATATTACTTTATTGAAATTTCCAGATATAACACGTTATGTTCAAGCATGTTCCGTGTGCAACACATGGCTGACTGCGTAACTACCCAATGAAAAACAGTGCTGTATACTATATAGTATGTATTACAGTGCTGTATGCTATATAGTATGTATTACTACAACCTGTAAAAAAAAGAAAAAAAAATCTTAAAAGCCTGTGTTTTATATTTTGACAATTACGGTAAAAAATACCTTTACAGTTATTGTCGAAGACTGGGTTGTTTAATTTTGTATAATTTAGTCATCTACTAAAGTCAACAGGAATCAAATATCTGTCTTACAAAGCTGAAGTAGTCTGTACCACCTGTACTGTATACAGTAAAGGCTGGTGTTATTCAGGTGAAAGCTCCAAGACTTTACTCTAGAAATAGAGTTAGAGACATGACATATATGAAAATTAAACTAGCTTTGTACTTTATCCTAAACCGCATATGTTACTAGTGGTGGTTATTCACCATGGAATATCTTAACTGTCAGAACTCTTGAAAACTCTGCATTTCACTCATGCAAAGACTATATTTTCTATATAAAACAAAAATACATTTAAAAAACCTATATATATATATGTCTCTTATAAATTGTGCAGAAACTGACAGCAGTATATTGAACAACCACGTTTGTCATGCCGTACACATACAGAGTGGTGGTGGTGGTTGTTCGGTTGGGGTGGCAGGGGAGGTCATAATTTGATTTTCTCCACTCTTTCTCTGCCAGAATGCCAAGTGTCACCCACAAGGATAAGACCTGGCTGGTCCCTTAAAGCAGCACAGTGTGCTAGGCAGGAGCAACCCTGAATACCAATTAAGTTGTTAGACGCAGACACCTGCTGTCTGTGGCAGATTTAAGAACTCCAAGAGCCCAATCACATCCCATTATTATTACTGCAAACACATGTACCATCATATTTTGAACTCTGTAGCTAAAAGCTAATGCTCTCCAGGTGTGAGTTGTCAAAATATGCACAGATAAATAAAAACCTAAAACAGAAACAAATCTCTAGTAGATAGGCATACCAGTAAGACTTTTTTTCTTGAAAAAGCTATTTAAAATTTCAGGAGCTGCTTAGAAAGCTAAGAAACCTAACAGACATATTCATAAAACATTTAACACTGCGATAAGTTTGCACCCTTTATGAAACAAAAAAGCTAACTCACTAAAGTTACATAACAAGCAAGAAAAAAAAATGAATCTGTTTTCAGGAGTTCTTTAATTATCCTGAGAGAAGATTCTGAACATCAAATGTTTTGTTTTCTTTATTATAAAAAAAATAAATAAATAAAATAAAACAAAAACAACTGGTGCTAATGCTGTTTCTGAAAACATGACTCCTAATATTTTAAACAAAACTACCAATTAGTGTTACTTGAAATGTTTTAATTAAAACTGCAACCCAGAACGCAGGGTCAATCTGCTTTTTGTATTATTAACAGTCCTGGCTTCTTTGGCATTCAAAATACAGCTCAGTTAACTTGCAACACATGTTGGTATACAACATCTGTCCAAGTTGCACCTTGGCAGGACTTGAGTGGCAGATTATTTTCTTTTGCCAAACAAAATGCTGTCCTGATAGAGATGCAACTGTAGATCCATGGGAAAGTGTTATACTCTTAAATCCTTGTGCATTTAATCAAATACTCATAATGCACAGATATATTAAGTTTTATGAAGAGGGAATTTATCTTGGGTGCATCAGCTGCTTTGGGAATGATTTAGGAAGTTGTACAGAGTACTCAGAGGAGCACACACATGTACACACACACACACAAACAACAAAACAAACACTTACCCATTAATATTCCCACAAGCTTCATCACCCTGGAACTGACGCCAACGACTCTGTACAGGCCCTGATCAGTAATCCCTGTTGTAAGAGAATCAAATCACAACACAATTCCGCAATCAGAGCAGAGAGACAATCAGACTATACTGTGAATTCACTATGACCTACATTCACAGAATAGTATGCAGAATAACTACTTCTAATAAATGTCCATGTAAAGTTTAATTAAATTGAGGCGAGTGGTTCCAAGGAGAGCTTTCATTAATGATGACTCTAGAGTGCGCTTTTAAGTCTTGTTCTGTTTTTCTTTGAGTGTTATATGTGATTCATTACAATAAAATACCTAGACAGAGACCATCAGTTAGGAAGCATATGCCCTCCTGTGGTAAAACTATAGTACTACACTTTCAAGATTAAATTTGGATATACTAATGCAATTGTTAGAATTCATGTATTGAACTATTGGGGATGATGGTATGGGTGACCATTTCTTACTAAACTGTATGAACAAATACCTTACATTAAACATACCTCTAGACTCAACTGCGCTGATACAATTCTTTAAAAGTGAAAATCCTACTTCATCCAGGTTTGCTTCAACTAAAAAAAAGAAATGCCATTATTTTTATTACACATCGTGCGTCGCATATAACAGGGGTGGCTAAACCTGGTCCTGGAGATCCACAGGGTCGTCTTGTTTTCATTACACTTATTTTCTTAACTGGTACACACTAACACTTTTTCTAGGTTTTTTCAGCCACTGATGATTTAAAGACATCCAGACAACCTGCAGGATTGTGGCTCTCCAGGGCCAGGGTTGGTCACCCCTGGCATATAACATTAAAAACACTGATCACCTTGGTTAACTTTCCACTACTTTTGTCTGAAACTAAAAGTATTGTGAAAGGTAGAAAAAAAAAATTAAACGTTAGACCATTTTTAGTGCTTTGCTTTAAATTTACAAACAATGCACTTGTATTAAACTTCAAAGGAAAGACATTTTTCAAATATTTTAAATATCTTACTACAACTGTAAACAGATAAGACACATTTCTATGACAACAGTAGTTTGTTTGTGCTCTTTTTTGATTATTAATAAAGCAAAGATGATCGATGTAGTGCATACTAAGATGCAGCACAACTAACAGTCTCTTGAAAAGAGAGACTCCTGGAGGTGTCTAGGTATTATGAAACAGCACTTGCCTTGCATTTTTCAAACACAAAAAGACTGAATACTAATAAAAGGTCTCTAATAAAGCCTTCTTCATAAAATAGCTCAATATCAGTCTAGATACTGTAAATACATAACAAACCATGCAATATTTTGACTTATTATAGTATACTTACTTCCTTCCCTCTTGGAATATGTTCTGCCCAACTTATAGACCTGTCGTTAAAAGAAAAAAATGCTTAACAAATAGCTGTAATGATAAGTGGAAATCAAACCTTTTAAATCAAACTTTTCCTTGTTAATATGTCTACTTAATTATTGTATTTGGATGTAAACTGCAGTGCTGAATATCCCCAGTTTAACAAAATGTTTCTAAAATAATGTGTGGGGGGACAAAACACCAAACCCCTTTTACTCTCAGTAAATCTATTACATCACTTACAGGTTCTTTGCCTCCCATCGCCTGCATCCACTGCTTCCGATCCTCTTCTAACAAGGCCTGCACGGTGATAATGAGGCCTGGTCTGAGAGAGACCAGCACAGTGTGAGCACTGGTGAAGACACTCCAGAATTCAAACATTACTTGCAGGTACACTGTATTGAACTGAATTCCTACAAGATAAATGTTTGATCATGCCAAGACATGTTAGAATGTGCTATAGCAAATAAGTGTTCCTAGCTTCTTTGAAAAGGGCTTGTTATATCATGGAACCATTTATAATGCAGTATGGTCATGGTTCCCAATTACCCCATACAGTCTTTGAACAACACATGAATACATGCCATTTAAAAGTTTCCTGAATATGGCCCACAGAAATGCCACTGCGTACTTTATTATTTATTTGTTTATTTAGCAGACCCCTTTACCCAAGGCGACTTACAGAGACTAGGGTGTGTGAACTATGCATCAGCTGCAGAGTCACTTACAACTACGTCTCACCCGAAAGACGGAGCACAAGGAGGTTAAGTGACTTGCTCAGGGTCACACAATGAGTCAGTGGCTGAGGTGGGATTTGAACCAGGGACCTCCAGGTTACAAGCCCTTTTCTTTAACCACTGGACCACACAGCCTCCAAGCGTTCAAAAATAGTGATGGACTCCAGGGGTTCGAAACACAAGATGTTGACTACAACTAAAATCCTAAATTTAAAATCTTCGATTGCTACTGCCAAGAAAGTCTGACTCATACCAACAGAAAACAAAAGTAGCAGGTAGGCTCTGAGTTTTACTTGCAGCCACACATACCCTGTAGATTTTTTATGTAAATTTAAAAATGATTTATTTCTGTAAAGCGTGTGCAGTATGTATAGTATCATAACGTGTCAGTGCGGAACCATGATCTATTTTGTGTTACCAGTAGCCAATACTACTATTTAGGCCTACTGTACACATTTATATTTTTACATAATGTAATATGTACAGTGAATGCATTAATGTTTTTTCAGCACAATGATGTATGCATTTAAAATAAACCGAGCACAATAAATGCATGTGTGTGCGACAACTGTATAAAATATACATATTTTAAAAAATAAATAAATAAATAAATAAATAAATAAATAAATAAATAAATAAATAAATCCCATGAGAAAGCTATAGAAACTCTCTCGGTTAGGCAGGCATGACTGCATTTCCACTGCATGCCACCTAATAGACACTTAACAGACAGAACAGGAAGTGGGTGGTCAAGACTATTCATAATTTTAAAAGTAATGCATGTGGTTTGTTAGTGTCACAGAATTCATGTATGCAGTGGGGTGTGACAAAACGTGCAGTTATTAATGAATATGTCTCATTTGAACAGTCATCTGTATTTGGATAATGCAATATTCTTGCTTACCGCTATATAACTAATGTTACAGTTTTGGTTTTGTGTGGAGTGTCCAGTTGCCCTTTAGTATACTCTGTGTAATAGTGTGAGGAGAACTTATTTACACATAGAATAAGGTGTCTTGCATATGGCTGCTGTTTCCGATTTTCTGTTCAACCCTGTACAAAAAATAAATTCTTACCGGTCGGCTACCTCTAACTCTAAACAAAACCTCTTGTCGATAGAATCTCCTGTTTTCTTTGTGCAGGATTTCAGGATGAAAGACTCCGGTTCTCCCTAGAAAACACACAGATTACTCAGCACCTGAGTGGGGGTCAGCACTAACAAATGGAATTCCCACTGTACAGATAATAAACACATCACTACATCTAAAACTCACACTAGGAAATCTGGATACAGCAAGAGTCTGTGGTGGCTTTGGAACAGATATAATCTATAACCATAGTGCTAATGGAGTTCAAAAGTCACAGACACAAAATTACAGACAAGCAAATGTTGAATTTGACTTGTACTGCTGGTTTCACCAATAAATCACTAATCTGGAACTACCTTACCCAAGGCAACATAAGGCAGTCCAAGATAAGTGATAATTGGGGCTGCAAAGCCATCCATTAGTATCTGTGAATTCTGTTGAAGATGGAAGGAGCTGTAACACATTCAGTGAATCCTAAGAGCTTCTTATAACAAAACAAATGGAGCAGGCTGGCAGATATAACACCAAGCTCATCTTCATATACAAGGAGTTAGCTTAAAAAAAAATTATATACTGTCTATATTACATATTAACTTTTTTTTTTTTAAAGCACACAAGGACAGTGAAAAGTTAGGAACTATAACAAAAATCTTAGCAGTTGTGTAATATTAAAAGAAAACGTCTAACTATTTTGGTACTGTATTGCTGTTGTTCCATTTAAAAGACACCACTCACCGTTTTCCCTCCAGATCTGTGATCAAACGAAACCATGTTAAAAATCTTCTGCTCTTTCATATAAATACAGTATTTCTTCACCCAGCTGGAGCCAAAGGGAGGAGGCCCTAAATAACAAGACAAGAATGGTTTAGGTGCTACAGCTACTTGCATTGGAGGAATTGGTAAAGATGAACTATTCAAGCAACATCCAACATACTCTTCTCCTGGACGTACAAGTAACCCTCAATGCTGAGCGGGCTGTTCCGCTTGTGTGCTTCTGGGTTTTGTTTGATTTTTTTCATCAATTCTTCTACTTCCGCCCTGGTACCGTCAAACCGATTTCTTGTCTTTAAAATATAAATAAAATACAGAAATCCAATAAAATACTAAATAGTTTACATGTTACAGTTCATTACGGTGTGGAGCCCAAGTCTTTAGTTTGAGATTATTCCACCGCAACTCTTATCATTGAGAACTAATAATTTACATTACGAACCTATATAGTTAGGAGCAGTTCTCTTTCCTGGGTTGTTGCTTCAGAGATGTTTAATTTAGTATAATGAAAATACAAAACTAAATAAGATGGGCAGTGAAAAGTGGGCAGAGCCTAATAAAAGGATTCCTTACGATACATTTAAGGTCTTGTCTTTACAAACCTGAAGTCTCTTGCCGTCCACACCTAGTTGTGTCGGTACATTTGCTTTAGTTAAAAAAAAATGTACACACACTTACACTTTAAGCAAGCTCAATGAGAACAAAGTTTTGATGCTGCCATCTTCACCCCCTCCCCAATCAAATTGTTTTGATTTATGATTTATTTAGAATAACAAAATCAGGTTTTAACTGAACTCCACTACTTTTAATATACCCAACAATGTCTTAAAAGTTTCCTTTAAGTAAAGGTCCTAGGAAACACTAGATGGCAATAATCGGGTTTAGAAAAAAACCACAAAAAAAACCAAACAAACAAAAACAGGTTTCTCCACTCTGCATGCTCATAAGCCAAGGATTGATGTGCTTGCAATTTAGAAGTACCCCACCAGAGGGCACAAAATGTTTTGTTTGGTTAAACATACAATCCCCACCTCTACTCTATGAAACTGATAATTTCACCAAGCACTAATTCAATGAATTACAAAATGAATTAGTAGCTGCAACATCTTGAAACAATATCCCAGTTCAGAATGAACTATGAGTTACAAAGGTCACAAAGTACAAAAGCATCTTTGATCAGAGGCAGAGAGTTTTTGGGCACCTGTTTTTAAAATGTACGGTTAGTGACAGTATCATAGTAAAATAACTCACATTTTGAATGTTAATCTGCAGTTCTGTTTTGTAATGGCTGAAATCTTTTGCAAGCTCATATCCCTGATGATAAAATGTGAAAACCGCCTGGAAGAAAGCCAGCATCTAAAAAACACAGAGAAAAAAAAATTGGCAATCATTCATAACTTTTCTTGCATGTATACCACACTAGTTAAATGACTCCTGGAACAGTTGCTATTGTAGGCATAATTAAGTGCCCAATACTTTTTTATACTAGTAATTCAAGAATATCCACCAGAACCTGAAAAAAAATAACATGACCCCAATATGATTGCCTTCTTTGGTCATGAGGCAGTGTCCCAATTTCAATCTCCGCTTAATGACAGGGACAGACTGTACAAGAGTCTGGCACATAGCTGTATCACAAACCAAGGGCTGATGATGCAGTTCAATGCCACCATAAGCCTGAGACTGTCTTTGATGATTTGAGTGATTTGTTCCAATACTTATCCTTGATTTTATTGCAACCCATGTCCAGACCTTTATAAAATTCAATTTATTATTAGACTCGTGGCTTCCTGCCTACATTTGTAAAACACGCTGCACTTACTGGCTCTACACACTCAAACTTCTTCTTTTCTTGGATCTCCTGCAGTTTGCAAACATATTCCAGCGACTCTTCATGGAAATGTAGTCTCATCACCTCCACTTGGCTGTCTGCCTGTAAAAATATAACATCGAACAAGAGTTAGTTAAATGACTGGTCATACCTCATAAATACTCATTCCTCATGGGGGGGTGGACAATACATTTTGTTGAAAATCACCTAACTTTTAATGTTACTTCCTAGAGATTGAATTCCCTCAATGTATAAAACACTCACTCTTAGGGTCAGTCATGAGAGCCAGTAGAGATTTAAAAGCAGTTTGACCTCTGTAAAGGAAAAGCTTGAGAATGTGTCGTCCCCGCCACCCGCCACCGCCACCGCCACCCGCCACTCTCTACAGAGCCTTGAGGGAGAACCCCCATATTCCAAGGGAAAATAGTGACATGGAAAACTACGGTATGTGAAGACACAGATATGCCAAAAAGTACACAGCTTGATTTACTGGGGAACAAGACGAAGAATATGAATCTCAACTCACAGCTCTAGCAGAAACACTTTTACATTAGCAGCATGCCGGCAGTAAGCCAGCAGAATAAACATGACAGGCTAATAATAAATATTCCTGGGCTTACTGTTTACCACATTCAAAACTCATTAGATTAGCAAAACCACACACATAACTTGCATCTTACTATATTTGGTACGATGAGGGTTTCTTCCTTCACCCTCCTGTAAGTTTTAGTTATTCGAGATCCATTAAGCGTATCATAGTTGAAAGGGTTACTACTATGTTAGATAGGAAAATGTTGACACAGTAATATAACTAACAGTTTATCCCTTACATGTTTAATAATCTAGTATGTGTGTTCTATACAATTGATTGCCATGCATATTGCTTTCTAACTATCCCAGATAAAATGCTTCCAAAATACTCCTCAAGGCTAATTGTGAGTAAGTCAGGTGGGTACACAGCACCACAGCAATATGCTTCCTCATCCCACAATCGGTTTGAGGAGTAATCTTGGTGAATAATATGTAAAAAAAAAATAAAAATAAAAAAAATTAGGAGAGAGAGAGAATTAGCCGATACGCAAAACATAAAATACAATAAGACCTGTCTGATCTGGCATCATTTAGGACTGGAAAATTGTGCTGGATTCTACAGTATGCAGGATTACAGAGATATTGCAAAATCTAATACCGTACCTAGAAAATAAATAAATAAAAGATAGATAGATAGATAGATAGAGATAGATAGATATATATATATTGTAAACAATCACGCCACTCACGGGTTCGTGCCCCTTTAAAAATACGACCCAGGACAGAGAAATGGAGTTTTAAGCGCGGTTGCGCTACTTTTTAATAAACATAAAACAAACAACACAAAACAAAACCTAACTCCGTTTTGGAGTACTTACTACACAGGTTATTCCTGACTAACTTGCAGGACGGCTAAGCCGTTTACCTGGCACCACACAAAACCACACAGGTTTACACAGCACTTACTTTTCTCTGGCTACTGGAGACAGAGCACCTCTCCTGCCTCCTTCTACTCAGCAGCCTTGAGCATTCTAACTGCTCCTCTTTTATACCCTGCACCTGGTACTAATTTAACAATGGCTCCCAGGTGCAGGGATAATAATAATAAAACAATTAAATTAAACACTAAAACAATTAACAAAACTAATTAACAGAAAAGCAAAACAATTAAACAATAAAGTAACAAACGGTGCATTTTCTCTTCAGGGAGGTTTTAACCCCTCCCTGCTGTCTCACACAACCCTGGCTATATATATATATATATATATATATATATATATATATATATATATATATATATATATATATATATATATATATATAGAACAAGATTTTCAAATCCAGAACAAATAGGTTCTGGACTGAAGAAGAGGGTATCACACCATTTATTTCAAAACGACCCAAAAATTATGCCAAATTATACAGAATGACTGTAGAGTGGCTGGATTGGACAGGTTTTACTGCAAGACTTTAAAAACAGACAACTTAAATATGAGGAAAATGTAGAAAATATAAAAGCATCCCTTTACTTAACACTACAATATATATATCACACATTTACAGAACCAACAATATGCTGACTTGAGTAGCAAGAACCTCAAAGGCCTAAACTGTACCTCCAGCAGCTGTTGATCTTTCTTCTTTGCCGACATATTTAAAACCTTTTCCAGAGCGCTGTAGTACTTCTCCGTGTCTTTTTCATATTTTTTCCTTTCCTCCTGTATGTTACATAAAAAAAATTAAACACACACATCAGTCATTAAATATCAACTGCTCCTGGACTAGTACACAATGTTAGTTTAACTATCCACCTGTTTGACAGAACCAGTATTTCTGATTACAGACTTAAGTTTTATTTACATGAGGATTAAATTACTCCCAAAATAACCATTGGTTATTATCCGCCCTTCAAAAGCTTGGTCTCAAATCTGTGATGTTATACTTTAAAAGTTCAACATTGGGGTCAGAGTTTTCATCTCCAATCCACGCTCTACAAATTCATCAGACCCTCCAGTGTCTGTGGGTCTCCCCACCAATCAAGCAAACTGGACACTGGTCAGAGCACACTGTAGTGGTTGTGGTGGCTCATGGTGGGAAGTGCAATCTTAAACGTATTTTTATTGTTGCAAACTTTTAGTCATGTTAATGTTGTATAATAGGTGTTCTGTTTATGCATAACCACTGTTTGAATGCTTGGGGTTTTCCCAATTCTTTTCATACAGTTCATCATCTATGTTTTTTGGACCTTTGTATCAGGCACCAATAAGTAAGTAACAAAGAGCCCTGCATACATTCAATATTGTAATAGCCTATACGTTTTTACATTTTAAACTGCAGTTTTAAGAAAAATCTACATAAAGAGCTTGGGACGAAGTTATTCAGAACAGTTAACATTGTCTGTGTTTTCTGTTAGGCTACGTGTCTGGCACGAGTTCTCTTGTTGCACATTAATATTTACCGTATCTTTGTAGCATATTTATGTACTAAAATATTTCAAAATTAAAAATGTTTTTCAAATGCTTGGCTTTATTTTTTGGGGGTAGTACACTAGTTTTTCATGGTAATTATGTTGTATTTCATGTTTGAACTGTTAAACAGAAATGCAATACAGGTTGTAAAAATGACAAGCTTGAAAATGTCATTTTAGTATAGCCCAACTTCTAATACCACCATTTAGTAAATCCACCCATCAGTGAATGTACAGCTGTGGCCAAAAGCTTTTGCATCACCCTAGAATTATCTAATTTTGTTTCGTACAGTCGAATGAAACCTGCTGAATAATGTTACGTTAACATATTCCATTACATACCGCATACATAGTTTTCCATACACTTAACGTCTTAAAACACAACGGAATGCACTGCAAATACGAAGTCCTACTATTACGTTTTCCGGTAGACTTCTGCAATAGAAGTTTGTAGTTTATTTTATTACATGATAAATAAAATATCTAAATTCTAAATTCATAATTATTTTTATTAAATTATTTCTCAATCCTAAAATTCTAGGGTGATGCAAAATTTTTGGCCATAGCTGTATATACACTGCAATGTGGGCTGGTGGCCAAAGAAAATGGGGGAGGCAGATGGCTTGGGGGTCCCATTAAGCCCCCAGCAACAGTAGAATTTTATTGTATTCTGACTGACAACACTTTTCTATTATTATTATTATTATTATTATTATTATTATTATTATTATTATTATTATTATTATTATGTATTTATTTGGCAGACCCCTTTATCCAAGGTGGCTTACAGGTGTTACATGGCAGTACTGTACAGGGTTACAATGCAATATTCAAATTTAAATACAGTATAGTTACAGTAAGTGCAAATAATACTACTAAAATACAACATGAACTAGGATGCAACAAGTTAGGATTACAACAAGTTATATCTACAATTACATATTAGTAGTGCAATAGTGCAAGGATAGTGCATCAGCTGAGGATCCAGTAACATGGTGGTTAGGTCAGGCAAGTCCAGTGCACAGTAGTAGGAGGGATATATATATATATATATATATATATATCAAGAGATCTACAAGTGCAGGCTAAACAGGGTTTACCCCATTTCGGCTGTTAAACGCATTTCTCCACTAGCCAACAGAGAAAAGAAAACAGCAGCACCATAGGTTTATTCTAATAAACATAACTGTTACACACTGCCAGCATATGTTTAAAAACATACTGTATACAACATTAATATAGATTTCAAGACCACATCACTAACATATATTGTATGCAAAGTATTCTAAACAAATATATTCTGCAACCACCTGCAACCACCACCCAAAAAAAGGGAAGCTGCTCAAGATTTCTTATAGTTCATGTCTGTGTGGCTGTGTGGTCCAGTGGTTAAAGAAAAGGGCTTGTAACCAGGAGGTCCCCGGTTCAAATCCCACCTCAGCCACTGACTCATTGTGTGACCCTGAGCAAGTCACTTAACCTCCTTGTGCTCCGTCTTTCGGGTGAGACGTAATTGTAAGTGACTCTGCAGCTGATGCATAGTTCACACACCCTAGTCTCTGTAAGTCGCCTTGGATAAAGGCGTCTGCTAAATAAACTAATAATAATAATAATAATAATAATAATAATAATAATAATAATGTCAGTTTGTGCCAATCTGCATTAATAAAATGAATAAGAAATATCCAAAACCATTTGTGTATATAAATGTAACTTGTAGACCAAAGTGATTTTCTGTTTCAACATTACTGTTTTCTTGCAAGCACATTTATTTATTTATTTATTTATTAATGCACTTGCGCATTCTCTGACTCGGTAGTTCATGAGAAACAGCGTCATGGGAAAGTATGTATACTCAGAATCTTGGAAGACTACAAGTAAATGTAAGGACTGGTGGTTCTATGAATATTTTTAGAAACTTAAAATTGGTCTTGTTTTTTGGAGTTTTTTTGTATACAATGCAAAAGAAAAAATGGAACAGATGAATAAATTGAAAACAAAACACAGCTTACGGCTTACCTTTTCTGTATTCAAATTTACTACCAAATAAAACTGCTTCTTATCTTATGTTTTTAATTTAGAAATTGCTTCACATTTTTCTCTTCTGTCTCATTTGGTATTATGGTATCTATATAATGTGACATTGTTTGTTTTTGTGCCTGAAATACAACTTGTGTCTGGTTCTGTCTTTCTTTCCCTGCTTTTTTTCTATGTGTAACAACTTATTGCAAAACCAAACAAACAGTTTGCTTAAATATGTGGACTATACTTCCTTTGAAAATAACTGTGTGCTAAGACAAGTTTGTGGTTTTAAAGTTCTAATATAAATACATTACTTTGTAATTCTGGGAATAGTAGTTTATCTGGTACACGCTGAAAGGTGTTTCCAATCAGCAGAAATGCGGACAAAAACTACAACTCCCATCATCCACACATGTCAACAATGCTGGCTTTGCATTTAACTTTGGTTAAATGGGACTAAACAGTCAAGGGATTTTCCACGATATTAAGCAGCGACGCAGTTTATTTTTTGTCTAACATCCCAGATTTTTTTTTAAAAATTTTCCTAACGTTATGATGGATTTCTTTTTAATATATATCGATGTTAAGAGCATCAACAATTTACTCAAAGCCTCCACTAGTGTTTTCCACTATTATAACAACTTTGACTTATTAATATAGCTTAGTTTGGGTGAGAAGAAACCAAGCTTGTCATTTAGCAATCTTTAATTCACATTGATCACAACAACTCAAAGTAAATTACACATGAGCAGCTAATATGAAGTTTTGTAGTAGCTAATCCATCACATTTACCCAGTGGTTCTCAACAGGGTGGGGCGCGAGAAGCGTCCAAAAAAATAATATATGTGACCTGACATTCTGTAGATGGTGCGGGTTGACTCTATGGTAGTATTAAAGCAGGTATTAAAAATGTGCAAAATGTCTAAGACTTTTGCACAGCAGTGTATATATATTTATTAAGACCCCAACATGAAATATGCCCCCAACTAGATTGGGTTGTTCATTAATTTTTAGTCATAGCTAAAATAAAAACATGATTAGATTACAAACCTTACAAAATGATTTACAAAAACGCCCTATTACCAAAAGTTAGGAAAAAAACAAAATGTGTTTTTAGCAGTGCTTTACATTTCTCAAGAGAATGAGCGCCTCTCAAAGTGGTAACGAGTTTCAAAGGAGCACTAGTGGAGAAACTCCGACCTCCCAAAGTGACACACCTGGTCAAAGGAGCAGCCAGCAGCTCTGAGCTTGAAGAGCACAGCTGACATGTAGGGATGCAGCAAGAGGATTAATATTTAGGGCCAGTTCCCCAGACAGCCTTGAAGCTCAACAGAAGAATCTTAAAACTAATCAGTTATTTGAAAGGTATCCATTGCACAGTTTCCAAGACAGATGTAGTATGTTTAGTTTGTTTTGTATTTGTCAGTATTATGCAGCAGCAGAATTCTGGACCAGTTGCACTATTCAGATTATTTTATTAATGTTATTATTTGTTAGAATTATACAAAATGTAGAATATTTAGGTTGCTATTTGATGTATTATTTTATTCTGAATACAGCAAAAATGATGGCACTGTTGTGTACTGCGTAGCTAATGTGGTACTGTAGCTTTATTTGAAAGCTTGACGTGCACGCTGACGTTGCTGCTCGCTGCTTGAGTTAGGTTGTGTTTTCGTATGATCTTCATCAGATCGGGTTAAGTAAATTTCTGTATCGGAATCTGGCACTTATCGATATGGAATATCAGAATCGGGCCCTAGTTAAATGTGCCTGTCACCTTGAGCTATGCAAGCTATGTGGTTTGCAGCGCTTTTTAGAAACAAACATTAAGCTCTACATATACTGTACATTTATATGTATGTTCTTTTTTTATACACCTTAATGTATGTGTGTGTGTGTGTATATATATATATATATATATATATATATATATATATATATATATATATATATATATATATATATATATAGATATATATTTTTATTTATTTTTCTTTTGTTTTACAGACAAAATCGGGGACAATCAGGGGGGGGGCTCTTAAAATTGAGGTGAGCATTTGCCACTAAAAGACCAGTTAAAACTATGACAGATTTTTATATTGGTTTAGCAGAACACACAAGGATCACATTAACTTTTAGGAACTTGTAAGCATATATGGATCATATTTGATCTATGCCTAGCTTTTGCTCTGTTTATTGCATTCATTTACACTTTTTTGTCATGCCTACAGAAAATGGGGCCTTAATGAGGCTCTGTACGAGTCAAAGGAGTTGGCTGCCCCCTCCCACTGGTCACGCAGCACACAGTGCACTGCAGAGCTAATTACCTTTTTTCAAACACCTACAAGCTGCTCAAAGACAGGATTTATGCAGTTACCTTTGCAGCCCCCAGCTGCTCTTTACGGAACTTCTCCAGAGGCTTCAGCAGCGTCTCCGTGATGTTGAACAACTAAAAACAAAACAAACTCTGGGTCAAACATAAAAAACTTGACACTTTCAACTGGTTTCACAGACCCAGATTTGCACTAATATTGGGACTATTTTACAGAAAACAACATTAGGTAATCCACGATTAGTGTTAAATCAGGTAGAGGCACGTTTTTTTTTCCGTTTGTAGTTGTGTAAATAAATCCTGCGCGCCTGAGCGGCGTGTCAATGTCACCCTGTGTCTCTCCTAAACTGTCAACGGCTAATCCACTCCCCCTATCACAGCCTGGAATTTCAGTTACAGAGGAATAAAAAAAGAAACTGGCTTAAACAATGCGTGTAGCCTTTGATAATTAAATAACTGAATGAAACCTGAAAAGTTATATAGGTATTTATTAAATAGATATATGTAAGGTTAATACAATACCATTTGTGAGCTGAAAAAGGTGACTTGCAAACTTCAACTTGAGTTGGAAACAATTCTACAATATATTCAAAAAGCTGAATAGCAGAACATGGAGGTACATCAATATCTTCAGGAAAGTTATTCCTGGATTAGGGGGTGTGGTTACAGAGCGTTCTACCAACTTTAGAGCAGTAAGAAGAGTAAAAATATAAGTAGGATGAACAAAGTTTACATTTCTTTCAAAACAAAGATTTTTGAATTAATAGCAGTAAACAATGTAGCACATTATTATCATTGTCATAAACACTATAACTAAACCGAATTCTATAGAAGGCTTGTGCTTGATTGTCTTTCTCTTTGGAAACAAACTCGTACATGTGAAAAGAGAAACCTATTAACTACAATTTTCTATTTCAAATGGAGTTTACATAGAGGGGTTAGCAGGGTGTTCCCAGAGCAGTCACAATCACAACAAAATGTTATTTTGCTTTCATTCAGATCTTATCTGGAGAAGGAGGCCAACATGCTGCCTGTTTCCTACGAATCCCTTGCTGGAAAAAGCCAAGCATGCAATGCTGTTCCACACTGTTTAAATACTTTTCATTCAATTATCCCAAGTGCGGACAAGATGTAAACATTAAGCTTGAACAACATTAGTTACATGCTTAAAATAATAAATGTTGTGTTCAGTACAGCTCAAATTAATACAGAGGAAAGTAACACACACAGAAAGCGGCATCCTATAGTTTATGCCAACCACTTTGGGACAATCTGTCCTAATTGTTAGGCACAACCAGATTTTTGTTATCTCATTTCACGTACTAGTGATGGTTTCCACAAGACATGTAAACACTTGCAGTTTTGTTAATGGGTTTAAAGTTCACACTCCATGGTTCAATAAACAAACTGAACTACATCGACATGTTATGACCAAAGTATAACACACTCTGTTTGTCTTCAACTATCCATATTGAAAGCTCATCGTTTTTTTTTCACTGTTGTCCTGAATTTTACTGTGATTGATTGATTTCTGATATGTGATTTATAATTTTCAAACCAGGCATCTGCTGGAAATTATTTTCCAAAAATCATGACATGTGTCAATACCTTCTAGCCAGCAGGGCAGACATCATGGTTTTGAAACACATCATTCCCCATGCAACATTATGTCAGCAGCCTAACAGCTCAGATGTACTAGAAAAGATGAGGAATTGGTTTTCCATGAGTGGCACAAACCGAAAACTGCATGTTTTGCTACATATTCCATTCATGAGGAAAGCCATATGAAATACTCCATTCATGAGGAAAGCCATATGAAATACTCCATTCATGAGGAAAGCCATATGTTTTAGCTACCACCAATATCCTCCAAGTGCCTCCTCCCCCATCTGCCTGACAACGAACCATGAGTTTAAAGGGAAATTTCATTAATGTGTATGATCCAATTAACCAAAAAAAACAACTTGAAAAAATGTTAATCCTTTCAGTAAATAGGCTTATCATTTCCCTACTGATTTTTTTTCACAAATGTTCTGCCAAAAATCTGCTCAGATTTCCTCCGATTACATATACTCTCCCTCAGACACTCAGGACCTTAATTATATTGTCCAAAACAGAAACAAATCGCAAATTTGGCATTTAGGGGGTGATGTAAAGATATGCGCAAAGAGACTTGCAGGTGCCAAACCCCCATAATGCTGCCGTAAATCTCGTTTAGCAGCCGTAAAGTCTGATTTTACCGGCCACTAAAAATGCGGTGTATGTAAAGAATGGTGTTCACCTGGCTTTCTGATGCCGAAGGATGTGGTGCTATAGGGTTATCGTCTCACTCCGCAGGTCATCTTTGACCTCATAGCTAAATTGAGGGATGAGCTAGACCCCAGTGTCAATCTAGGGGCCGCTATCCCTGCACATGTGAAAGTACTGTGTTCTCTGCACTGCTTAGCCTCTGGTTCCTTTCAGACCACAGTTGGAATATCTGGAGGGATAGCCCAATCCACCTGTTCCAGAGTGCTAGGCAAATTTCTGGATGTCATGCTGAAAAGGGCAGGCTAATAC
Organism: Acipenser oxyrinchus oxyrinchus; assembly: GCA_030684275.1. Classification (NCBI taxonomy): domain Eukaryota; kingdom Metazoa; phylum Chordata; class Actinopteri; order Acipenseriformes; family Acipenseridae; genus Acipenser; species Acipenser oxyrinchus. The sequence goes on from CM060247.1 coordinate 45,871,731, forward strand.
ATTTCATGTCCTAAAGATACTAGCATAACTGATGCTGGCTGAGGCTTTTCCAAACAACTCTGTTTCATGCTGAGTGACCTCAGGCGTAAGGACTCTCAGCTCCTTCTCAGAAAACATATCTTTTCTGCCCTTTATCTGACTTTTTTTTTGGTTTGTATTTTCATGTTCCACAAATATCATACAGCAACTACTGCTATCTGTACTCCTAACTGCAAGTGCGGCTGCTAAACAGACCATTAAGACGCTCATTATCATAACTGCATTATCATTATTTGTGTGTGTCGAGTAATTTGCATTCTCTTAAGCTTACATAGGGTGCAGTGCAAAATAATTGCCTGGCTGCAATGCAAGTTAGATTTTGCATCCGCAATTATTTGCACTGCGCCAATACTTACATCTACTCCAAAATATAAAACGTGTATTACATCATCCCCTTAGTATCCTTGTGTATTATTGTCTACAAGAGTATACAGTATATAATAACAGGGGAGGCATATTTTACCGATCAAAAGGGGAGTTTATGTTATTATTATTGTAGGTCCATTACTGTTAAGATCATTAAAATAGGAATTAATTTAGTTTAAAAAAGAAAAAAACCCCCACAATAGTTCCAGTCTTTTTTTTTTTTTTTTTTTTAAATTAAAAATAAATATTTAAAAAAAAGTTACAAATTAACTCTACAGACGTTGACACAGTATTTAAGTATTACATTAAGCAATACATATTCTGTGGACTGGAGTGATTTACTTAATGAGTGAACTTGCAAAGGTCAGCATTTTTTGTGTAATCAACAACCTTGCCACACCTTATGTTTGCAAACATGATGTCAAGAGAGCAGCTTCAGAACTAGACCTTCCTGCAACTACAAAACTATATAGAAAGAAGCAGAGCTGAGAGGATTGTTGCATCATGGAAGTGCACGGAGTGTTAATGTCAGGCATTATCTTATAGAACCTGGCAGGGCCTCAGGTGACAACACTAGTGGACAGCCAGAGCTAGAGTACATTTAGTAGCAATGCCATATAGGTGACATTGCCGAGCAATATTTCAGTATATCTTGAGGCAACCTATAAACTTGTCCCCAGAAATATCTGAGCATTCACCCCTTACTTGAGTTTGTATCAAAACACAGATACAATGCAATGGTCAGATGCCAAGAGTTCTTGCTTTTATCTGTGGAATGCATTTCTCTATAATCTCAATAACTGATATTCTGGTTATAGATTAAGAGACTGGGATCATAGTATCATGCTTCTCCACCCAAGAGTACCGCTGTCTATTGCTTGACTCTTCTACAGCATGGATGTTTACTTTTACTTGGGTCTTAACTTATTTGGATTGTTTGTTACTCTTTGATATTTACAGGCCTTAAACATATGTGTGTTATCGCCTCTCCACAGTCTTGTTGCTGTTAGCATTTACCCAAATGCACTTCTTGGGTGTAGTAATTTTATTTATTGGGTGGTTCACCCCACTCACCATTATCTCTCTTTGTTCTTCCAAGTTTTTGAGAAAAGAAGCAAATTCCTGAAGTGATTCATCTGAAACAACAAACAGAATTGTATCACACCAGTGATGCCACAACAAATTGGAAGCAAAAACATTGACCACAGTGCAGCAGTATTGCATGGACAAGACATTGCAAGATAACTCTTTCAGCACTAAGTATGTGATGCAGTATAATTTCTCCCTGGCAATCCACAAAGTTATGGTTATTGACATCCTTACCTATACATTTCTCATCATCAGTCTTGGCATCCCCAATATACTCAAATTTGAATTCTCCAAGTGACTGAGCAAACTTGCGTTGAGCCACAGCTAAATCTGAAAGAGACAGAGAAAAAGCACTTTTAAAAAGACGACTTAGTTACGTACTTTAAGGATGTTTTATGAATACCTAACTAAGGCTTCATGTAGTCCCTAGGTATTCTGATTTAAAAAGAAACTACAGATTGTTTTGTAAAGCACCCAGAATCTGTAATTTTGTGCCGCAATAATTTGTGGGTCAGCATTCTGTTGCACAATAAGGGCTCTTTCACACCTTAGTTAGTTTCAAAGGATAAGAATCATAATTCCCCTTCATTCCCTTGTGAAAAAAAATCACATGATGCCAGCACTAAGAGCACATTCAACTTACCCAAGGCGAAAAAGCCAACTCAATCAACAAAGCAAATATAGGAGGGGAAAGAAAAGAGGGCCTATATCATCATTGAAGATCTCCAAGTTGACATTTTTATAGGAAACCAATTCCACCATCAGCTTCATCCATGTGTAGGAAACTATATGGCAGCAGCAACATCGATAGCCAAACATGCTTCAATTCAGCAGTGAAGTAGCATGCAGTTAGAGGTTTGTTTTCGCTCTTGTGTGACCAAGAAAGAAAATCCACCAGTTTTACAATAATATTATAGGGGTGTCATGCGAGACAGCAGCAACAGAAGAGTTACATTAATGTGATTTTATTCCTGAAATCCACATGCATGTTTGCAAACATGTATTTGATATGGCAAGCAAATTATCATTTAGAGATATCTCAAATTATTATTATTAGTTTATTTAGCAGATGCCTTTATCCAAGTCGACTTACAGAGACTAGGGTGTGTGAACTATGCATCAGCTGCAGAGTCACTTACAATTACGTCTCACCCGAAAGACGGAGCACAAGGAGGTTAAGTGACTTGCTCAGGGTCACAAAATGAGTCAGTGGCTGAGGTGGGATTTGAACCGGGGACCTCCTGCTTACAAGCCCTTTTCTTTAACCTCTGGACCACACAGCCTCCCAAAATTAATTTATAGATACAGTATCTCTAAATATTTTTAAGATATCTCTAAATCATTTCCAGATCTCTCTAAATATTTTAAGATATCTGTAAATAATTTTAAGATATCCAAAATACTTTTAGACATATCTGAATATTATTACCCTTTAAAGGACCAAGTGTTTTTCAGTGGGATGCTCCCCATGACCTTTTTTTTTTGCCGGTTTCCCATCCCCACCCCTGGGAGCATTAGAGCCAACGTGATGCCCCCTTCGGAGTCCCCAGCAAAGTTCAGCCTCTTTGCACAGCCTGGACTTTTATTATTGTGTATTCTGCTTAGATATACATGTATCAAAACATGTTATTCCATGACCTGAGGAACCTTGCAATACTTGCTGAAAGTTTTGTTGAAAAATATTGATGATTGATGACATTGTTTTACCTGAGCAATTGCAATGCCACAATAAACGTTTATTCGTAGGGTTTTTATAAGCAATAATGGACACTACTCTATTATTTTCTCAAAATAAATATTTATAAATATATTATAAATAAAATACTTAAATCCATTATCGGTAATAAGGGAAAAAACTGTACCTGATAAATGTAGTTCATGAATCATTATCTGCTTATATCCACTCGTTTCGTTTCGTTTGTCACACCAAATATGGATTTGATTTAGATTTTTCTTCTGTTCACTCACTTTGCATTTAGTTAATTGATAAATATAATCTATTAACATGTCTATTTTTGAAAGCATTCTTACTTTACAGCATTTTTTCACACCTGCCTAAAACTTTTGCACAGTACTGTATATATTTAAAACACATGAAACAATAAATGTTCAAATATAATTATAAGTCAAATACATCGGATTTACAGCGTTTACCCGTTTTTTTTTTAACAAGTTCCTGTGATGTTTTGTTTCTGCATGCTGCTGTAAACTGTCTCCGCCCTTTAAAAATGAAATGCTCATCTCAATGATGTCACACGATAAACTCAATCCCTCCCCTATCAAATGATATGCGTTAACAGGCTGTACTGCAAAGTATGGTGGCCCAGCAAGTCAAATAATTGAAGTACATTTATCGTGCTTACCCGATCACGGGCCCAGAATGACACTTCAGAATGATCATTTTTACACGATCACAATCCTTTAAAAGGTTAAATGGAGCTTTAAATGAGACATCTAAAATGGATTTTCAGATATTTGAAACTCAATTTAAGATATCTCGAAATGACTTCCTGTTCATTTAGAGATCTCTCTAAAATGGACAGAAAGCCCATTCAAAACATGCAAAATTTTCACAGGAAGTAATTTTGAGATAGTACGTTCCCACTAGCTGCTCATCACGTCACCTCAAGCAAAACGTTTTGACTTGTGGCTCAACTATATTTCATCAAGTTCGCCATGGTGGCTTTGAAAAATGTACTTGTGTAAGACTGCCAGCACGATTACTTTCAACATGTGCTGGTAGATTAATCAATACAGACGGTTTAGTTTGATTTCATTTCGCCCAATGAAAGCCCTTTAGCTTGTTCATGTAAAATGTATGCCTCAAATGTTGTGTTTAGCGGGAGGACAGAGGTTCTAATTAGAAACAGTCAGCGGACGGTGCTGCTTGTAAAAAAAAAAAAAAAAGTTTTTAAAAACATGGCATCCAAAAAAAAAAGTTGAATTATTTTAAATAAATAAATAAAATAAATAAATAAATTTTACAGACAAATTATCAGAATCATGTTCCAAAAGATGTAGCCCAAGGAATACCAACCATGTACACACAACTAAAATATGACTGTGATAGTCACAGGGAGGTGAAGCAGTCATGATTTCAAACATACTCTGGTCCCGAAAGAACATTTTCAGAGACGGCAAGCCAGAAACACGCAGCTTCAAAAGATCAAAAGTTGTTTTTTTTTGCTATCCCTTTGAAAGGTGTTGAAATATCATTTTGGAAATAGTAAAGAGTGGATTTGAAAGAGGAACAATTTAATAAAAAAATAGACATTTATTATTTTAAAAAGAAGGATTCGTCTCACTATGATATATTGAGTTTTAGTGTCAGAATCAGGGCAACATTACTGTCAGTAGTCCCAGGTGAAAGAACACAGTTAAAAAAAAAACATTTTTTCATGTGGGACTAAGTTTGGCATTTATTAAATGGGAATCACAGTTATAGTGCACTTTAAATATACTGTTTTTGTGTATTGTAAAGGGTAGGGTTTGGCATTTAAATATCTATGTTTTCAAATAAAGTACACATCTTTTTGCCTTGTGAAAACACTATGTTTAACGTTTTTTACAGTATTGTTAAGTGGCTTAAGGTTTTTCCAGTGTGGCTAAAAAATTTTTAAAAAAAGTTACTTTAGCCCCAGTGGCTAACTAAATGAAAGTCTTACAGGGAACATAGAGATATCTTAAAATAAATTTAAGAGATATTTCTAAATGACAGTTGGCAAACCATCCTAGCAAAACATTATTTAAAGGCATCTGTAAATCAATTTGAGATATCTATTTTTAGACATTTCAAAATGAAATTAAAGACATCTTCAAAATGGTAAACACATTCTGCACATTGAAGAAAACTGATTGTATATAGTTTGCGCTTCTTTGGAGTTTCAAAATGAACTATTATAATGAATATTTAACAATATTCAATAACTTAATATTGGTATGGTTCTATTCCAAAAAAGCAGGAATCTATACTAAACAATATTGACATGCCATTCCCTCGGATATGGTATGACACATGATCCTTGGAAGACAGCATCCCACTGAATCACTGCTTTTATAAAACAACCCAGCAATTAAAAATGTGTCTCAGCATTGGATTAAACAGAATGCAGTCCCATTCTCTTCACAGAAAGTGAGGGAAATCTCTTACAAAGACAAGGTCTGAAAACATACCGTCTTTCTGAACAGTGCTTGCTACTTAACCTTTCTGTCAAGAGGGCTCGTCATTTTACTGCCTCCTAATGTGCCAGTGATGAGAAGTCTTGCCATAAATTTACTGTTAATGTGTATTCTTTAAAAAACACACAGTTGGGTCCTGTTTTGAAATCTTGCAAGATATCATTGAAAGTGCCAGAGGGGGAAAACTTAAGAAACAGGGAGATGACGAATGGTTGGCAGCATTCCACAACATTTGCCAGCTCCTTCACACCAGCTAAGAAAACCAGGTCTAATGATGTCATGACCGGCCTGCTTTATCAATTAAAAGCCTTTAACCATGACGAGGTGTCGGCAATAGGGTGACCAGATTTTCAAAGCTCAAAACCGGGACACATGGTTAAATAATTGAGAAGACTAATTAAACCATTTAAATATAGGCTATTTTAATGGTTATTTAATATTATCTTTTTTTTAAGCAGCCAGCTACTTTCAGTACACTCCTGGTTGTATAATTTGTGGCTAATTACTTTTAGCCATACTGTGTTATATATGTACTGCTACTTTTATATTGAGTTTATTAATAACAATAATAAATTATATTGTTAAATACATTTACGTTGTGGCATTTTTTTTTTTTTTTTTTTTTTTTTTACTCACTGCGTCAGGCTCTATTTATTGACTTTGTTATGGTTTAACCTGGTGGATTCGGGTGCTTGCAACCTCTCGCTATAGTGTCTGGGCTAAATACCGCCAGAACTGAACAGCTAAAAAATTACCGTATTACACACAACTATAGATTCATATTGAACATAAACTAAATGAAAACGCAAGACGCACTGAGGAATAAGCACGTACGCCTGTGTTAATCACTTTATAAAAATAATAATGATGTTCTTAAATACCCTACCTTATTTTTTTATTATTATTATTTTGTTTTCACTGCAGGTGCCATAAACTAACAGCGTGTGTGTTCGCTATTTTGACAAAAGGTATTTAGAGTGTGTCGTGCTACAGGAAGTGGCTGAAAAACGGGGATTTTAAAGATTGAGCAAAACGTCAGGACACCGGGACCTTTGATGGAAAACCGGGACTGTCCCAGCTAAACCGGGGAAGTCTGGTCACACTAGTCGAAAAATGTGTTTCAAATAGTTAGTATATACTGCAACCACCCAATGGGGAAACCTTCCAGTTATGTCACGTGGTGCTCAACGTGTTAAATCCGGATGGACGGCATTAAAATCAGAAGATGAGGGTTGTAATCGTTGTGAGGTCAAGTCCCTAACCACCACTAATTATTGACTGCACAAAATGTGAGATTGTCCTGTTAAATAGCATGATTAAGATCACCTGGATTGATAGCACAGCAAACTGAGTTTTATCTGTAAAAGCAGGAATATAGTACAAGCAGCGCTATGTGCTTAGGCCCTGGTGGGACCATCCTCTCAAAGGGTGATGGTGAAGCTCAGTCTGGCTCTTTATCCACGACATACACATATAAAATATGACATACATATAGATCTCTAAATGGACAGGCAGTCCATTCAAAACATGGATCATTTTCACAGGACGTCATTTACTAGCAACTTATTAAGTTCTATGATGCTAGGTCTTGGGAATTACTGGCTTCAGTACAATAGTCACCACCCCACCGAGTTTAGGTTTTATGTTCTGGCAAACTGATATTTGAGCAGTGTATGCTATTCTGCACACCGCATGCACATCATTTGCTGTAGGCTTGCACTATGAATTAGCCAAGCTTCAAATAAAGCGTAGGCACCACTTGGAAAGTGATGACCCCTCAATACACCCTATGTATCACATTTGTCAACAGTCTTTTTTTTTGGGGGTGGTGGTGGTGGTGTGGGGGTAAATCTTACTAATCTGAAGTATCCACGGTCTTCAAATAACCCCAGAAAAATGTGAATGTGCTCCTCCTCTGATCACTCCCCCCCTCCCCATCCAGTGACATGATGAATTTCAGCAGAGCCATGAAAACAGATACCAAATGCTAACTTCTCATCAGCATTCCTAAATTAGCTCTTGGTATGTTCAGTTGGGCACAAAAGGTCTCCACACACTGGACGCGATAAAATGGTACTTTCACTGCGACACTACCTTTCACACCAGTGGTGACAGGTGCGCGCAATGTGATAGGCAACTCTCCTCTGATTGTATCATCAGCTGGAAAAAAATCACACGTATGATAGTCCTGTTATACAGCTAAAAGTTCCCTGGAAATAGACTGCCTTTGTCATGTCTTTATAATTTTTGTGTGCTTTATTGTACAGCTCCAGGTATTTTGATACTGCAAGAACGAGCTTTTCTTCTGCCATTATTTACTGAAGGCGCGCAAGGGAAGCTGTCGCGCGACAAAATCGCAGAAATAGACACTAATCCACTAGACACTATTTGATTTGCGTCGCTCCAGTGTTGCCCGTCGCATCACAGTGTGAACGGCTCGTATCAAAAATATATGTATGTTTGTTTTTTTTGTCGTGGTGTGGTGTGTCGTACGACACATTTACTTGTCGCATCGTGTCTGGTGTGTAGAAGGCCTACTGAACTCCATTCCCACTGCTAATTTAAGGGCTTTGGGATGTACTGGCAGCATATAAAATATACAAGTAAAATGCCATACAGATTATTATCCATGCCTACCAGAAGCCATAATAGTAGTACAGCATTGCATGTTTGATTTCAAATTGTCACAAAAGTGGTATGTAATTCGATATACTAACATTATTCAGCAGGTTTCATTAGACTTCATGAAGCAAAATAAGTTAATTCTATAGGGCGATGCAAAACCTTTGGCCATAGTCGTACTATATGGGCCAAAGTAGTTGAAAGGTCACCGTATCAGCACATGATAAATTACATATTAACTTATGTATTCTTACAGGTGAACCTGGCAAGAAATAGATGGGCAACAACTTACTGTAGACAAAGGCATCTGCAGTTGCCATTTTTCAGCCAACAACTGTTCAAAGCAGAGAATATGGCCAATGGTTTAGCATTTTTCTTGGTTTAACAATGTATTGTGTTTGCACATGAGTGTTACTAGTTCTTTTTTGGGTAATGCAACAGTGTCTCTCTGTAGGTTGCAACATGAAGGAGGTTCCAAACTATGTGGCAAACATCAGCTAAATGTCTGACTTCAGAGCGCTCCAGCAGCTGCCTCATAACATTTAAAGTGACAGTGCAGCTACATTGCCTCTTGCCAAGAAAGTTTTATTTATTTATAGAACTTAAACCCGACTTGGAATGGGAGAGGGGGGCTAAAAAAGACACACATAATTAAGTGCCACTTAGTGTATTTGTGCATATCCGTTTATTGTTAATATGGCAGATGCAGTGTGGAGTAGTGGTTAGGGCTCTGGACTCTTGACCGGAGGGTCGTGGGTTCAATCCCAGGTGGGGGGACACTGCTGCTGTACCCTTGAGCAGGGTACTTTACCTAGATTGCTCCAGTAAAAACCCAACTGTATAAATGGGTAATTGTATGTAAAAATAATGTGATACGTTGTAACAATTGTAAGTCGCCCTGGATAAGGGCGTCTGCTAAGAAATAAATAATAATAATAATAATAATTCTATCAGAGGTAGTATCAAACAAGGCTGCAATCTTGTTGTATACATTCAGCACAGATCACAGCAACAACAACCCCTGAGCAAGAAGGGAAATGCCCGAGGTCCTGATGTGGACACCTACACCCCCTTACAACACAAAACATATAAATGTTCTTTTTTTTTTTTTTACAAATAACCTCAAAATGAACACAAATGCACAAAAAGAGCACAGAGGAAAGGAGTGGGTTACTGCACATTCTTTTCATCTAATTACCTAAATCCTTGCGTTGTTTAAATATGCAAGGCCTCTTGCACACCCTGCTCAGTACTTAAGCCATTATTAAATGCATAACATTTACAGGGTGTTAAATACTACCAATACAAACCCTGAGGGACAGTAACCGCAATAAAATATGGAAACTAAGGAGACAAATTGCAATACTAAGGAGGATACAAAGCAGCTTCCTATTGGAATCTTTACCACAACAACTTAAGGCTTTCCCTACAGTACTAATGGATCTTTTATTTGAAATTGTAATGCCGCTATTAAGGTTAATAATATTGTAATTTTGCTGTCCTGCTCCTGTTGACATGCTTGGGGGGCGGGTGGGGGAAGATGCCTACTTTTCACAGGAGCAAAGGCAAAATAAATCTGTCCTTTTTACACAATTTTTTTTTTTTTTTTTTTTGTATAGTGCTAAAAGAAGACAGACTGGTATAACAACTGCTGGTGGGTAACAACAAATGCAAGATGTTTCAAAAGGTACAAAAACATAACTGCCACAGACTCATAAATCATGTCCTGTTGTATTACTTGCCACCCTGCTGTGAATGTTTGCCCAGCAGCCTTATGAAGCCAGAATGATTCCTGGAAAAATAAAGCCAGTATCCCTGAAGTCACCAACCAAAATGCAGAAGCTGTAATAAATGTTGGTCTGGTTAAAAAAAAAAAAAAAAAAAAAAAGACAGACTGAAAAGCCTATTAATGGTCAATAGAGAAAAAAAAAAAAGTAAATTATACTGGTTATAAACTTTAAGCGTATATGTGACATCTCTCAAAATCAGAAATATTGTTTAAATGTGCTGTATGAAAAATGGAATGACCCAAGCCAATGAAAACACCTCTTCTCTGCTTCTATGGCCTACAGTATGGCTACCATTATACAAAGTCATCATAAGGTAAACAAAAATAAACCACAACAAAAGAAAAAAAAAGAAAAGAAAGAAATTGGGCAAGTGGTTTACCAACAAACACAAAACACTTAAAGCACTACAAATTCCCCATGTGTAAATGCACAACTAGAAGCAGCCCTGAAGCATAATTGCAGAAGGGATCTTAACATATTTACGATTTATAATCCCCATCAGACATGAGCAATGTACAAATGTTCACTCACGTCTGCACCGATTACAAGACAGAACTCGAGCAGCATTCATCCCCTGCAGAAATCCTAATGAGTGAAACCAGACAAGCAAACCCTGGATCTCAGCTCAAACAATGGGAGGGCCTTCTTTCGTTCGCCTGCTTACCTTTGAAAAGCAAAGTGTATGCTCTCTTGCTCAGTACATTTCTATGCATCATTAACGCAACTGTCTCTTGGGTAGCTGGATGAGCATGAACCATTCTGCACACAATGAAGAGTTGTGACTCCAGTGTCATGAATGGAAACCCAATTAGCTCTCATCAAAAGCACCTGCAATGGATCAAGTGCTTAGTGGAGTATCGCAGTCTCTCCACAGTAAAGTATACCACAGATTAGATAAACAGACTTCATTAGATTAGAACACTGAAGACAGAATGCTGAAATGTTTCAACCTAAACTCAGTTTCATTTAGTATTCATTCCAGCTAAGATAAACTATATGGCCTGGCTTTCACAGTGGAGGTTTATCACTGAACTCATCAGTACTGTGGCTGCCTGTGACAGAAAAATAATCTAAGCTGTAAATCTCCCTCCCGACCAGAAAGGGCGCTGTGTAAAGTTGGTATGCTTCCCCCTAGACAGGTCGACACGACGTTAGGCAAAAACCGCAAGTCAGCCATCTTGCCAGAAGCGCGTACATGTACGTACATGAAAACGACTCCCTTGTGATCAGCTACGGGGAAGACAGCGATTGGAGAAACCCTGGCGCCAGGCTGGATTGCAGGAAGGACTTGGATAGAACAAAGGGGACGCAGCTACACAAGTACGGCCCCTTGCACTGAACACGAAACATATGGCCGGAGCTATTGTGAATGGTGTTATGTCTTTGTGTTCCAGACGAGGAGTAGAAAAGCAGGAGCTGCCGCCACAGAGCAAGCACTAAACCCTGAGCACTATCCTCACTGCACCAGCACAGACACGCACCACGGTCCTCCGGATTTTGAAGAGCACAGTTGAATGCACTGTGGATTGGGATTGTACTAACCGTGTAATTTTTGTTTGACTTTAATAGACTTCATCAGTCTTCTATTATATAATAAATTATTCCTTACTTTAGTAAGGAACAGCGTCATTTAGAAATCAAAAGCAAAATACAGCTTCTACCAGAGCCACATCCTTTTCCTGAAGCAAAACAATGGAATCATTACCAAAGACTGCATTTCAGTAATCTATTTTCTAACATTACCAGAAACTTAGTGAGTAAGTAACTTAGTAACTTACATGCCCCAGTAAATACACACTCGTGCCTATAATCGAACATCCCTTTATCTCTTTAGAAATTCCCCCTTTTACCATCCCCCACCCGTAACCACTTTCTGAACTTTCCAAAAGTACATTCAGCTAAGATAATACACTCTTCTTCCCTCTCAAGCCCATTGCATTTGGATCTATGCTTTTGTTGCTGTACAAAATTAACAAGATAATTTCTAAAAGTATTCATAGAATTTAAATATGTTCTGCTTACTACCATTTTCTTTCCTTCATTCTTTCAAGATAAATTGGCAATGAACAATATTTGATAAGGAAAGACGACAGTACATTGCATCCCAGATTAAAAAGGCATTTTCTGGAATGTTCTGTCTCTCTTCTTTAAATCTTTCCATGCATTTTTCACCTTATTGCTTCACTAGTAGACTCCCTAAGAGACCAAGGAGATTGTTGCTTGACCCTCCCTCCCCCCTCCCTCCAAAAGCACCTGTCACAACCTGCTAAAGAAGAAACTGCAGAACATTCCACTTTGTTATAAATCCCGATTACCTTCCCGTCTGTCCAGAATGAAGGAATATCATCAAATTACGTGACCTACTGTACAAAGGCTCCAGCCTTTATGCTCGAGCACTGGTGACATTACATCCTATGAGGTAAAGAAGTTCACGTTACACTGTCCTCCGAAGCGTGTGCTGCCAGCCGACCGCTTCTTTTACACACTGCAGGCCCACCATGCAACCACCTCAGAGCTACAGCATCGGAGGACACCGCAGCTCTGGGCAGCTTACAGGCAAGACCGCAGGCACCCCACCAGACCACAGGGGTCGCTGGTGTGCGGTGAGCCAAGGACACCCTGGCCGACCTAAGCCCCCCCAACGGACGGCCAGGTGTGCGCAGCCCCCTGGGAGCTCCCGTCCATGGTTGGCAGTGGAACAGCCTGGACTCGAATCGGCGACCTCCAGGCTATAGGGCGATCCGCACTCCACGCAGACGCCTTTACTGGAAGCGTCACTCGGGAGCCCCGTTTGGGTGTAATTTGACTGTAGCTTTGCACCGTGTGATTTAATCTACTAGCTGTTGTGTCATTGCTGCGGTTTGGTTAAAAAGAAGTAAGTCACGTGACGTACACAGACACTATCTGCATGCAAAGCTTTATGAAAATCAGGACAGCAATTCCAAAGATAAAGCCTTCAATTCTCAGGCTATCAGGGGACCATGACCACATAAAACAGCTAAAGGGGACAATAGTGTGACACTGGGCATCAGTTTTAAGGCCTGTATTGACAGTATTGTACAACTTTACTTAAGAATTACTGAGAACATTTGACCACAATATGGCAGCAGTATTAGATTGAAAGTTGAAGTTGGCGATTGCCATGGAACCCTTACAATATTGTCTCAACAATATTTATATAATCATTTTTTGTACAACATAACATAATCCATGATGTGGTGTGCAACATAAAAGCCCGAGCACTTCTTGTTTTTTATTTTTTATTTTGATATATAGGTATAAATCGCTCTTTGAAAGCTCACTTCAAAATGGCTGCTCTAGGGCACTGGTGTTTGAGATCTGTCCTCTAAAGAGCGATTTATATAAAATAAAAAAAATGACAAGTGCTCTGGCTTTTATGTTCCGTACCACATCATGGATCATTATTCCTGTGTTACCTGTTTGACAAAGTGGGTTTACTCCTTACACTATCAGCGCACTACAGCGGCCATTTTGAAAAGAGCTTTGAAACAGACAGCGTAAAAAGTTAACAGGATGTTAACAATGAAAACAAAAAATTACAGGCACGTTATTTAACAGTTGTAGCAACACGTGGGGATGTGTAATGCTATACTTTTCAGAACCCTGCTACTTACTCTTTAACCCTTTCAAGGCCGAGCGTGAATATTTTGGGCTACTAGAACATTTCTCTCAGGACCAAGCCCGAATATTTTGGGCTCTGTCGTTTCACATCGCTGCTTGTTTTGTTTATCAATTGCATAATTTAAAACGCTGCTGAAATGTGATCTGTGTGGCTTAAAACAGTTACGTGGACTGAAGGGAAGGATGGAATTCTGCAAGCAATCTTGCAATGCAGTACGTTTTGCAGAATGGGAGTAATTGAGATGGGAGTACTTGTGATTACTCTAGTGTGGCCGAGGATCCTGATTTAGGAGGACAAAGAGCTTTTGGATCTTATTTTTTTCGCTGTGGACACGGAAGGTAATGATTGATTATTTGATTTTGTATCTGTTCTTTTATTTATGTTCTTGCTCACATCTCCCCTGTGACAAACACTCGTGTTTACACAGGTATTTTTTCCCCCGTCACCACTCAAGAGCTTTCCACTGGTTTTGATGAAGACAGCACTCAGGACCACAGTAGTTTCAGTTTAAAACAGGGTAATCCTGTATGTTTATTATTTACAAGCGAACTTTAAACAAAAATAATAACAAAACAAAAACCTCTCTCCTTCTTTGGAGCACTAACTAAAACAGTTAATTCAGTCTCTCTCTCTGCATACCTGCTGGGTTTAAATCCCAGCCTTAACAAGTTCAGCTGTCCCTCATTAAAAAACTAAATTGCTCCTAAGAGCCCTCTTTTGAAAACCCTGGGACTTCTGATTTACCATGTCTTATATTTATGTATTTATTTTGTTATTTACTTATTTCACCTCAAGAGGTCAAAGCTCATTCCGTTTATGGTCTTATTTTGGAAAACTTTATTTCTCCTCAAATTTTGACTTGGTGTCATCACATTTTGGTTGACACGGGTCAATAGTTACTTAAAGTCATAGGTATATAATTCATGGTGAAGTGAATGCATAAATAGTTATTGAAAAAATGTTTGTAATTTTACTTTGTAATTTCTGTGCAATTTTATATTCCAGCATATTCTGATTTATTTAAATAGTTACTGGAAAAAAGGGTTTTCATATGGAGACAGATTACTACTGTATCTCTTGACATTCCTTTATCTGTAGCACCATAATTTGGGACCTGAAACACTGAAAGGGGATAGTAGGAGGCTAAATTGTTATGGGGAAACTGTATGTATATATATATATATATATATATATATATATATATATATATATATATATATATATATAAAAAATCTGTAAACTCTTTGAAAATAATATTCTTCAAGTGCTATGCTTTTAAATGATATTTGGTTTTATGGTAATTGGATAAACTTTGAATGACTTATGAGATGGGGGAGAAAAAAAAAAAAAAAAAAACACAGTTCGGAATTCTAGCTCGGAATTCCAGCATAGCATTCTAAACCCGGCTTTGAAAGGGTTAGGGTTAAACTTTTTTTTTTTTTTAAATCTCACAGTTCCAGTATAATTGAGGATCATAGAGGACTATTTAATTTCCATGACAACACTTACTAAACACTTACAAATACAGTGGTGGTCACACATATGAATATTTTCATGGGATAAAATAGAGGTAGCATGAAATGAAGTTTAACTTGTGGGTAGTGAAACTGATGAATTTGGTATCTCACTCAGAAAGAGGACAGCTGTGAATGAGTCCGAATCTGTTGAATCCCTTCACTGGTTAGCTTTTTTTGCTTGTGTTTAGAACACTCAAGTTAAACAGACACTTCGTATAGGTTTTAAATACCGGAGTTTATTTAATGTTTCTTCTTGTTCTTTAGAATCACTTTTTTTTTTTTTTAAATTTCTGTTTCTGTCATCACATCCAGGTGATGTTTTAAAGCACCTCCATGGCACAGATAGAGGTCTAAGAATCAGGTTAACACTCCACATATCAGGTACATAAGTGTAACATTACAAGGAGATGTAAGAAATGGGTGATGGTCACACTCTGGTGAGTTTAGACATACTTCTTTAAACTTCTAATTTTCAAAGAGTCTCCAGGATGTGATGACTTAAACAGAAAATAATACAACGTGAATCTAAATAAGAAAACATCAGTTTATATAACTCATACAGACAGCCATACAGTGCCAAGTACTTAGAGCTTTGTAAACAGGGCCTAGTATCTGCCAGAACACCAGATTTTCAATTGAAAACTCTCATTGGTTTGTCAGTAGTCTCTAATCTCTCAGGGCTTAATGATTTAGGAATGCACACTGGGATGCACATTCCCTGAGTATGCGTTGGGCTTCATCTCTTACCACCTCTGCATTTTGGGAACCTTTCCCAAAATTTAAGTATGGTACACATTCACAGTATTGCGGTGCTGTAAGCCAGCTGGCATGTGGGAAGTTATCCACAATGTCAGGCATGAGGCATGATAGAACCCTCACAGCAAGCAAAAACAGGAACACTTTACCACAGAATGTACCTGAAAAAATAAAGGCTCAAATGAATGCAAAAAATAAAAATGCACTATAGATATTACACCTTATAGACTGCTCAGGATCTTTCAGTCAATCATAGCGCACATTTAGCATTCTGGTTTACACGATACAAAGAAACCCTATTCATGACATCAACCATGCTACTTTCACACACACACCACACCAGAGGCACCTCTCTAAAGTCCATTCAAAAAGTGACATCGCAATCTGCCTTATATTGATTTCATCAACCTTTTCACTCTTTTCAATGAAATTGACTACAGACTAAATAGAGGTTGGTAATGATTAGAAAACACACACACATATACAGTGCCCATAGAAAGTCTACACCCCCTTGAACTTTTTTCACATTTTGTTGTGTCAGTGCCTCAGAGTTAAATGCATTTAAATGAGGATTTTTTTTCCACTTATCTACACACCATACTACACACTGTTAAGAGGAAAAAGGTTTTTTATTGCGAAAAAATTATATATTAAAAATACAAAACTGAAAGATCATAATTGGATAAGTCTCCACCCCCCTGAGTTAATACTTGCTGGAAGCACCTTTGGCAGCAATTACAGCTGTGAGTCTGTTGGGATAGGTCTCTACCAACTTTGCACACCTAGATTTGGCAATATTTGACCATTCTTCTTTACAAAACTGTTCAAGCTCTGTCAAGTTCCTTGGGGAGTGTTGATGGACAGCAATCTTCAAGTCATGCCACAAATTTTCGATTGGATTTAGGTTGGGGCTCTGACTGGGCCACTCAAGGACATTTACCTTTTTGTTCCTTAGCCACTCCAGTGTAGCTTTGGCTGTGTGCTTTGGGTCGTTGTCATGCTGAAAGGTGAACTTCCGTCCCAGTTTCAGCTTTCTTGCAGAGGGCAGCAGGTTTTCCTCAAGGACTTCTCTGTACTTTGCTCCAATCATTTTCCCTTCTATCCTGACAAGTGCCCCAGTCCCTGCCGATGAGAAACATCCCCATAACATTATGCTGCCACCACCATGCGTCATAGTAGGGATGGTGTTCTTTGGGTGATGCGATGTGTTGGATTTGCACCAAACATAACGCTTGGCATTTAGGCCAAAAAGTTCCATTTTACTTTCGTCAGACCGCAAAACTTTGCCACATGGCTACAGAATCTCCCGAGTGTTTTTTTGCATACTTCAAACAGGATTCAAGGTGGGCTTTCTTGAGTAATGGCTTCCTTCTTGCCACCCTACCATACAGGCCAGATTTGTGGAGTGCTTGGGATATTGTTGTCACATGCACACTTTGACCAGTCTTGACCATGAAAGCCTGTAGCTCTTGCAAAGTTGCCATTGGCCTCTTGGTAGCCTCTCTGATCAGTCTCCTTCTTGCTCGGTCATCCAGTTTGGAGGGCTGGCCTGACCTAGGCAGGGTCTTGGTGGTGCCATACACCTTCCACTTCTTAATAATCATCTTGACCATGCTCCAAGGGATATTCAAGGCCTTTGATATTTTTTTATACCCACCCCCTGATCTGTGCCTTTCAACAACTTTGTCCCAGAGTTGTTTTGAAAGTGCCTTGGTGCTCATGGTTGAGTCTTTGCTTTGAAATGCACCACCCAGCAGAGGGAACCTACAGGAACTGCTAAATTTATCCTGAAATCATGTGAATCACCTCAATTTAACACAGGTGGAGGCCACTTAACTTGGTGTGTGATTTTGAAGGCGATTGGTTACACCTGAGCAAATTTAGGATTGCTATTACAAAGGGGGGTGGACACTTATCCAACCAAGCTATTTCAGTTTTTACAAGTTACAAGAAATAGATGTCTACAATTAATTATTTTAGCAATTTTTTTGCAAAACTCCAAAAATGCTAATTCAAAAGTATTCATACCCTGACAAGGAACATTAAATTAATAGCTAGTTGAGGCACCTTTAGCAATAACCTCTTTCAAACAATGAGCTTTTGGCATGATTCTTTAGTAATTGTTGACCATTCTTCAATGCAAAATTGTTCCAGTTCATTCAAATTCCGAGGACTTCTCTTGTGCACAGCTTTCTTCAACTCATACCAAAGATTCTCAATCGGATATAGCCTAGATCAGGACTTTCACTACGCCATTCCAGAACCTTGATTTTATTCTTCTTTAATCATTCTGAAGTAGATTTTGATGTGTGGTTTGGATCGTTGTTGTGTTGGAACATTCAGTTGCGCTTTAAAACAAGTTTTGTAGTGGAGGGTTTCAGATGATTGGCCAATATCTTTTGGTATGCTATGGAATCCATTTTACCATGTATTGGAACTAAATTTCCTGTGCCATTAGAGGAAAAACAGGCCCATAGGGGGATATTACCACCTCATGGTGGTGGTAGTGTCATGGTTTGGGGATGCTTTGCTGCATCAGGACCTGGATGCCTTGCCATCATTGAAGGAACCATGAATTCTGCTCTGTATCAGAGAATTCTACAGGAGAATGTCAGGCCATCTGTCAGTGAGCTGAAGCTGAAGCGCAGCTGGGTTATGCAGCAAGACAATGATCCGAAACACACAAGCAAGTCTACATCAGAATGGTTGAAGAGCAAGAAATTTAAAGTTTTGGAATGGCCTAGTTAAAGTCCAGACCTAAACCCCACTGAGATGTGGCAGTGCCTGAAACGAGCAGTTCATGCTCGAAAACCCACAAATGTCACTGAGTTGAAGCAGTTCTGCATGGAGGAGTGGGCCAAAATTCCTCCACGGCGCTGTGAGAGACTAATCAATAACTACAGGAAGCATTTGGTTGCAGTTATTGCTGCTAAAAGGTGGCGTAACCAGTTATTGAGCCTAAGGGGGCGATTACTTTTCACACGGGGACATTGGGTGTTGCATAACTTTCTTTAATAAATAAATGAAACATGTATCAAATTTTTGTATTATTTGTTCACTCAGGGTCCCTTTTATCTAATATTTGGTTCTGGTTGAAGATCTGATAACATTCAGTGTCAAAAATATGCAAAAATGCAAAAAACCTTGGTCAGTTTAGGTGGAAAACTAATTATATCTATCTATCTATCTATTTATATATATATATATATATATATATATATATATATATATATATATATATATATATATATATATATATATATATATATATATATAATCAAAACAGATCATCTGTTGTGTTCTGATACTAATACTACTAAAGTATGTTTAATGGCCAATAAAATGCCTTGTACCTGGGTTGCTACCAAGTCACAATCAATACTGAAAGCAACCCTTTTTCCAAATCTTGGCAGTCACACACACACTGCATTTTGATTTCATTGTTTCCACTGCTACCCTCCTTTTCCTCTCCAGGGACCTCTGCAATATGTTTCATGTCCAGCTTCAATCTGAATCTGAATCTGAATCTGACTCCCCCCCCCCCCCAGCAGCAATAAATACAGCAGAGACACTACTGCACAGTTTCAGTTCTTTTGAAACAGCGTGTTCTTTCTACGTCTCATCTTCTTAGTTGTCATATAAATCTACCAGCCTTCCAGAAAGAGAAATAGACTTGACCTTTTGAGCAAGGGAAAGTGTAACCCAAGAATATGCGATTTCAGACTTGTACTGATTGACACCTAACAATGCAACAATGCAAGGTAGCAAACCAGGTACAAGGCATTTTATTGGCCATTAAACATACTTTAGTAGTATTAGTATCAGAACACAACAGATGATCTGTTTTGATAAAAAAAAATTAAAAAAAATTATATACAGTATATAATGTATAATTAGTTTTCCACCTAAACTGACTGACATTGTCTCAAAAATGTTGTAGTCCGAACTTCAGATAATTGGAAATGCTGCATACCAGCAACAGTACTGTACAGCAACATGTTGGTTTTATTATTAATTATATATATATATATATAGTGCCATGATTTTTTGCATTTTTGCATATTTTTGACACTGAATGATCAGATCTTCAACCAAAACCTAATATTATATAAAAGAGACCCTGAGTGAACAAATAACACAAAAATTTGATACATATTTCATTTATTTATTAAAGAAAGTTATGCAACACCCAATGCCCCGTGTGAAAAAGAAATCGCCCCCTTAGACTCAATAACTGGTTACGCCACCTTTAGCAGCAATAACAGCAACCAAACGCTTCCTGTAGTTATTGATTAGTCTCGCACAGCGCCGTGGAGGAATTTTGGCCAACTCCTCTTTGCAGAACTGCTTCAACTCAGTGACATTTGTGGGTTTTCGAGCATGAACTGCTCATTTCAGGTCCTGCCATAACATCTCAATGAGGTTTAGGTCTGGACTTTGACTAGGCCATTCCAAAACTTTAAATTTCTTGTTCTTCAACCATTCTCCTGTAGAATTTTCTGATACAGAGCAGAATTCATGGTTCCTTCAATGATGGCAAGGCGTCCAGGTCCTGATGCAGCAAAGCATCCCCAAACCATGACACTACCGCCACCATGATTGACCGTTGGTATGAGGTTCTTACTGTGGAATGCAGTGTTAGGTTTTCGCCAGACATAACGGGGCCCATGTCGGCCAAAAAGTTCCACTTTTGACTCATCTGTCCATAGAACATTGTTCCAGAACTCTGTCATCTAGGTGCTTTTTGGCAAACTTGAGACGAGCATTCATGTTCTTCTTAGTGAGCAATGGTTTCTGCCTTGCTCCTCTGCCATGAATCCCATTTTTGCCCAGTGTCTTTCTGATGCTGGAGTCATAAACACTGACCTTAGCTGAGGCGAGAGAGGCCTGCAGATCCCTGGATGTTGTTCTAGGGTTCTTTGTGACTTCCTGGACGATTTTACGCCGTGCTCTTGGAGAGATTTTGGCAGGACGGCCACTCCTGGGAAGATTCACTACTGTCCCAAACTTTCTCCATTTGGACAATATGGCTCTGACTGTGGTTCGGTGGAGCCCCAGAGCCTTAGAAATGGCTTTGTAACCCTTTCCAGACTGATAGGCATCAACAACTTTTTTCCGGAGGTCTTCAGGAAATTCTTTTGATCGTGGCATGATGTGCCTCTAGAAACTGTGTGCTGACAACTTCACTCTGATGGTAAGGGCCAAAGTTAGTCAGATTTATATTGGGCAGGGCTGGCCCAAATCAGGCCTGGTTGTTAACCAAAGTACTCAAACAGCTGACCCTAATTATCCCTTTAATTGGGTTGAGTTAACTAGGGTGGGCCAATAACTTTCACACCTGAAGATTGCGTGTTTGATTACCTTGCACACCAAACCAATGAAAGAAGCACCAAACTTTGGTGTCATTTTTTCTCTCAGACTCCCTCTTATACTACTACAACCCACAAAAAAATCTGACCAAATACAATGTGAAAAATGTGCAAAAATGCAGAAAATCAGACAGGGGGCAAATACTTTTTCACGGCACTGTATATATATATATATATATATATATATATATATATATATATATATATATATATATATATATATATATATATATATATATATTAGACACACACACACACGCCTGTTAGTATTAGTAGCTGGAGTCCCTAATAAAATTAAAGCCAGGTTATTCTGATCCTGGCTCAGCATAACAAAAACACATTCCCCCAGTGTGCACAGCCTCTGCCCTGTCACGCATCCTCACCCGAGTGCATCACACACGGACATTCCCCCAGTGTGCAGAGCCTCTGCCCTGTCACGCATCCTCACCCGAGTGCATCACACACGGACATTCCCCCAGTGTGCAGAGCCTCTGCCCTGTCACGCATCCTCACCCGAGTGCATCACACATGGACATTCCACGGCCTCACTTCCAAATTGTATCCGGAATGCTGAGTCTGTCAGTATTTTTTAATCTAAGCTCAAAACGCACCTCTTTGATTTGGTTTTTCACTAGTGAGCAGTTTGGAGCTCTTTTGGCTTGCTGTTTATTTTTGTAAAGTGCCCTGGGATGCGTGCACATGAAGGACGCCATATTGGCATGATATCGGAATGGTCCACGACAGAGATTATTATTATTTATTTAGCAGACGCCTTTATCCAAGGCGACTTACAGAGACTAGGGTGTGTGAACTATGCATCAGCTGCAGAGTCACTTACAATTACGTCTCACCCGAAAGACGGAGCACAAGGAGGTTAAGTGACTTGCTCAGGGTCGTACAATGAGTCAGTGGCTAAGGTGGGATTTGAACCGGGGACCTCCTGGTTACAAGGCCTTTTCTGTAACCACTGGAACACAATTATTTGGCTTAGGGGTTGATTTGATCAACCAATACCCTGGATTGCCTCAATCACTTATTTTAAAAGGGGGAATCCCAGGATACCAAGGATAGGTTATTCCCTATTGCTAACCCCTTCTGTGTTATTTTGGGACTATCAACCTTCCACCACCATTAGACTCCAACACTATTTCTGGCAGGCACTTCTGTCACCACTGCAACCCTAAAAAAGATATGGATCTATTGGCAGCCAAAAGAACTGAAAAAAAAAAAAAAACAATCCCCTGTATTGATATCTTTTGCTTCCACTGCCAGGTGACTAAAATTGACTTAACACAAAC
This sequence comes from Acipenser oxyrinchus oxyrinchus, assembly GCA_030684275.1. NCBI lineage: Eukaryota > Metazoa > Chordata > Actinopteri > Acipenseriformes > Acipenseridae > Acipenser > Acipenser oxyrinchus. The sequence goes on from CM060247.1 coordinate 45,894,399, forward strand.
ATGAAGCTGAGGCAACTTTGCACTGCTTCTCGAACCAGATATCTGATTTTAACACATGCACAAATATATTTACAGCCAACCGGGTCAAAAAGATGGGAGACATTAGATGCCCCAAGTTTTAAGCAACCAATGTTACAATGTAATAGATTAGACAACAGATCTTTGAACTGTTCTTGGACATGAAATGTTACAGTCAAACTCTTCAGCTGAAGTAATACATTAGTAATTATTTAACTTCCTGCAACACAGACAAAATTGAATTTGGACAGACTAGAATCATTTAATTCAAAACTATAACTGCAAAAATGCACTTTACCACGTGGTGGTTACATGGACGGCATAGAAGAGCAAAGTGAGCAAACGTGACAGAATTGAATCAAATTGAATTTAATCATGATGAAATGCGCTTAAATACTTTACCACTAGGGGCTAGAGATTCAAAACAATTCTTTACCATGAAAAATAAATAGCTGTAATTAAAATAGCCTGAGATATTAAATCATGAATACATTAGAGGTAAAGTAATCATATTCTGGATTTTTTTTAATTTATTTAGTACTTATAACATATTACTAAGTTTCTTCTCAGTACTACTACATATCTTTGCCCAGACTTGTTTTGCTGTGCAGTGGGGGGAGTAGAAAAGTGCCTTTACAGCAATTTATATTTATATATATATATATATATATATATATATATATATATATATATATATATATATATATATATACAGTACTGTGCAAAAAGTTTTAGGCAGGTGTGAAAAAATGCTGTAAAGTAAGAATGCTTTCAAAAATAGACATGTTAATAGATTATATTTATCAATTAACTAAATGCAAAGTGAGTGAACAGAAGAAAAATCTAAATCAAATCCATATTTGGTGTGACCACCCTTTGCCTTCAAAACAGCATCAAGCATCAATTCTTCTAGGTACACTTGCACACAGTTTTTGATGGAACTCGGCAGGTAGGTTGGCCCAAACATCTTGGAGAACTAACCACAGTTCTTCTGTGGATTTAGGCAGCCTCAGTTGCTTCTCTCTCTTCATGTAATCCCAGACAGACTCGATGATGTTGAGATCAGGGCTCTGTGGGGCCATACCATCACTTCCAGGACTCCTTGTTCTTCTTTACGCTGAAGATAGTTCTTAAAGACTTTCGCTGTATGTTTGGGGTCGTTGTCATGCTGCAGAATAAATTTGGGGCCAATCAGATGCCTCCCTGATGGTATTGCATGATGGATAAGTATCTGCCTGTACTTCTCAGCATTGAGGAGACCATTAATTCTGACCAAATCCCCAACTCCATTTGCAGAAATGCAGCCCCAAACTTGCAAGGAACCTCCACCATGCTTCACTGTTGCCTGCAGACACTCATTCGTGCACGCTCTCCAGCCCTTCGCCAACAAACTGCCTTCTGCTACAGCCAAATATTTCAAATTTGACTCATCAGTCCAGAGCACCTGCTGCCATTTTTCTGCACCCCAGTTCCTGTGTTTTCGTGCATAGTTGAGTCGCTTGGCCTTGTTTCCACATCGGAGGTATGGCTTTTTGGCCACAAGTCTTCCATGAAGGCCACTTCTGACCAGACTTCTCCGGACAGTAGATGGGTGTACCAGGGTCCCACTGTTTTCTGAGTTCTGAGCTGATGGCACTGCTGGACATCTTCCGATTGCGAGGGAAGTAAGCATGATGTGTCTTTCATCTGCTGCAGTAAGTTTCCTTGGCCGACCACTGCGCCTGCGGTCCTCAACGCTGCCCGCTTCTTTGTGGTTCTTCAAAAGAGCTTGGACAGCACATCTGGAAACCCCTGTCTGCCTTGAAATTTCTGCCTGGGAGAGACCTTGCTGATGCAGTATAACTACCTTGTGTCTTGTTGCTGTGCTCAGTCTTGCCATGGTGTATGACTTTTGACAGTAAACTGTCTTCAGCAACCTCACCTTGTTAGCTGAGTTTGGCTGTTCCTCACCCAGTTTTATTCCTCCTACACAGCTGTTTCTGTTTCAGTTAATGATTGTGTTTCAACCTACATATTGAATTGATGATCATTAGCACCTGTTTGGTATAATTGTTTAATCATACACCTGACTATATGCCTACAAAATCCCCTGACTTTGTGCAAGTGTACCTAGAAGAATTGATGCTGTTTTGAAGGCAAAGGGTGGTCACACCAAATATGGATTTGATTTAGATTTTTCTTCTGTTCACTCACTTTGCATTTAGTTAATTGATAAATATAATCTATTAACATGTCTATTTTTGAAAGCATTCTTACTTTACAGCATTTTTTCACACCTGCCTAAAACTTTTGCACAGTACTATATATATATATATATATATATATATATATATATATATATTATAAGCTCTGACAACTGACAGAATTTTAATAAGTAATTAAGCTTGGGTATCTACAAAAATCTTTACATTTCAAATAAAAAATAAGTGTATATTAATCACCAATAGCGGAAAGGGGAATCTTAAAAGACCTGCTCTGTACACAATTCCAAGAGTTCCTGGTTTAACAGGCCAGAAATAGATTCTTCGGCCAAACACTGGTCAAGGGTGTGGTCAATTCTGAGAACATGGAGTTGTGCATTTCATATCTATTTCTGGCAACATCTAGCAGATTTTAAAACTCAACTATACAGAAGTGTTTTCATGAGCATAGTGTGGGGTTTCACATGTTGAAAATGGACAGAGCCTGTAAAGTAAAACAATCAAAAACAACCCATTGTAGGGGGTGACGTCCTAGTACTGCTCCATGAGTTACATTATCCCCCCAGATATTGAAAACAACTGCAGTGCAACATTTGATGTGATTTTATACAGCACCAGTATTTGTGATTATATCCCTGTATTTCAGTATCAGCCAAAATCTTCTAGCTGGTATTAATCCAGGATCCACACAGTGGATACAGACCTATATGTATGAACACCCGTCACACTTACTTTACATTGCAAATATATCCAGTAATGCATAGCTGTATCAGATATGTATGTTCCTTATATACCTCCAACACCCATTACCCTGGGTGTCAAATGTTTGCAAATGAAACACCAAGATAATGATTGCCTTACACAACTTATAAATGGGTTTTTAAATAGCCAAGGAAAACCGGTTACAGCTTTGTGTGTCTCACAATGAAGTAAAACCACAATGAGTTTGCTGACCACCTCCTTATCAACCAACACTTACACTTCTACTAAGCAGAACGCAATACCAGTTGCTTTTATGCAGCTGCAGACAGCTGTTATTTATTCTAACACGTTCTAGTCCTTCAGTATGTCTCTGATTGTTATGAGAACTATACAAAATACTTCATAAACCTATTCAAATATCTATCACCAAGGATAGAAACACCACCATTTTTGTTTTGTTACCATGGAGAATTAAGACTCCTTGACCTACAATAAATCAAATGCCCTAATGAAACTGGTTTTCCAGGATGTAGCAGTCCATATCTCCACCAATCAGGTTAGTTTGGAGTTGTTTTTAAAGCTCTATCCTTTCCTGGATTTGTTCTTTGCTAGAAATACTAGGACTCCAATTAGATCCATCTTTTTTATATTTTTCTTAAATGAAGGGCAAAAGGTGCTGCATCAGATGCAGGATAATATTAAATAACTTATAAACATTTTAGAGTAACCGATCAAACAGTGCCTTTAAACTCTACCTCTGGTGTCATTAGATCTGGCTATGGGAGGTGGGGGAGAGGGAGAGAAACTTATTTTAAAAACACCATACCTGCAAGTGCCATGCAAACATGCCTTTCCTGTAAATGTTTAAACTAACTGTGGGTGAGGTATACCCAGCAGACAATCATGCAATCATTTAATGCCAGTTTTGCATTAGCTCGGGAGCTGAAGCCATGGGAAGTTAGACTGTGACATCCTCAGTGTATGGCGCTGTGGCAGGGTAGGAGCCCTGCGCATGGTAGTGGGTTTTTTTGCATGTAATTATTGTAAATAGTTTATGAAGAAGCTGACGCTCCTAGGACAGCCTACCTGCTCTGTGTGATTGCCAGCTGTGGAATCCTAATCAACAGGTATAAAAAGGTCCTAATTATACACCTCAGGGCTGCCGCAAGGCCATAACAAGCACCAGGATTACGACTGTCCTCGCTACCGAAACATCAAGATGAAATCCTCCAATCACTGTGCGTCTTAAACAGGATGAGAGCTTTAAGAAAGAAGCGAAACCGAGACAACCGGGTGTGCAACCGGGGTCTGGTTTCATTATTAAAGAAGGAAGTGAAACCGCCGACCACTTTGTGTGTAACCAGGGTCAGGGTTGGTCTGCCTTAAGAATCAGTTCAGGGATTGTAGATCCCACACCAGTATAGTGAGGAGTCAGACTTCCCATGTAGTGTTTTAGTTTGCTTTTTTGTACATTTTATGTATGTCCTTTGTGCGCTACCATCGCTGGTAGCGTCACGTGAGTTTGTCTGTGTTTGTTTTCAAAATAAAACCTGCACGCCTGCAGGGCGTGACAACCTCAACCTCCGACTCAATCTCCTGTCTATCAAGCAGCGAATAAGCACATGTCTCCACTGTTGCAGGCACACAGTTGAGGTTTTGGATAATATTTTCACAGTTATTATATCCCACGGATATGTATGAATAAAGCAAATCTTTTATTAGGTGTATCCTCTCATTTTGTATTATGACATTAGTACATCTTTACACCTGAATCATTTCAATTTTAAATTAAGACTAATGTGACTAACCCATCTATCTCAATACTCATCTCTCTCTTTTAATCTAAACACAGAAAGATTGGGTCTCCACCTTGAAATAGACAAGCATAACTTGCTGATACAACAGCAACATTTGAGGGTTGCCATGGAAACTGAAGAATAACAAGCAATGTGGTGGTCAGTGTCTTAAAACCAATTTCTCCAGCAATGCTTTGTAAGGAGAAAGAAAAAAAAACAAAAAAAAAACACACAAGTTAGGAGATTATTGTGCTTGGCTCCACCCAGGGACACACAGGTCTAATACAGTACACGTTTGTTTGCTGTATGCGTTTTCTCCTCCCTGTTATACTAGGCAAAAGTTCACGAGCAAACAATGAGGCCATACAATATCCCAAGCATTAGTATTTTGTTTCACATTAGGAAAAAAAAAGATAAACTCCTGCTTCAAAAGTCAAAAAGTCGAAAGCAATAGTAATCTGTCATAAGAAGACAACAAAACTGTACTTGTTCCGTGCACAATCCTAGTTGTGTAAATTATGTAATTGTTTAGGAATTCCATCAATTATTATGCAATAGCAGAAGGGCTGGTTTAAACTGCAAAGATGATTCTGCTGTGGCAGTGTTTTCTTTATAGTAGGCTTGCTTTCCCCAATTATAGTACAGACCAAAGCTTTCTGACACTTTAATTCAAGCTGGTTTATTCTAAAATTAGAAAAGAGGCTTTTTAAGTGCAAGACAAAATCACAAAGGGACAGCAAACTCTATTAGATATTTTTATTATGTATACTTTTGCATTGAAATTTCTCATTGCTAGCAAAGCAAACTGGTTTCTATTTAGATTATATTATCAGCTACACTGTGTACAGTATCTATTGTACAAGGCAACTTTTCAAGAAACTGTAGCAAGTATGTCATCTGATTTGGAGTCGCCTAACAAATCAAGGTAATCCAATACCTATTGAACTGCAACATCTAAAGCCAGGTCCACACCTGAGCGATCAGTTGCGCAACTTAGCTGCATGCAACCGAGTCACTTATATGTGGACGTCCCTGTAATCAGTTGAGAGCAGTTGCACAACCGGTTGCTTGAAGTAGAGCAGGGCTCTACTTTCCAAGCAACCTCCTGAGCTTTTACATGTCTGTTTTTTCTTAAGGGAATACGGCATTTAAAATAACAGTTGAAAAGATAATAACAGCCAACTCTTCCTCCTTAATTACTGGACACATTACGACCTAACCAAAAAAAAAAGTGTCACTGCAGTTGTCAAAAATGAAATAAATACAGTTCTAAACTTGTAGACACGGGACACAAAATAAATAAGTGTCAACTCAGTAGTCAAAACCCAAAAAACCAACTACCTTGTAGACAGAATAAAAATGTAAAACAAACCACTGTCACCACAGGTATCTGAGCAAATTACTGTTGCACAAGTAATTGCTCAGATGTGGACACAGCAATTGCTCACAGCTGAGTTGCGCGATTTCGGGAGCAATTGGGTTGCGCAACTGATCGCTCAGGTGTGGACCCGGCTTAATAAACTAGTCTTTGAGTGATGTCTCGGAATACAGGCCCCTGGGAGTTTTACTTCCGGACGCTATGAAAGTCAGTTTCTTTTGCATTCCACAACATCATATCATATCATTTGTTTGTATTACCTTGCTGTCTTACTGGTCACGGGGGATGAGAATTACAAGATTTTTGGACGCAGTTCCCATATATAATGTAATCCACTGGAACACACTACACTCCACCGATAGTTAGTTTAGTGATGTCTCTACAGTCACACTCATGTTACTGTGAGTGAATCCCTTAGGACCTGATGGAACTATAAACACAGTATGTCACATTTCTACTGGAACTTATTACTGTAGGAGTAGCTACACATAGTGTCACGAGAGGGTAGATCTTGCCAGCAAAATGTCAATGACAAAGAATTCTAACCGATTAAACCGCAACAGAATTTACATAAATAAATTAAAAGCATTTCATTTTTTTATTTATTTATTTATTTTTATTTTTTATTTAGAAGTGTTCAGTTTTATTGCACTATACAGATATCTCTGAAACACTAGTTCAGTGTTAAAACATTGTATTCATACAGTAATGGAAGCTTTCAAACCACACTCTGCAGCAAACGTGTGCTGACAAGTGTGGAACCCATAATAACACTTCGCCTGTGCAAATTATCATTTCAACTCGAGTTCCAGCAGGGTGCAAGACACAGAGAGTAAGAACTGCCAGGACAAGTCTGAGCACTACACTCTAAACTTAGCAACAACATGTATCTCTTACTGCACATGCATTCAAAGACCTGTAAAAGAACTCTCAGCTGGGGTATCACAGGAGATGCCTTCATTAAGAAAGATCCATGTTAGGTGTTAAATTACCTCCAAACGAAACCCCAGCTATTTATATCTTTAGTTATGCCCCTTTCATTCAATATCTTCCTGTCCAGCATATAGTTCTATAGTTATGTATATAATGAAAAATGGAATCGATCGAAAAGTCGATTTTCGATTTAAATCGTAGCAGCCCTAGTGCTTACACACATTACAATGCAGAACCATTCCCCGCAGTGTAGCGCTCACTCCCACAGATGCAGATGCAAGGTTCGGTTTCTTTTGACGGAAATTAAGAATTTAAAAGCAACATTTAAAATATTCACTCATTTTAGGGCACTTGCGGTTTTGAAAAAGGATCAGATCGGAGGGCTGAAGCTTTTAGGACATGAACTAGTGCACACTCCCATGTGATGTCAAAACTCTAATTTCCTCATATAGCTTTTCACCTTCTAATAGGTCTTACCGCCTTGATTCATATCCTTATCAATCTCCACACTTACATGCATGTCTCAGTCCAGGGGTGGAAAAAGACTCCTGTTGCACAGCAGTTTCACCCATTACAAGTTTTACTAAGAGCTTGATTAGCCCCAGTGTATAGGTAACAAGCTCAGGCGTGTCTTATTAAAACACACATTAAAACCAGGAATGGTTTTACTCATGGTTTGTTCATGGTTTTGCCACACTGTAAGTACATTGTGTAGGTACGTTGTGTAAGATGAGTCACTCTGTGAAATAAAGGGCTCAGAGCTTGAACAACAACTTAAGTGCATGCTAGAGTCTTGAAATATTATGACTGGCTTTTCGAATTCTAAAACCATAGCAGTTGTTTATTTCACTTAGAAAAAAACAAGTGATGCAAAAATGTAAATATGGCCATGGGTGTTACACATTATCACGAGGAAAACAGCAACAGATAACCAGCTTTCAGCCAGTAACATGCTTCAGCCCAAAAGACAGTGCTGGGGTGAAATGAACAAGTAAAGCAATAACAGACTGTGACCTTTCTTTAACTTAGTGTAGTTCCAGATGTTTTAACTTGAACACACATGTCTGCTACAACATGTGCTTCTTTAAAAACAGCACATTTGAGACCTATGTAGCTCAAGGAAGTGCAAAATGAGTAAGATTTATGGAACTATTTTGTTAGCTACAATTACTTTAAAGACTAGTGTTTGTATTACAATCAGTTACCTCATTATGAAAATCTCAACCATGAAAACAATTTAGATGTCAACAAAACATTGTTATGCAAAAGTAAGTGCTCTCTCAGACAAAGGGGTAGATTTACAAAGCTCCACAACTCCCCACTGCAAAAAAAATAATAATAATTAAATATGATAACTTTTGAAAACCCAGCATGAAAACCCTTACACATTCTAAAATAAAAGTACTTAATTTGTTTTGTTTTGAAAGGAAGTGCAGTAACCTTTGAACCAGGTGCAAAATCTTACTAAAGCTAAATGCTGTGTGGCAGAAACTTCAGGAGGGCAAAGTTCAGCTCTGATAGCCTTGTCTGTTTGCAATGTAAACCACTTTGCAGTCTCAAGTCGTGCTCCATTTTGTTAAAAGCACAATAGCTTATGTTTTAAGAAATGCAAAGGATTCTGTGGTGATGTAATAAACATGTTTCTGTTTACTCCACCACTGTTAGTTACTACCTGCTTGACTACTGTATACCACTTATGAATGACCAAGATCGCTATTTTTTGTTTGTCAACTTCTGCTCATTGAAGTACGTTTTTGATAAGAATAAATATGTACTAATTTCACATAATACCCCACCCATAACTATAAAACACTCGGCAATAAATGTATTAATATATAATTGAATGATAAACGTTTCGAATGAAGTGTTTCATGACAAAGTCAAAACGTTTGTTATTGAATTTACAGAGTTTTAGGTTTAAAGTTCAGTGTATTTCTACATATGATGTGGACGTTTATTTAACATTCTACAGCAGGAAATAATGTTTTCCTGTACTGCTGTGACTACACAAAAACAAAGGAAAGCAGACGTTAGCAACACTCTGTGCATCTTGTGGTTTGTAAAATCGTATGCACTTGCAGGATATGCTGTTGACAAGTTTTTCTTACACACCACTTGCACGCAGCGTCATAACACATCCCAATACTTATGCTTTTCTGCTTAATCAATTCCCAAGCCTTTTCTTTCCAATAATATTCGATTCAAAATCTACTGAGATCGCAGTTTCAATATTTAACAAAATATATAAATAAAAATAACTACATTCCTATGTTACTAACGTCCATTTAACAAATTATCACACTTCAGAAATGTAGGGGAGATCCCAGCTAAGTGCTTACAGGTATGCTGTAGGATAGTTACTGTACATCGCCCAACTAGATTTTGTTGTTTTTTTTGTGTAGCTGATGGTAGTTGGCCCATTACCATTAGCTCATCAACACAAATTATAATATATATATATATATATATATATATATATATATATATATATATATATATATATATATATATATATATAGTTCTACTTTTTGTTACACTGTTAGGGAGCAGTCATAAACAGTCCCAAAACTTCGGAATAACTCATACTGTAGGTAAACGACTGTTTTTTTTTTTTTTTTAGGATAAATAAGGGAACGTGATAAATAAGTAATTCACATTAAAATAAAATATTTTTTTTTAAAAAACTATACTTACTTTTGGTTGCTGTGATGAGGTTTTTCCCATCCTTATTAAGCTCTTTAATAAACCTGTTGGTCTTTTCCAGCTCTGCTTCATGAGCCTTCATTCTGTCCCTGAAGGCAGGGCTGTCCAGGTAACAATCACTAAACTCCAATGGGTGAAGACCCATTGCTGCTGAAAAATAAATCCCAGTTTAGTGAAGAATGCTGAGGAGACCGCACCGCTCAGAAGAGCCGCAATGTCAGGGTAAACTAAAAAAAAAAGACCATACAAAAGCTGTAACATTAAATAATTAAAATCAACGCGCCCCCCCCAGTGTTTGACAGTTTCACAACGCCTCTTCAGTGTTACGAATTATTACAAAAAAAAGCCCACACTGCCTATCTCCCTACAACCATATCTGTTAAGAGCTCATGCACACTAGCTAGCTGAGGGAAAAAGACGGAGCATTCGTCCTCCCACATAAGGCGTGGTTTCACGCCTGATGCATTGATACGAGGATTCTCTTCATCTCCCACTGGTTAAAAATGCTGCCAATCAATCAATTCGCAGCCCCTTTGATTAGGTTGAGATGAGTTTATTGCTTGGGCAAGGCGGATGACAAATAAAAGAGCTAACCTCAATAGTTTAATATTTAAAAACACATTGTTGGGAAACTGTAAAAAAATAAAAAATAAAATAAAAAGTGTCTTCTAATAAAAGTTTATTTATAAAGCATACTAATCCAAACAAGTAAAGTCACATGGGGATACTGTGTGTCCTGTTTTTTTGTTTTTCAATCCCACGGGAGATAATCCATAAATTGACCGAGTATGGTTGGATAGGATTTTGAATTGTACAACACACGCACGCACACGCACACACATAATATATCTATATCTATCTATATATATATATATATATATATATATATATATATATATATATATATATATATATATATATATATATATATATATATATATATCTATATATATATATATATATATATATATATCTATCTATATATATATAGATATATATCATATATATATATATATATATATATATATATATATATATATATATATATATATATATATATATATATATAGTAGCTAAACAGGGTAAATGGACAGCCCTTATAAGGACTCCCTGGAAACAATCACACTAATATGATTGGGCGATAGAGAGAAGAACAAACAGACACACTCCTTGCAAGCTCAAGCACTTTATTAACACAGAGCCCAAAGGGTATCTATCGAACACAGTGAAAGCAGAGGGGTCACTACAGAGAAGTCCCCCCTGTCATGGTGACCACAGGCCCTCAAACCCCCAACCACCACCACCACCGTGTCCCATATGTTTGCACAAGCATACACCACCCCAGTCCCTCCCCACATTTATAACAGCCCCTCTCAATGTTTAATTACCCCTTTATTCCAGTTAACAGTTACCCATGATCCTGTGCGCTATGCAACTAATTTGCATAGTGCCCCCATGCATGCCACTATATATATATATATATATATATATATATATATATATATATATATATATATATATATATATATATATATACACTGAGTGTACAAAACATTAGGAACACCTGCTCTTTCCATGAAATAGACTGATGTAACCTGTTAAATCCACTTCAATCAGTGTAGATGAAGGGGAGACAGGTTAAAGAAGGATTTTTAAGCCTAGACACAACTGAGACGTGGATTGTGTACTGTATGTGTGCCATTCAGAGGGTAAATGGGCAAGACAAAAGATTTAAGTGCCTTTGAACGGGGTATGGTAGTAGGTGCCAGGCGCGCCGGTTTGAGTGGGTCAAGAACTGCAACACTGCTGGGTTTTTCATGCTCAACAGTTTCCCGTGTGTATCAAGGATGGTCCACCACCCAAAGAACATCCAGCCAACGGCAGGCCAGTGGTTGAAAATGGCTCATTGATGAAAGAGGCCAAAGGAGGCTGACACGAATTGTGCAGAGCAACAGACGGGCTACAGTTAGTCAACTGACAGTCCAGTACAACATTGGTGCCGAAAGACCCATAAAAGAATGCACAACTCATCGTACCTTGACAAGAATGGGGTATGGCAGCCGACGACCTAACAGAGTTCCACTTCTTTCAGCAAAACACAAGAAACTGCGGTTGCAGTGGGCTAAGGAACGAAAACACTGGACACTGGAGGATTGGAAAAACATTGCCTGGTCTGATGAATCCCGGTTCCTGCTGTTTTATGCTGATGGGAGGACTAGGGTATGGAGAAAACCACATGAGTACATGCATCGATCATGCCGCGTGTCAACATTGCAGGCTGGTGGTTGTGGTGTGATGGTGTGGGGTGTGTTTTCATGGCACAGATTGGGCCCCTTGATAAAAGTGGAGCAACGTTTGAATGCCACAGGATATCTGAACATCATTGCCAATCAGGTGCATCCCTTCATGGCAGCAGTGTATCCATCTGCTAATAGATTTTTTCAGCAGGATAATGCCCCATGCCGTAAGGCTAGGATTGTCCAGGAATGGTTCCACGAACATGACAGTGAATTCAGCTTACTGCAGTGGCCTGCCCAGTCACCAGATCTCACTCCAATTGAGCATCTGTGGGATGAGATGGAACGAGCTATTCGGAGTAGAGATCCACTACCAGCCAACTTGACACAACTGTGGGAAGCATTGGAGTCAACATGGGCCAGCATCCCTGTGGAACGCTTTCAACACCTTGTAGAGTCCATGCCCCGACGAATTGAGGCTGTTCTGAGGGCAAAAGGGGGTGCAACTCCATATTAGGATGGTGTTCCTAATGTTTTTTACACTCAGTGTGTATATATATATATATATATATATATATATATATATATATATATTTTGTAATAGATTGCTCCACTCACGGGTTCATGCCCCTTTAAAAATACGACCCAACACACTTTAATGGATTTTACAGCGCTGGTGCGCTATTTTTTTAATGAACACAAAACAAACACAAAATAAACACCTAGCTCTTTTGGAGCACTAACTCAACTTTCAGGAACACCCTGTCTAACACGGGACAGCTAAGCTGTTTTCCCGTCCTTACACAAAACACAGGTTTAATACAGCACTTACTTTTATTCACGTTGGCTACTCGGAGACAGAGCACCTCTCCTGCCTCCTTCTACTCAGCAGCCTTGAGCAGACTGACTGCTCCTCTTAAATACCCTGCACCTGGTACTAATTTAACAATGGCTCCCAGGTGCAGGGAATAATTAATAATAAAACAATTCACAACTCAATTAAACAATAAAGTAACAAACGGTGCATTTTCTCTTCAGGGAGGTTTTAACCCCCTCCCTGCTGTCTCACACAACCCGCTGCCTTACAATATATATATATAGTTCTTATATATTAAAGAACTGCTTCATTGACACTTCAATACAAAAAGCGGGCATTCCAGGTTTCCCAGGATGCTTAGAACACATCAATGTGATCTGGCAACAAATTCAATCAGCTAAAAAGGAGAGGAAGGAGCTCCATGTGACATTCCTGGATTTGGCTAATGCATATGGTTCAGTGCCACATGAACTTCTTTGGGCAGCATTTGATTTTTTCAGTGTACCAATGACAATAACAAATCTAGTCAAAGCCTACTTTGGAGATTTGCAATTTAGTTTCTCAACTTCAGAATTCAGCACTACATGGCAATGCCTAGAAGTTGGAATAATGGCAGGATGCACCATTTCTCCACTGGCTTTTACCATGGCAATGGAAGTAATCATTAGGGCATCAAAATGGGTAGTGGGAGGAGAGCTTGGCTTCTGGAATGCGACTACCACCAATTCGAGCATACATGGATGACATGACAACCATGACTACAACAGTAGCCTGCACTAATCGGTTATTGGGCAAATTAACCAATAACATTGAATGGGCACGAATGCAATTCAAGCCCACTAAATCAAGGAGCATCTCTATAATTAAAGGTAAAGTAGTAGATAAAACGTTCTTCATTAATGGTGAGGCAATACCAACAGTGTCTGAGAAGCCAGTGAAGAGCCTTGGGAGATGGTGCGACGGGGATCTAAAGGACACAGTTCGTGTGGGAGAAGTTAGACAACAAGCTGTGGAAGGGTTGAAGAGCATAGACAGCAGCGCTTTACCAGGCAAACTAAAACTCTGGTGCTTTCAGTTTGGCCTACTGCCACGGCTGCTGTGGCCACTGACTGTGTACGAGGTTTCTTTGACAACAGTAGAGAAGCTGGAAGCTTTAATCAGTTCACACATCAGGAAATGGTTGGGAGTTCCACGCTGCCTCAGCAGAGTGGGACTTTATGGTAAAGGAATACTGCAGCTACCTGTCTCCGCTCTAACCGAGGAGTTTAAGTGCGCCAAGGTCCGACTGGAAATGACATTAGTAGAGTCACGCGACAAATGCGTAAGGGAGGCAGCACCTGTGTTGAAAACTGGAAGAAAGTGGGTGGCAAAGAAAGCTGTGGAGGATGCAAAGGCTGCCCTTCGAATTGGTGATATCATGGGGCAAGTTCAGCATGGAAGAGGGGTCTTGGTCTCAGTTCAGCTCCTCCTACATGGCACAAGGCAGCCCCAGCGCAACGGAGGAAGCTTGTAGTCAACGAGGTGCAAAAGCAGGAGGAGAGGATGAGGTGTATAAAGGCCATTTCCCAGGGCAAGCAGGGAGAATGGATGAGATGGGAGAGTGTGGAACAACGCAAGATTGGCTGGCAAGACCTATGGTCAATGGAACAGAGCAGGATCAGTTTCCTTATAAGGTCAACATATGATGTTCTCCCATCACCACAGAACCTAAACCTCTGGGTAGGAGAGGATCCCTCATGTCCTTTGTGTTCATCACCTGCAACATTAAGGCACATTTTGACAGGATGTAAGGTGGCTCTTAGCCAAGGACGGTTTACTTGGCGCCATGACCAGGTGCTGCGATGTTTGGCCTTAGCATTGGAAGACAAGCGTAACATGACCAATAAGTTGCCACCTGTTCCATCAAAACATTACACACAAAAGACAACATTCCTCCGCCCAGGAGAGCAACCACCAAGAAAAGGTGTTAAAACCAATCCTCGCCCAGGACAACTGGAAGCTGCTAGAGACTGGAAAATGCTGGCGGATGTTGGTCAGCGGCTTATTTTTCCACCTGAGATTGCCACCACAAACCTTCGACCAGATATTGTCTTGTGGTCTGGATCAGCACGCCTTGTTCACCTGGTGGAGTTAACAGTGCCATGGGAGGATGCTGTAGATGAGGCGTATGAGAGGAAGAAACTGCGGTATGCTCAACTAGCCACTGAAGCGGAACAGCGAGGATGGAGAGTCTGGGTTTACCCAGTGGAAGTGGGATGTCGAGGATTTGTGGCACACTCTACAACCCGGTTTCTCAGAGATGTCGGATTCAATGGCCAAGAGTTGCGTCGCACAGTGAAGAACTTATCTGAAGCAGCAGAGAGGAGCAGCAACTGGCTGTGGTTGAGACGGAAAGATTCTGGCTGGGGATCTCAAGCACAATAGAAAGAAAGAAAGGCTGATATACAGGTAAGTAAGCTGGGCTGAGTTGAGTGGGGGACGGAGGGGTGATGCTGGGGCGCCAGAATCACCGTCGAGCCCTCTTGAGGTGTCGTGGGCTGGTCGACGAAACACCGAGGATGGAAGGTGCCCACTTGAAGACCCCAGAGATGTACCCTACTTAGCTCAATCCAGGCGGTTGTCATGCTGATGCGCTGGGGAGACCGCACTATGGTTGATCCCGGAGCCAGCATCGCAGCCGTTGTGTGTGCTGATGCGCTAGGGAGGCAAAATAAGCTGATCCCTGGAGCCAGCATTACACTTCAGCCATCAACACCAGACAGAAGGATATCTACATCATCATATGGAAGGAAGCGCAAATGGATGGAGACACATATGGATCACATTAGTTTACTGTGAAGCTACGTCTTAGTTGGTGCTTATCTTGGCGAGAGCCAAGTTCAAATCAGCATGAAGTTTTAACATCTACTCTCATGTAATGGAAATCATGAAGATCTGGATACGTCCAGTGACTGCTGTGAATAGTGCAGCTGGCAACAAGGGAAAGACCTCGTGACAGCCTGGAGAGACAGCTGACTGGAGGAAAGAGACCCCATTGGGGCTGGCAAGGGTTAGCTACCCTTGTCGGCAGTATCCAACTCTGTGTTTACAGGATGCTGGAGACACCGCCCAAGGCTTCAAAGAAATTAAACAGGAAAATACCCCTAGAGTCTGCGAGGCGGGCGGAAGATGACTCAACGTTGGACAACACGGTTAAGGACTTAGGAGCGGAAGCGGATATGAGTATAGAGAGTACTTCACAAAAGACTAGTTCAAGATCTGCAGTTAGCAAAGACATGGAACTCCAGGTTTGTGTCTGCGGCTGGAGCAAGGCGACAACAGTCAGGGGTTTGAAGATTCATCAAGGGAGAATGAAATGCTTGAGGGAGAAGGGACAAGGGCCTCGCATTGATCAGTACTTCTTACGAAGTCAGTCAAGTCAGTCGAATGAAATCCAGCGACAGGAAGCAAACCACAGTTCGCAGGATATCAGCACCCCTGTCATAGATGTGAGGAGGACTTGCATGGACACAGTTAGTGATGAACCTAATGATCCTTGTGAACCCGGGCAGACAAACCAGCGTAAGAGAGAAAAGAACCTCAACGGGCACAAGCCTGGAGTTAAATGGCCAAGAGCTTGTGAGAAAACTGCATGGGACACAGTAAACACAGATCTCTGCTTTGCATTGGAAAGGTTAAGTGGAACAGTTGAAAAGAAACTGGATAAATTTGGGGACATCATCTACGCATATGGAAGCGAGAGGTTTGGAGTTGAAAAAGGAAGGAAAAAGTACAAACTATTCCTGGAAAGTCTAGGCGGCAGCAGGAGATTGAGCAGCTTAGTTAGAGAAAGGAGACAGCTGAGGAAGCAATGGAGAAGAGCAGAAGAAAGTCAGAAGGAGGGACTCAATCTCTTACAAAGGGTCATAAAACATAAGCTTGCAACATTGCGCAGAGCTGGCGCCTCTGAAGCGCTACAAAAAGAAGGGCGTCGCGAGAACTAACTTTTATAAAGACCCATTCAAATTTGTAAAGAAGTTATTCACCAGTGAGAAGAATGGCACACTAAAAGCATCTAAGTTTGAGTTGGAGAGATATTTGGAGGAAGCATACAGATTCAAAAGGCAGGAGCCTATGTCAATTCCTTCAGACATCCCACCTATCAATCCACCAGAATACCAAATGGAGGACTGTGCACCTAAGTGGAAAGAAGTAGAGCAAGCTGTGAAAAAGCAAGGGCTTCATCATCTCCAGGGCCTAATGGAGTTCCGTACAGAGTGTACAAGAGTGCTTCAGGAGTTCTACGAATCCTGTGGAAACTGATGAAAGTAGCATGGGAAAAACAGGTTGTACCAAGAGCATGGCGCCGAGCAGGTGGAGTCTTTATACCTAAAGAAAAAGATTCTAGCAGCATCAGTCAGTTTACGCCCTATTTCCCTATTAAGCGTAGAAGGCAAGATTTTCTTCAGCATTATTGCTCAGAGATTGTCAACTTACCTATTAAAGAACTGCTTCATTGACACTTCAATACAAAAGCGGGCATTCCAGGTTTCCCAGGATGCTTAGAACACATCAATGTGATCTGGCAACAAATTCAATCAGCTAAAAAGGAGAGGAAGGAGCTCCATGTGACATTCCTGGATTTGGCTAATGCATATGGTTCAGTGCCACATGAACTTCTTTGGGCAGCATTTGATTTTTCAGTGTACCAATGACAATAACAAATCTAGTCAAAGCCTACTTTGGAGATTTGCAATTTAGTTTCTCAACTTCAGAATTCAGCACTACATGGCAATGCCTAGAAGTTGGAATAATGGCAGGATGCACCATTTCTCCACTGGCTTTTACCATGGCAATGGAAGTAATCATTAGGGCATCAAAATGGGTAGTGGGAGGAGAGCTTGGCTTCTGGAATGCGACTACCACCAATTCGAGCATACATGGATGACATGACAACCATGACTACAACAGTAGCCTGCACTAATCGGTTATTGGGCAAATTAACCAATAACATTGAATGAGCACGAATGCAATTCAAGCCCACTAAATCAAGGAGCATCTCTATAATTAAAGGTAAAGTAGTAGATAAAACGTTCTTCATTAATGGTGAGGCAATACCAACAGTGTCTGAGAAGCCAGTGAAGAGCCTTGGGAGATGGTGCGACGGGGATCTAAAGGACACAGTTCGTGTGGGAGAAGTTAGACAACAAGCTGTGGAAGGGTTGAAGAGCATAGACAGCAGCGCTTTACCAGGCAAACTAAAACTCTGGTGCTTTCAGTTTGGCCTACTGCCACGGCTGCTGTGGCCACTGACTGTGTACGAGGTTTCTTTGACAACAGTAGAGAAGCTGGAAGCTTTAATCAGTTCACACATCAGGAAATGGTTGGGAGTTCCACGCTGCCTCAGCAGAGTGGGACTTTATGGTAAAGGAATACTGCAGCTACCTGTCTCGCTCTAACCGAGGAGTTTAAGTGCGCCAAGGTCCGACTGGAAATGACATTAGTAGAGTCACGCGACAAATGCGTAAGGGAGGCAGCACCTGTGTTGAAAACTGGAAGAAAGTGGGTGGCAAAGAAAGCTGTGGAGGATGCAAAGGCTGCCCTTCGAATTGGTGATATCATGGGGCAAGTTCAGCATGGAAGAGGGGTCTTGGTCTCAGTTCAGCTCCTCCTACATGGCACAAGGCAGCCCCAGCGCAACGGAGGAAGCTTGTAGTCAACGAGGTGCAAAAGCAGGAGGAGAGGATGAGGTGTATAAAGGCCATTTCCCAGGGCAAGCAGGGAGAATGGATGAGATGGGAGAGTGTGGAACAACGCAAGATTGGCTGGCAAGACCTATGGTCAATGGAACAGAGCAGGATCAGTTTCCTTATAAGGTCAACATATGATGTTCTCCCATCACCACAGAACCTAAACCTCTGGGTAGGAGAGGATCCCTCATGTCCTTTGTGTTCATCACCTGCAACATTAAGGCACATTTTGACAGGATGTAAGGTGGCTCTTAGCCAAGGACGGTTTACTTGGCGCCATGACCAGGTGCTGCGATGTTTGGCCTTAGCATTGGAAGACAAGCGTAACATGACCAATAAGTTGCCACCTGTTCCATCAAAACATTACACACAAAGACAACATTCCTCCGCCCAGGAGAGCAACCACCAAGAAAAGGTGTTAAAACCAATCCTCGCCCAGGACAACTGGAAGCTGCTAGAGACTGGAAAATGCTGGCGGATGTTGGTCAGCGGCTTATTTTTCCACCTGAGATTGCCACCACAAACCTTCGACCAGATATTGTCTTGTGGTCTGGATCAGCACGCCTTGTTCACCTGGTGGAGTTAACAGTGCCATGGGAGGATGCTGTAGATGAGGCGTATGAGAGGAAGAAACTGCGGTATGCTCAACTAGCCACTGAAGCGGAACAGCGAGGATGGAGAGTCTGGGTTTACCCAGTGGAAGTGGGATGTCGAGGATTTGTGGCACACTCTACAACCCGGTTTCTCAGAGATGTCGGATTCAATGGCCAAGAGTTGCGTCGCACAGTGAAGAACTTATCTGAAGCAGCAGAGAGGAGCAGCAACTGGCTGTGGTTGAGACGGAAAGATTCTGGCTGGGGATCTCAAGCACAATAGAAAGAAAGAAAGGCTGATATACAGGTAAGTAAGCTGGGCTGAGTTGAGTGGGGGACGGAGGGGTGATGCTGGGGCGCCAGAATCACCGTCGAGCCCTCTTGAGGTGTCGTGGGCTGGTCGACGAAACACCGAGGATGGAAGGTGCCCACTTGAAGACCCCAGAGATGTACCCTACTTAGCTCAATCCAGGCGGTTGTCATGCTGATGCGCTGGGGAGACCGCACTATGGTTGATCCCGGAGCCAGCATCGCAGCCGTTGTGTGTGCTGATGCGCTAGGGAGGCAAAATAAGCTGATCCCTGGAGCCAGCATTACACTTCAGCCATCAACACCAGACAGAAGGATATCTACATCATCATATGGAAGGAAGCGCAAATGGATGGAGACACATATGGATCACATTAGTTTACTGTGAAGCTACGTCTTAGTTGGTGCTTATCTTGGCGAGAGCCAAGTTCAAATCAGCATGAAGTTTTAACATCTACTCTCATGTAATGGAAATCATTATATATACATATATATATATATATATATATATATATATATATATATATATATATATATATATATATATATATATATATATGATCAAAAACAATTAAATTTGGTTATTTTTATAGATATAAATTCTGTTTTTCAGAACAAACTACAAAACAACTGATCTTGAATACACTTTTGCCTCTGTTGACTACAGTGACACAATTATGGCATATCTAGACTGAAACACTGATAGGCCTAAGTGTTTGTAAGGCTTATCAGACCTCAGATTGTTCTAAGTTTCTCAGTTACTATAAAGTTCGTACGGAATTTGGAAAAAAAAACATAACTGAAACTTACTGTCTTGATACTTTCAAAGGCGTTCAAAAAAAATTGGATCTACGTAGCCTATACAAATTTTTTTTTAATTTTTTTAAATATGCTATTTATGATATTGTACAAGAACTGGTTAATGCAAAATGTATCCACTTGTAATGTATTTAACATTTAATAATCATTTGAGTTTAAAGTTATAATTTTATAAATTGCTGTTGAAGCAAGATCCAGAAGTTTATTAGGACAGCTTTATGAATTGAAATTTCTCGTCATAACGTACATAATTTCCAGTTTCTACATTTTACAAAGCTTGTCTAAGTTCAGGTAGGAACCGTTCTTAAACCGGAACTGTTGTTGTAGCGAACTTTGTTGCTCTTCCAGTCCGAACTTCTTGAAGCGTAACACAGAAATACTTTTTATCGGACATTTTGTAACGAGGAATGTGCTGCAGTGAAATGTGAATAGCCTTGTATGGAAATATGTTTTAAATCGGTTTGGAAACTGGGAGGGTTAAAGTACGTCTCTGGATTCTTCAGACCGGATAGAGTTACTGTTTGTACTAAGCACTCCAGTGAGTTCTGATAAAACATTGATTCACTGCTGTATAATGTTTTTTTTTTATGAAGAATAGGGCGATCCCCCCGCATTTTCCAAAAGCCCCTGCTATTGCAGGATATTGCAGTGGTTAAAATATTGTACGTTAGTTTTATACCTCAAAATAGCTACTTTGATTTAGTCTTAACTATCAAAACACTTCAAAATCTGTTGTTTTCATTTCAAAAGGTATTTAACCTGACAAACTAATAGGCTTCAAAATACTTGTTAGCACTGAATAAAATATATTGAGGGTGTCTGGTTTTCGATGTTTTCGTCGTGTTTAACTACTTTCCTGTTAAAATAACTCTGAGCACTTTTTAATGTGTTGTGGTTTCTGAATTAAAACTGAGAAATGTGTTAGGCCTAATTGTTAAATTAATTCGTGAAGGAAAGCCGAACGAAAACACCGAAAAACAGAAGCTCTAATGTAAGGTGTGTGTAACTCAACATGGAGGACAGGGAGGAAGGAGGTCCCTCGCAGAAAATTAAAGCTCTTTGGGCTCTTTTGTACATTGGTATTGGGGGTATGCTTCAGAGCGGTCACGGGTTGCTTTCAACCTCCAGTGAGAAACTCCTTCCTGCGGGAACCGCGGTTCCCAACATGATTTCCATTACACGAGAGTAGATATTAAAACTTCATGCTGATTTGAACTCAGCTCTCGCCAAGGTAAGCACTAACTAAGACGTAGCTTTACAGTAAACTAATGTGACCGATCTATGTCTCCATCCATTTGCGTTTCCTTCCATATGATGATGTAGATATCCTTCTGCCTGGTGTTGATGGCTGAAGTGTAATGTTGGCTCCAGGGATCATCTTATTTGTCTCCCTAGTGCATCAGCACACACAATGGCTGCGATGCTGGCTCCGGGGATCGACCACAGTGCGGTCTCCCCAGAGCATCAGCATGACAGCCGTCTGGATTGAGCTAAGTAGGGTACATCTCTGGGGTCTTCAAGTGGGCACCTTCCATCCTCGGTGTTTCGTCAACTAGTCCACAACACCTCAAGAGGGCTCGACTGTGATTCTGGCGACCCAGCATCACCCCCCTCTGTCCCCCACTCAACTCAGCCCAGCTTACTTACCCGTACATCAGCGTTTCTTTCTTTCTATTGTGCTTGAGATCCCCAACCAGAATCTTTCCATCTCAACCACAGCCAGTTGCTGCTCCTCTCTGCTGCTTCAGATAAGTTCTTCACTGTGTGACGCAACTCTTGGCCACTGAATCCAACGTCACTGAGAAACCAGGTTGTAGAGTGTGCCACAAATCCTCAACAAACCACCTCCACTGGGTAAACCCGGACTCTTCATCCTCGCTGTTCCGCTTCAGCGGCTAGTTGAGCATACCGCAGTTTCTTCCTCTCATACGCCTCATCTACAGCATCCACCCATGGCACTGTTAACTCTACAAGGTGACAAGGTGTGCTGATCCAGACCACAAGACAATATCTGGTCGAAGGTTAGTGGTGGCAAACTCTGGTGGAAAAATAAGCCATTGACCAAAATCTGCCAGCAATTTCCCGTCTCTATGAGCATCCAGTTGTCCTGGGAGAGGCTTGGTTTTAACACCTTTTCTTGGCGGTTGCTCTCCTGGGCGGAGGAATGTTGTCTTTTGTGTGTAATGTTTTGATGGAACTGGTGGCAACTTATTGGTCATGTTACGCTTGTCTTCCAATACTAAGGCCAAACATCGCAGCACCTGGTCATGGCGCCAAGTAAACCGTCCTTGGCTGAGAGCCACCTTACATCCTGTCAAAATGTGCCTTAAAGTTGCAGGTGATGAACACAAAGGACATGAGGGATCCTCTCCTACCCAGAGGTTTAGGTTCTGTGGTGATGGGAGAACATCATATGTTGACCTGATGAGGAAACTGATCCTGCTCTGTTCCATTGACCATATGTCTTGCCAGCCAATCTTGCGTTGTTCCACACTCCCCCATCTCATCCATTCTCCCTGCTTGGCCTGGGAAACGGCCTTTATGCACCTCATCCTCTCCTCCTGCTTTTGCACCTCGTTGACTACCAGCTTCCTCCGTTGAGCTGGGGCTGCCTTGTGCCATGTAGGAGAAGCTGAACTGAGACCAAGACCCCCTCTTCCATGCTGAACTTGCCCTATGATATCACTAATTCGAAGGGCAGCCTTTGCATCTTCCACAGCTTTCTTTGCAGTCCACTTTCTTCCAGTTTTCAACACAGGTGCTGCCTCCCTTACGCATTTGTCACGTGACTCTGCTAATGTCATTTCCAGTCGGACCTTGACACACTTAAACTCCTCGGTTAGAGTGGAGACTGGTAGCTGCAGTATTCCTTTACCATAAAGTCCCACTCTGCTGAGGCAGCGTGGAACTCCCAACCATTTCCTGATGTATGAACTGATTAAAGCTTGCAGCTTCTCTACTGTTGTCAGAGAAACCTCGTACACAGTCAGTGGCCACAGCAGCCTCGGCAGTAGACCAAACTGAAAGCACCAAAGTTTTAGTTTGCCTGGTAAAGTGCTGCTGTCTATGCTCATTAACCCTTTTCCACTGCCTCGTTGTCTAACTTCTCCCACACTTTAGATCCCCGTCGTACCATCTCCCAAGACTTTTCATTGGCTTCTCATACACTGTTGGTATTGGCTCACCATTAATGTAGAACATTTTATCTACTACTTTACCTTTAATTATAGGGATGCTCCTTGATTTAGTGGGCTTGAATTGTATTCATGCCTATTCAATGATATTGGTTAATTTGCCCAATAACCGATTAGTGCAGGCTACTGTTGTAGTCATGGTTGTCATGTCATCCCTGTATGCTCTAATTGGTGGTAGTCACATTCCAGAAGCCAAGCGCTCTCCTCCCACTACCCATTTTGATGCCCTAATGATTACTTCCATTGCCATGCTAAAAGCCAGTGGAGAAATGGTGCATCCTGCCATTATTCCAACTTCTAGGCATTGCCATGTAGTGCTGAATTCTGAAGTTGAGAAACTAAATTGCAAATCTCCAAAGTAGGCTTTGACTAGATTTGTTATTGTCATCGGTACTCTGAAAAAATCAAATGCTGCCCAAAGAAGTTCATGTGGCACTGAACCATATGCATTAGCCAAATCCAGGAATGTCACATGGAGCTCTTTTCTCTCCTTTTTAGCTGATTGAATTTGTTGCCAGATCACACTGATGTGTTTTAAGCATCCTGGGAAACCTGGAAAATCTTGCCCTCTACGTTTAATAGGGAAATAGGGCAAAACTGACTGATGCTTGTAGAATCTTTTTCTTTAGGTATAAAGACTCCACCTGCTCGATGCCATGCTCTTGGCATAACCTGTTTTTCCCATGCCACTTTCATCAATTTCCACAGGATTCGTAGAACTCCTGAAGCATTCTTGTACACTCTGTATGGAACTCCATTAGGCCCTGGAAATGGTGAAGCCCTTGCTTTTTTCACAGCTTGCTCTACTTCTTTCCACTTAGGTGCACAGTCCTCCATTTGGTATTCTGGTGGATTGATAGGTGGGATGTCTGAAGGAATTGACATAGACTCCTGCCTTTTTGAATCTGTATGTGTTTCCTCCAAATATCTCTCCAGCTCGAACTTAGATGCTTTTAGTGTGCCATTCTTCTCACTGGTGAATAACTTCTTTGCAAATTTGAATGGGTCTTTATAAAAGTTAGTTCTCGCACGCTCCTTCTTTTTGTAGCGTTTCCGTAGGCGCTCAGCTCTGCGCAATGTTGCAAGCTTATCTTTTATGACCCTTTGTAAGAGATTGAGTCCCTCCTTCTGACTTTGTTCTGCTCTTCTCCATTGCTTCCTCAGCTGTCTCCTTTCTCTAACTAAGCTTTCAATCTCCTGCTGCCGTCTAGACTTTCCAGAAATAGTTTGTACTTTTTCCTTCCTTTTTTCAACTCCAAACCTCTCGCTTACATATTATTATTATTATTATTTGTTTATTTAGCAGACGCCTTTATCCAAGGCGACTTACAGAGACTAGGGTGTGTGAACTATGTATCAACTGCAGAGTCACTTACAGCTAAGTCTCACCCGAAAGACGGAGCACAAGGAGGTTAAGTGACTTGCTCAGGGTCACACAATGAGTCAGTGGCTGAGGTGGGATTTGAACCGGGGACCTCCTGGTTACAAGCCCATTTCTTTAACCACTGGACCACACATATGCGTAGATGATGTACCCAAATTTATCCAGCTCTTAAGTGTTCCACTTAACCTTTCCAACGCAAAACAGAGATCTGTGTTTACTGTGTCCCACTCCGTTTTCTCATTTAACTCCAGGCTTGTGCCCGTTGAGGTTCTTTTCTCTCTTATGCTGGTTTGTCTGACTGGGTTCCATGTAAGTCCTCCTCACATCTGACAGGGCTGCTGATATCCTGCGAACTGTGGTTTGCTTCCTGTCGCTGGATTTCATTTGACTCACTTGACTGACTTCGTAAGAAGTACTGATCAATGCGAGGCCCTTGTCCCTTCTCCCTCAAGCATTTCATTCTTCCTTGATGAATCGTCAAACCCCTGACCATTGTCGCCTTGCTCCAGCCGCAGACACAAACCTGGATTTCCATGTCTGCTAACTGCAGATTTTGAACTATTTTGTGAAGTACTCTCCATACACATATCCGTTTCCATTCCTAAGTCATTAACCGTGTTGTCCAACGTTGAGTCATCTCTCGCAGACTCTAGGGGTATTTTTCTCTTTAATTTCTTAGAAGCCTTGGGCGGGTGTCTCCAGTATCCTGTAAACACAGAGCTGGATACTGCCGACAAGGGTAGCTAACCCTTGCCAGCCCCAATGGGGTCTCTTTCCTCCTGTCAGCTGTCTCTCCAGGCTGTCACGAGGATAATACATGGATGAAGGCTATATTTGCATCCTGAGCCATTCGAAAAAAGGCATAATACCACAGTAGTGACGTAAGAAAGTGATAATTCCTCTAGAGGAAAATATACATGACGTTTGACCCATTCGACTCCTCGAGACCATCACTTTCAATTCGAACACAAATTGTCTCGTTTTCAGTCACTCGTCAACACCCACAGTACAGAAATATTCATTAATGAGCAACAAAATGAGAATACGTTAAAAAAGGATGTAAAGCTGGTACATTTGTATCTCAAACGAATGGGAAATAAAACAAGGTAAAGACAATCGTCCAAATAAAGCGGAAGCACTAACAGATAACGACATAGAACGTCTGTACAGCACTGAAACACTACGTTTTTTTAACAAAAAGCCCAACTGTACTGCTGAACCTCGTCTTCTTTAATATTATCATCACAAGGGCATCCATGTATTATAAAAAATAATAGATGGGCTTCAGTGACTTACAGGAAAATAATTCCATCTAGGGTTTTTGTGACGTCATAAATGATGAGACCGAAGCATTCAATGAATGAATGCTATGCTAAATTATCATCTGTAACTTTAAATAATGTCTATGGCTATTATCCAATTAACGTTTGATGAACTCTGTTGCCGAACCGAATAGCCAAAAACTTAGATTCGGTGCATCCCTAGTTTTTTTAATTGACAATTGCTGCAACACCTGATGAAGACACACTGATGTGTCGAAACACGTTGTTTTTGTTTCAATAAATAAGAAAGTTTTTAAAACTTGATGCATAATAATAGTGGTCAAGTCTAAAAGAAGAGCAGTTTATTAAGCATGGGACCAAAGATCGTCTCTATGAGTGTCATCGAGCAACGCATACATGGTTTACATGGCATTGCTGTTAACTATGTTTTAACTCTGCAGAGACGTTAATTTATAAAGTGTTAATTTATAAAATATATATTTCACAATACAATTAAACATGACTGTGTGACACTGCAGTTTAAGTTGCATTTTATTAATATACTAAACATAATATCAGTTAGTATGTCTGGATTGAAAGTTATATTGATAAAATACAACTTAAACCACAGTGTCACACAGTCATGTTTAATTTTATTGTGAAATATACATTTTTTGGTGTCAGTTTTAATATATATATATTTTTAGCCTTTTATGCACTACTTTTGGCAGAACACAAATCTAAACATAAGCCTTCCAATGGTCAGTCTATGCATTTAACCTGCAATGGTGCAAGTCAGGAACGCAAAATACCATATTTGCTATTTGTAAAGATGCAAAGCCAACAGCATTGTAAATAAGATGCAAACTCTCAAACCTTCACCGCCCCATGAACCTTTAGGGTGTTGTATTACACATGGTCCAATGCATGTTGCAGTCTGTCCACCTGTTCAATGAAAATCTGAAGAAATAAGCTCCAGCTGTTCTCAGACTTTTTATCTGTACTGCATGCTGTTTAATGTGCAGTACACCCTTATGAAAGTTTCCTATAGTAAAAGTAAAGCATAGTGAAAGCATGGTAAATCATAGGTAAGCATTATAAACATGGCAAGCCAGGGTGAACTTTGGCAAATGCATGGGGAAAAGCATAATAAAACTGCAAAAATACTGTGATTAAACTTTCATAAGGGCACATTTATTTACATGAATTAAAATCTACGATTTATAGATATATAACTATGAGTTTGCACCACTGGTAAACACTGACCGAGTTTGTGTTCTCAGTATATTTGCTAAAAAAGCAGGTGCTTCTGAAGTATGTGCCTGTGAGCTATCCAACACCATGTATGCACTTGCCTGTGAGTGTACCAGAAGCCATAAGAGTAGTACAGTATTTCATGTTAGATTGTGAAATGTCACAAATGTTTAATGCCTGTCAGTTTTTCATTAAGTATATGGAAAACTACAAAGCGGTATGTAATTCAATATGTTACCGTAACATTATTCAGCAGGTTTCATTCGACTTTATGAAGCAAAATTAATTCATTCTATAGCGGTGATGCAAAACATTTGGCCATAGCTGTACACACACTCTTAATACTCGTTGTCTTTGTAGCATTCTGACTTAGTAAATAAGTGAAACCTGGAAATTGTTTATTTCATTTTTTTAATTATTATTATTATAAATTATGTATTGGGGAATTAAAGAATATGATTCTAGAATTAAGTATTGAACGTTTTATACACTTTCTGACAGAATATTAATTATATGTATAAAATCTAAGACCTTAATAAACAAACAAGAATCATATATTTTTTTTAATACTGTACTTATTATGAACATATTTGTAGCCTAGAGGCTATACGTAACAGTAGAGTTACATTTTAGAAGCATATAGGCCTATAGTTAATGTCATTACCATTTTGTGTGTGTTTTTTAATATAATTTAAAAATATATAACTACAGATACTCTGCAGTGCTCCCCCTTTATAACTGTATTCGAGCCATAGGTAAGAGACCATGCTATTTGTATTCTGCCTTATAACGAGAACACAAGAACTAGTGGAATACCATTATGAGGCAAATAGGAGGCACAACCAAGACCGCCTATAAGTAACTGGTTTCACGGTATAAAGGGTTGCCTTATAAAGAGGGAGCACTTGTAAGTATAATTAATACATTACCAGTAGCCTTAGCATGTTATTTCCCTGCTGCTAGCAGTTCCTTCTGTGATCATTTATTTTATTTTATTCCCATACCGGGATGAAGTTTAATGTAACAAGCAAATAAGGGCTTTAAAAGGTCTGGGAAAAAGCAGCATCAATTCATTCAGTTTTGTGGTCAATACAGTTTATGGAGCTTCCTGCAGAAAAATGAATGTTCCATACTGTGGAACTATTTATAACTTTAAAAAAGCAGAATTGAAATATGAGTCAGTTTCAATGTGTGTTTGTTAATTTGCTTTGTTTTATGGGTGTGGGTGTGTGTGTGTGTATGTGTGTGCTTTTTTCGAAAGGTATTTGGTATGGAATACATGAATTTGGGCATAGTTAACATTTCAGAACTTTGCCTGTAGTCCCTGTTAACCCTCAGAGAACTAAACTACATGCCAAAAAACTGCTTGTCAAAAAACAAAACAAAGCAGAAATCTGGTTTTGATAATCCCTTATCACCGGATAGTTGCTGGGTTTATGAAATAACAGAAGAAATACTTAACTTTATTTTGGCAGGGTTTCACTGGTAGTGACAGAAACAGTGGACGCAGGGCTGTTTGGTGAATGCATTGTGGACACTTTGATTCACGCTTGGAAACACTTGCTTTTACCACCCCAGGTATGCACAATGTATGTCACCTAGTCTGCTAGTGAAGTTGTGTGCTGCCGACTGATCGATCTGGTAGCTCATTCAGGAACACTGAAATATCCCTGGTTACTACCGAGGAAGCCTATTTCAGTGCAATAGACTTTTGTGCAATTTAACACTTCAGCAGCAACAGAAAAAGACTTCCCCTTATAAGTGACAGCTGCTCAGAATTAAACGTCAGCAAAGAGTGATTGGGCCCCTCTTTTGAGGTCAGCTTTGTCAGCAAAAATTCATTGGTTGTTTCATGAAAGAGAATTCACACACAGAATACATGTTTTTAAAATTGACTATAAAAGTGGTCTTCAAAAAATAGGAAATGCATTTCGATTAAGTTGTAGTCAAAAGTTTACATACCCCAGTAGAAATTTAGAATTTCTAGAAATTTCTCAAACAAAGAATTTTAGGAAAACATCTCAAAAGTTTTGCTTTTGGGGATGAGGAAAAAAAAGTTAAAAGAAATAGATGTCTACAATTATTTATTTCAGCAATATTTTTGAAAAACTCCAAAAATGCTAATTCAAAAGTATTCATACCCTTTGATGCTATGATAGTACTGTCTACAAGGTGCTAGAAATTTCAATATGATAATGCATAACCTAATTCTAGAAAAGTGTAGAAAATGCTGGATTGCAGGTGAACATTCTTAGAGTCTAAAAGGATTAGGCAAAGGATGATTGCTGTTATTTCCAATATGTCAATATGGAAAAAAGTAAAGAGCTATCTGAAGACCTTAGGCAGAAAAAATATTTATTGTCATGAAGCTGGAGAAGGATACAAGAAGATTTCCAAGCATTTGAGTATCCCAATTGCAACTATTGTTTCTATTATCAAGAAGTACACGACTCATGGTACTGTCACAACGCTCCCTCGATCTGGAAGAAAGAAGGTTCTTTCACCAAGAACAAGTAGAAGAATTGTGAGGAAGGTTAATAACAATCCGAGATTGACTGCCAAAGATATTCAAAGTGAATTGGCTGCAAGTGGGACTGGGGTTTCCATTTCAACCATAGGTTGAGTATTGCATGGTGAAGGTCTCAACGGACGCAGGCCAAGGAAAAAGCCACTCTTAGGAAAACGTCACAAGGACAATCGCTTAAAGTTTGCAAAATGGCATTTGAATGATGGATATGAGTTCTGGTCAAAGGTTTACATTTGGAGAAAGTCTGGTGAGGCGTACAAAGAAAAGAACACCATGGCCCAGATATTTGAAGCGACAAGAAGCCCCTCGCAAAATTTGTGCCTTGCAAAAATTTATGCTTTTGCACAAAATTTTTTATTTTCCAACACGGCACAAAACAGTTGCGCAAAGTTGGAAAATAGCAGTTTTTTGCTCAATTCGCAAATGTGTTTGTGCCTCGCAAAACTACCTGCGCATTCATTACCAATATAGCAGAAATGCACAAGAGCAGAATTGGAATACTACAGGAAAATGGACTGTTAACCCATACCCTGCCAAGCAGCTATCATAGGTGTACAGTACATACCAATATTCCTCAGACGAGTCTACACTCAAATGTAACCTGCACATGCAATGCAGAATCAAAGCTCAACACACATCGGTAGCATTGGCACCCCCGAAGTTGCATGCCCACCCCCACAAATGTAGAAAACAGAAAGTACTGATTAGAGGAGAAACTTCAAAATGGAGCGAGGTAACCAGTGGTGTACCACAGGGATCAGTATTAGGTCCTCTGCTATTCCTAATCTACATTAATGATTTAGATTCTGGTATAGTAAGCAAACTTGTTAAATTTGCAGATGACACAAAAATAGGAGGAGTGGCAAACACTGTTGCAGCAGCAAAGGTCATTCAAAATGATAGAGACAGCATTCAGAACTGGGCAGACACATGGCGAATTACATTTAATAGAGAAAAGTGTAAAGTATTGCATGCAATAAAAATGTGCATTATAAATATAATATGGGAGATACTGAAATTAAAGTAGGAATCTATGAAAAAGACCAAGGAGTTTATGTTGACTCAGAAATGTCTTCATCTAAACAATGTGGGGAAGCTATAAAAAAGGCCAACAAGATGCTCGGATATATTGTGACAAGTGTTGAATTTAAATCAAGGGAAGTAATGTTTAAACTTTACAATGCATTAGTAAGACCTCACCTAGAATATTATGTTCAGTTCTGGTCACCTCGTTACAAAAAGGATATTGCTGCTCTGCAAAGAAGAGCAACCAGAATTATCCTGGGTTTAAAAGGCATGTCGTATGCAGACAGGCTAAAAGAATTGAATCTATTCAGTCCTGAACAAAGAAGACTACGCGGCGATCTGATTCAAACATTCAAAATCCTAAAAGGTATAGACAATGTCGACCCAGGGACTTTTGACCTGAAAAAAGAAACAAGGACCAGGGGTCACAAATGGAGATTAGATAAAGGGGCATTCAGAACAGAAAATAGGAGGCACTTTTTTACACAGAGAATTGTGAGGGTCTGGAACCAACTCCCCAGTAATGTTGTTGAAGCTGACACACTGCGATCCTTAAAGAAGCTGCTTGATGAGATTCTGGGATCAATAAGCTACTAACAACCAAACGAGCAAGATGGGCTGAATGGCCTCCTCTCGTCTGTAAACTTTATTATGTTCTTATGTTCTTAAATATATAAATAAGCTACTGTGGCAAAGTGGTAAGTGGAACGTGCAGGTGCAGAGGTAATGCAGTGCAGTAATGAAACACAGAGAGTTATAATCCAGTTTAAAACAGTTTTTAATTGTATCCAGGTCTGGTGACCAAATAATAATCCCCGGCAATACCAATGCAATGTGTAGTGCACAGAGTAAATAACAACAGGGTTACAGTCCCAAATAATAAACACTAATATCCATCCCATAATATACTAACATGGTCACCAGTCTGGATGCGTGCAGTAGTGCTCGTGGTGGGTGATAACAATTATACAGTGACTGTGGTGTAGTGTTGTTCCGGGTAGTGCTGGCCCAAGGCGACAGCTCCGGATACGTGTTAGCTGTCTAGTGATTTACAAACAAAAGACAATTACTAACAGCAACAAACAAACAAAAACACTCACAAATCCTGTTTATATTTTTGGGTTTCTCCCGGTCCTTCCAGTTTCGCTCTTGCTCAAAACCAAGTGAAGGAGAAGATTGTGATTCTCCATCCCCTTTATACTAACACGCATGACCCCTTGGTAAATGAGTGCAGTTGTCTCTATTATCTGCAGCTGCTAGATCGTTTCCCTTCCGGGTCAATACGTTCCAGACTGACCGACTTCCCGGCCCGGGGAACGAACTGTCAGGCCAGCCCGTCCAAAGACTTCTACTTTCGCTGCTTAGCGCCCTCACAGGTCGGGAGGGAGATTTACAACCAAAACTCATTGTATTTCTGTCACAGCTACTAAATGGAGAAATGAAACAATGGACCACAGGATAGTGTAGGCTATTCAATGTATAACTTAAATAAAAATATATTGTAGCGACTTGTTAACTGGATAAGTGTCAACATGAAGGAGACGAACAAAATATCTCTGTAGCATCAAACTCCACTCTTTATTTTACAGTAACGCACCTGTCAGCTGGTGTTCTGAGTAGCTCCGACCCGTGCTCCTTATACTATACATAAACATATTTACATAAGTGTGGACTGTAAAACAAACTCATCCCGAAGACAGGAATCTCAGCATGGAGCTGATCAAGAACGCTGCCTGTGGATGAAGTCTGCACATGTGTATCCCTTACTCATACTCCTGCTGAAAGCCCCTTCCAACTGCCCCCCACTCACCACGCACCCTGCTCCTACCACACCTGTATGGCATAGTCAATAGCATAGAATGCAAATCGTGGGTGTCAAAGTATGCTTCTGATATCAATGAGAAATAAATAACAATACTTAAAAAAAAAAGTCAGCGGTGTCCTTATACCTGGGTGTGGAATTACCGGGTGAGTGGCAAGAAAAGGAAAGGGAGCCTTTGGAGAATGCAACTACAGGGATATTTTACGGATTGAGCCTTAATAAATTTATGTGATACATTTCTCGTTCATTACGGCGATCGGGCTGTCTAATTTCATAATTCACCTTTCCTATAGCCCGAATCACCTCATATGGCCCCTGCCATTTAGCACATAATTTCGATTCCGACGAGGGAAGAAGCAGCATTACTTTGATTCCTGGTTGAAAGGTTCTAATTCGTGCATTTTTACTGTAATGGTCCTGTTGCCAGTGCTGAGCAAATATGAGATTGTCCTGGGCCAAACGACTGACCAAATCTAGGGGATCTCTCTGTAGGAGCACATGCTGCACTACATTTTTGGACAAGCTTTTGTGCTTCTCCCACCCTTCTCTCAACAGATCGAGGATGCTGCAAGGCTGTCGGCCGTACAAGAGCTCGAAGGGGGAGAAACCTGTTGAACTCTGCGGCACCTCTCTCACTGCAAAAAGAAGGTAGGGGAGAAGCGATGCCCAATGTTTTTGCTCTTGAAATGCCTCAGCATCTACTTTAGAGTCTGATTAAAACGTTCCACCAAACCATCCATCTGTGGATGATAAACAGATGTCTTGATGGGACGTATTTTTAGTATTTTATAAACTTGCTGGAACGTGTTAGACAGAAAGTTAGCTCCATGATCAGTCAAGATTTTCCTTGGGGATCCCTATTCTAGCCATAATAGGAGGCTGTGTGGTCCACTGCTTAAAGAAAAGAGCTTGTAACCAGGAGGTCCCCGGTTCAAATCCCACCTCAGCCACTGACTCATTGTGTGACCCTGAGCAAGTCGCTTAACCTCCTTGTGCTCCGTCTTTTGGGTGAGACGTAATTGTAAGTGACTCTGCAGCTGATGCATAGTTCACACACCCTAGTCTCTGTAAGTCGTCTTGGATAAAGGCATCTGCTAAATAAACAAATAATAATAATCTTCACTAGTTCTTTGGCTATTGCAGCTGCACTAGTGGACCTCAATGGAACTGCTTCCTGGTATGTGTTGCATAATCTACCACCACTAATATATGTGTATACCCGGAATCAGTAGGTAGCAAAGGGCCCACTGTCCATTGCAATGCGTTCAAAGGGGGTGGAAATAATCAGCAGTGGGACCAAAGGGGCGGGGCGCACTCGACCCGGCGCTACTGTCTGGTAGTCTGGGCATGTGGCTACATATTTCGTCACTTTTATGAAACCCTACCCGATAAAATCGAGTTCCCTCATTTGATCAGCTCCGAGGTGTCCCGCAAAAGGGATATCATGCGCCAGCCTCATGACCTCGAGCTGACAAGACGGGGGAACCATCAATTGTGTAACAGGCTGTCCTGTGCCCGTGGCAGGGCTTACCCTATACAATAATTGCCCTTTAATAATGAAGTGTGGAAATACTAGCGCCCCAGCGCTTTCAACATCCTTACCTTTAATAGACCGGACCTGGCCCCAAGTCTGCAGTAGTGAGGGGTCATTGTTTTGGCCCCACACTATGTCCGCACTTGAGTGCCACATATTGAGAGGGGCTGGATTAGCCTCTGCCCTGGATGGCCCAGTAACCTCGCCCTCAGTCACACTGCGTTCCGACTCCCGGAGCCGTACTCTTTGTGTTTCCCCCGTGATGTTGAGACGGTGCAGAATGGTTTGCTTTAGCAGGTCGTACTGGGCGGCTTCGGCGTCCGTCGTGGCCTGGTAGGCTACCTGAGCCTCCCCGATCAGGCAGGGTCCCACGGGTTGATCCCGAAATAATAACAGTCCCGTTCCTAAACACCCACACATAACACAAAACACAAACACAAGTCCACAGTGAGTGATTTAGTGCTTGTGGTGTAAATACAGTTATTCGTGAACAAGGTGCAGTGTTGTTCGGCTTTAGCGACAGCTCCAGATCATGTTAGCCATCTAATAACAACAAACAAACAGTTTTTAGACACGACAAACAAACAAAACACTCATGATTACAATACAGGTCTCCTTCTGGTTTAGCGTTTAACATAACAAGGAACAGATCACTTCGCTACGCCCCCTTTTGTACCATCAATCATGACGGTTGTGCAACCGCTCCTCCAATCTGCGGCTGCCACGTCGTTTGCCTTCCAGTTCGATGATTTAGTGTATCATAGCAATGCCCCCTTTCTAGATGACCGACTTCCGTCTAACCCTGGAAATTAATTATCTGGCCATCCAGTCCAGGGCACTCTGTTCCCTTTACACAGCGCCCTCACAGGTCGGGAGGGAGATTTATTACCAAGAAATATTCTGTCTCTGTCACATTAACCCAAAACAAAATAGGTCGTTTCGTAAGT
This sequence comes from Acipenser oxyrinchus oxyrinchus, assembly GCA_030684275.1. Classification (NCBI taxonomy): domain Eukaryota; kingdom Metazoa; phylum Chordata; class Actinopteri; order Acipenseriformes; family Acipenseridae; genus Acipenser; species Acipenser oxyrinchus. The sequence continues at coordinate 45,929,584 of CM060247.1, forward strand.
GTGTGAGTAATGTTTTTCTCATACTGATTTAATTTTGTACTTTGCAACTTACGCATTTTGGAGTGCATGCTTTTTTCTTTTGTTAATCTACTTCATTAAAATAAACAAATGTTTATGGTTTTCAGTCTGTTTTCTGGGGTACAACGCTCACAATACTGTATTTATTTGTTTATTTCTTTTTAAATAAAGGTTACTTTATGGAAACACCTGGGTAAATGAGGGACACCAAGAATATTGAAAGCAAGGGCTTCCACACAGGTGTGGCTCATGCGTTAATAAAGCAGATAACATCCCAGCATGCTTAGGGTCATGTATAAAAATGCTGGACAGGCCTGGTTGCCTATAATTATGGCTACCATGGCTGCAAGAGGAGACCTCAGTGACATTGAAAGAGGGGTGATTGTTGGGGCACGTTTGGCAGGAGCTTCAGTGACCAAGACAGCTCAACTTGCTGATATTTCACGAGCAACAGTGCCTAAGGTGATGTCGGCATGGAACTCCATGGAAAGACATCATCAGCAAAGGGCAACAGTGGGCAGAAGCGCATAACAGGCGAGCAACTGCAATTGACTGCAAATTTCAACCTGGGGTGTGAGCAGCCAGTTTAATCAAAAACTGTCCGCCGAGAACTTCACAGAGCGGGATACCATAGTGGCCCAACGCCCTATTAAGTGACTTTACATTGGTGTTTCCATTTTTTTGTCCATTACCTGTATATCTGTGCAATAACTGTAGATAAAGCATTCCGTATTTGAAGCCACATGGTTATTATTATTAAATGGTTCACAGAGTTGTTGTTATGTTGTTTTCTTTCTAATTTAATTCCTGAGAAGAATAGTCACCACAGTTATTATTATTGAGGTGTAGCCTACTTGTCGCAGTGTGCTATTGTTTTCTGTAAAACAACAACAACAACAAAAAGCAGCAGCTTGTTTTAATGTTGTCTTTATTACACCAGCCAGAGACCCGCTTTTACAACTGCATTGTCATATTTTCTACATTTTCTTTACATTCTCAGATTTATAATCGATACACGGGTAGTAAAAAGAAACCCGGGTCGGGCAATTTGAAATTACCTGTACTCACCTCTAATTTTTTATATATATATATATATATAGTATATATATATATATATATATATATATATATATATATATATATATATATATATATATATATATATAAAGTATTTTTTTATTTTAAATGTAAAGCTGATCACTAAGAAAATGTTTACCAGTTTTAAAAAAAAATATATATATTATAATAATGAATAGATAGATCTGAACAAGCTTAAAATGTATTTAATTTATCATCAGTTCTTTTGTAATGTTATTTTTTATTCTTTTTCACATTTATGTGGCCAATAGTGTCATCTAGTGTATAAAACAGTAATAGCAATTGGTAATGGTACTATTTACTTTTTCCCCATTCGTTATAAATAGTCCAGAATTCATCCTAAATAAGAATGCTTTACTATTTGTTTCAGCCCACTACATTTGACTAAGTAGTGTTTTTTATTCCTGTGTGGTGGGCTTGTCAATGCTTTTATATATTCATACATGCACAATGCAGCATGTCAAGGACTTACGACTGCTGTGGAATCATGTGGCTCTTTGTCTTAAACCTTCCCAGCGTGAATGGCAGCACATAAAACAGCTACTGCCAATGGAAATTGATTTAAAAAGAGACTTATTGGGTCATTCCACGCCAACTCAACCAGAAAAGGGTCATTAAGTTGCCTGACCGTCTCAGATTTTGGTAGAAAAATTCACCTGGGGTTTTTCGGGCCCGCTGAGTTCAGAAATCATTTTTTTTAATTTTTTATTTCCCTTTCGAGCTGTGACCTGGCAAAGGTCAACCTAAAGTGAAAAATCACCCTGGGCTCAATGCCACCATCATGTGTGGAACCTCGTTCGACTAATGAATAGGGCTTTCGAGAAAAAAATACCAGGAGCACCTAACTCACTTTTTGGCAAGTTGCCAGACAAGGGACAAGTTTTAATTGAACTTCAGCCCAACCCTTTACTCTGTAGGGGATGCGGGTCCTAAAATGTTAGTTTTGCTGTAAGAACCATAGGGACCACTCTTCCCTTTCTGTTGAACTACCTGATTTTTGTCGAAAGCTAATCCCCAGTCACAAAAACCACTTGCAGATAACTTAAGCTATTATTATTATTTGTTTATTTAGGAGACACCTTTATCCAAGGCGACTTACAGAGACTAGGGTGTGTGAACTATGTATCAGCTGCAGAGTCGCTTACAACTGTCTCACCCAAAAGACAGAGCACAAGGAGGTTAAGTGACTTGCTCAGGGTCACACAATGAGTCAGTGGCTGAGGTGGGATTGAACCGGGGACCTCGTGGTTACAAGCCCTTTTCTTTAACCACTGTACCACACAGCCTCCTTGTTTTAATGAGAGTGTAATTTGTGTAAACAACTGTTTATAATCTGAGTGGTGGTCTGTATTTTCAGGAGCTGGAAGGCTTGTGCTATCAGAAGCCACCTGAGATCTGTTTGCCTATTACCAAACATGGTGTGTTAGACGCCATTGTTGCCTGGTTTGTTTTGCAACTTGATGAAGAGAACAGCCTTTTAACAGGGTCTGAGGAAGAGACCTGTTGGCAGCAGGCCGTCTTTCTAGTGCAGGATCTGCTCAGTAAGTCCTTGATTTATTTATTTATTTATTTTTGTATTTAGTAGTCACCAATTGTTTTTTTTTTTATCATTTTCTCCCATTTTAAAATAGCCAATTATTTTTAAGCTCAGCTCACTAGGCCAATCGTGTGCCGCCCCCTGGAAGCTCCCGTCCACGGTCAGCAGTGGAATAGCCTAGACACGAACCGGCGACGTCCAGGCTATAGGACAGTTTTATTCATTTATTAACATATTGTATATTGTACAGTATGATAACATGGTTTTATTTATTTATCATATTATGTTTTTTTTTGTTTGTTTGTTTCATCCAGTAAACTGAGCAAGAATTATGACATGTGATTACCTGGCCAAGGATTTTAAAATAAATTCTAAATAAATGTATACACTTTAACAATCACTTCAATCAAATGTGTTTCTGTTCGTCTCATAATATACATTATAACTATTCTCACAAAGCACATGGAAAGATTTATTTTAGTCAAAACATGTATGTCAATGGTATAGCTTGGTCTGACTGAGTGAGTGTTTTTTGTACAATCCTAAAAGAAATCCCCTGAGGTGTCACTTGAGTGGCTACCTGGTAAAAGCACGGCCGCGTGGTGTGCAGGGTGAGTCATACAGACAGGGTAGCCCAGGTTCGCGACCGAGCTGTGCAAAGTTGTCTGTCTTTGCCTGGGATTCCAGAAGGAGTGTCGCATTGGCTCTAGCACTCCCTCGGATTAGGGAGGCAAAACTAGCAAGGACCTTTTCTCCTGTTTGGGCTACAGAGAACCGTACTGGTATGATATCAAGAATGTTTCTTTACACGTAAGCAGGTGAAATACCCAGTAGTACAAAACTTGGGAATCTATTTCACTTTATTGTCAAATTGTAATGACTAGTACTGTACTACACTACTGTTCCTTAGACACAGTGGATTTGTATACATGTAAGTAACAAGTGAAATGAGTTTTGAAAGTCCTCCAGAGCAGGACTGAGGCTATCCACATTGCATTGTGTTTAAGATTGCAGTGCCCTGCTCTGTGGATCAAATGGATGTAAGAAATAAAACAGTAAGAAATACACAAATACAGAACAAATGTAATGTATCTTGCATCCATTAGAGACAGGGGGCACGTTAATATTTACTCTAAGGCAGTGGTACTTAACTCTGGCACCTCGAGATCCAATCCAGTTTGTTTTTACACCAAGCAGGTTCTAATGTAGTTAACTGAATCTGCTAAAGCCATTAATTAATCTAGCACCTGGTTGGAATAAAGGCCATAACGAGTGGATCTCTAGGGCCAGAGTTGAGTACCACTGCTCTAAGATGTTCCAGGTGTACGTAAAAGGCATATTACTCTGAGAGCTCTAGTAACAGCAATTGATAAATAGTGAATATAAACAAGAATGCATTAGTTAAGATAATTGTTTATGTATGAAATATTTACATTTCATTCCAATACAATTTTATTTTCAAAATGTATCACCAAAATCTGATTTATACGGCAGCTTGCATTAAAGGCAAAGGTTACTGTCAGAAGCTAATAAAGTCTCAACAAAAAACACAACTGTATAGAACAGCAGCAAGGGAACAGAGAGGCAGCTTTGGTATTGAATATAGCCGTATGTTTACAGCGATTGCCAGTGAAAGAGTTTGTGTTTGTGAAATTCTTTCAGGTGATGCATATTGATCTTATCCAAGCTGTTGCTGGCTCTTCGCTGTTCTGTAGCTGTAAACAGATGTTGTTTCTGAAGGGAATCTGTTTTGTTGTGTGACTGAGTTTGACTTCCAGTTTAAGTGAGAGGGTATTTTGGGAAATTCTGTTTCAAGCACATATACTCACTAGGGATATGCCAAAAACAAACACACACAAAAAAATGTTTTCGTACACTGTTAAATATTCCAGGAGTTGGGGGCACAGGGCCACATGGTACAATTGTATTTTTTGTAAAGACATATAACCCAGAACAGTCCTCTTTTGTGGTACAGCACCCTGATCACATAAGCTTCCAGATCTGCTATTGAGTAGCCCACACAAGCTGCACAGGCTTGGGCTACAGAAACCTACTGTGACATTTAGAGAAGGCACATCATTTTTAGTACTGTATAAGCTCCTTGACAGGTGGCTACATGGATGACTGCCACCATAAATAATGAAAAGTCTGTATACAGCATATATGTAGTGAGATTAATTAAAGTACATGGTGCTTGCATAATAATTACAGTAAATCTTACCTAATATGTATTGGCAACATTTCTCAGACCTCACATTTCCCTATATGGTGAATTGTGAAGAAAATGTATGCAGCAGTCCTTACAGGTACTTCAATGCTGCAATTCCAGTGAACTTAGAGAGCTTGCATGAAAAAAAACATCGACCTTGAAAAGAAGCAGCAATTGGTACTCAAACATGAGCCAATGCGCAAAACTTTTGGGAGTTATTTTAAAGAAAATAAATGCCAAGCATTTAAGATACTGTTATATATACAACAGAACTCAAACTCAAAATACCATTACAAATCAAGTGCACATAATGGGTACATCTTTAAAATAGGAATATGTGAGATCTGCCAAGTGATGATATATATACAGTATATATATATATATATATATATATATATATATATATATATATATATATATATATATATATATATATATATATATGGTAAGATTTACTGGAATTATAATGTTAGCATCACATACTTTAACAATCAGGCATGTATAATCTCAATATAATCATTGTAAAACTACTTGTTAAACAACTTTACTTGCATATAACTTATTACATGAGCGGAATTGTGTTTGTAATATTTGACCTACACCGTCGGATTCTGGAATGGTTATATTGTTTTTGCTGGTGACATTTAATAGCAGCAACTTATTTTATTTTAGTTAATTTCAGATTGTGCAGTAAAGCCTGGCAATAGTCTGATATTGGAGGTTTCATGCCAGGATGCCTATTTAAGGATCTGCATGGTTTCTCTTGTAAGGGCAGGAGATGGAATGGAAACTGAACTAGATGGAGATCCCAGTTTGAGTTTGTGTAGTGAAGCTGAACTGTGCAGCGCTTTAGTCTGCCTTCAGACCACCCAAGGCAAGGACCAGCAGACGTGTATGCTGGAATCTTCCGAAATAGCCCTGCTTGACAATGTAAAGTACCATGACAGTTTTAAGAGTGCATTAAGCAAATCGCTGTCCTCCAGAAGAGTGGGTGGTAAATCAGAAAGCATGGTGCTGGATGGGACTGACTGCAGCACAGACTGTGGGAACAGTCAGAGACAGTACTGTCCAAATACAGCCTCTGACCCCTTGTATGTATTGGCTGTCTCAGAAGGCTTCTCCATCCTGTCACTGATAGCTGCCAAGCTGGGGTCAGTGAAGGCAGAGACGAACGGAGTTTCTAAAGAAATAAGAGTTTTGGCTCAATCACATGAAAGACGACTCTGCTCTTTTGCAGAGGTCTACAACGGACAAGATGTGGAGCGCAGTCATCCTGGGTTGTGTTGAGACGTGTGGGCTTATTCGACAAGAGCTGATGGAGAAGGCTGCCCTGGCCAGGTGGTATACCCTGTGTTCTTCTGTAGTTCCTAACCATGCTTTTGGTTGCCATCTGTCCATCATACTCAGTGGAACGTTACCAGTGCCACAGGTTCTCACTATATACAGTACATTGTAACAAATGCCTTCGGCCAAGGCTCATTTTGCGCCCTTTTAAAGCAGACCCAGAGCAGTATTTTTTGTATTGAACTTTTTGTTATATACGGAAATAAAAGAAACAAAAACTATCAATAATTCCGGGAAATACCAAAAACGCACCGATGATGCACGAAGTTGGTGTGTCGTCACTAGGGGAACACATTCCAGGAACAGAGGAGAGATATACATGGCTTCAGATTGTGAAAGGGATCATTACGAATTTCTGCGACATTTTGAGTAGTCCGTATTACAGTAAGGACAGCGGGAGTGTGGTGTGTAATGAAAGAAATTGTGGGGAGGAAGAATACGTGGTTTGAGGCCCGATTCCAAACTGTTTTGAACCTCCAGCAAAAGAAAATAACCACGCTGGCATGAGGAAAGTGTAGTTTAATAAAATATAATCAGATTGTAATAGGTGACATGGACTTTAACTAAAGGGCTGGGACGGTTAAGTCATTTCCCCAACAAAAACACTCTATTTTGAAACACATCAGACAGCCAAGCTGTTTACGGGTCACACACATTTACTTAAGGTATAAACACACAATACATTTTTCTTTGACACAGAGTACTTCTTGGCTGAACACACACTATCAGCTCCCTGGCAGTCATCTCCTTATTCTCTGTGGCTGTTCCCAATTAACACCAATTATCTTTTTTTGGAACAACCCATCTCATATGTATTTGGCAGGGCTAGGGATTAAACCCATCCCTGCCAACCACCACCAAAACACACATAAACACCACATTATTTACAGGCAGGGATCTGCCCTGTGACTATATATGGGGTTTGTGTTTGTCTGAGCAGGAGTGGGAGCGCAGTATTTGGAGCTTGGAACGACGGGTAAGAGAGAGTGAAACGGACCAGTAAATGGAGCATCCCAATTAAGTATTGGAATGATATGCCAGTGTTGAATAATGAACGTGAACGTTTTCAGCCTGGCAGTAGCCAACAGGAATTTAGGAAGTGAAACAGAATATGCTATACTGTGATACTGGTTTCTCTCTCTCTGACTCTGTTCCCTCCCCTGCACGGACATTGTGTGTGTGTGTGCATATAGACCGCTGTATTTTCTTTTTTATTATTACTATTTTGTTTCACTATTTCATGAAAATGTGTACTTCCTTTTATTCGCTGGGTAGCGACGTTTTTGCACTGGTACTTTGTTTAATTCATGCCCTCCATTGATGTGAACACTGTTTACCCGTTTGAAATCTAATTACTTGCATGTGAACAGAATGATTGCCTCATTATATAATTACTTTTTAAACAATGTGTGGCTACTTTAGGATTTTTAAAATAAACAAATGTCTTCTAAAATGAATTAGTGTTATTTTTCATGGCGACCTTGTTCCTGCTGTTTTCTGAATAAAAGAACCTAAAGGTATCCTGTAATTTGTTCTGTGCCTTATCGCACTGAACTGGCGTAGTCACACTACATTCTGTGATATTTTGGAATTAAAGGCAGGTGTTTGCTGTTCCAGTATGCTCCTGCGATCAGGGAGGTGTTACAATATCATGTGGTGGATAATAGTTCAAGAGGTAAATCAGAAGTGTGTAATTATTTTGGTATCATAGTGAATGAAAACAATGAACGTATGACTGGATTTGTTGCTTGTAAAAACTGTCATTATGTTTTTGTGAACGACAGCCACAAAACTGGTACATCTCTGCGAAAGCACAGGTGTAGCTCCCTTTCAACTGGTGGCACAAAAGGAGATAGAGATAGTTAATATGTTACAATGTTAAAATATATCCAGACCACTAGAGAAAGCTACCATACTGTATAACTTATTGTATAAACTGTGGAGAATGGTAGAGATACCTGTGTGGGAATGTGAGAGTGTCAGAGAGCCAGTCGATGCAGGTAGTAGGTAAAAGACAAACATTTGCAGGTTTGGGTCAGGTTGCAGGTCTTATTAAAGCGGGTCGGGGCGCAGATAAGAAGACTGTGCTGTTGCGGGTCCGGATTGGAAGCGGGTTGTAAAATTCGGACCCGCACAGGACTCTGTCCCAAGGCACTGCACAGTTATCTTCTAAAGACTGGATCAAACAAATGTTTTAAGATGTGTTTTAATCTGTGTATTTGAGCTGATATTCTTGGCTTTAATATATTTGCTTGTAGATGTGTCCATTTAAAAAAATGTTTAGTTTGTGTCCAATTGCTGTAGGTGCCTGCTTGAACCTGGCAGCAGGATTTTCCCTGGGCAATAGTGATGTACAGGATGCTGGTGGAGTCGGAGACCTTGCTAAAAATAATAATTTATATGGAACAAGGCTGTGTGGTCCGGTGGTTAAAGAAAAGGGCTTGTAACCAGGAGATCCCCAGTTCAAATCCCGGCTCACTCACTGTGTGACCTTGAGCAAGTCACTTAACCTTCTTGTGCTCCGTCTTTCGGGTGAAACGTTGTTTTAAGTGCCTCTGCAGCCGATACACAGTTCACACACCCCCTCTAAGTTGCCTTGGCTAAAGGCATTTTGCTAAATGCCTCCATTCTTTTAACTTTTAAAAGGAGAAAAAAATCTGGTTAGTGTTACAAAATGAAAAACAAAACACATTGAGAGTGCTTAAGAAGACTAGAAATATACAACTCAGTAGTTTGGTTATAATTTTGTAAAAGTAACAGGTGTTTTTACCTATAAAAAAAACACAAGAGTTAATAAAAGACAGGAGTAAACATTTTGAAAATATGGCCCTATATGTCTTAGACCTACTAGGTATTTTTCGAACAATTCAGTTATTTAGGTAATAAAATACCGTAAATGTATAACCTGGTGCAGTAGTCATGACCCCTATTTCAACAGCCCTTAGGTACTAGCTTGCTCTTCAGGTAGAGTGACAGCCATCCCATTTTGGGGTACCTTCAAGATTCCCACTGGAAGCAAGCTGCTATGATCCTTGATGAAGCCATAGAGGTTAAGGCAGGTGACCAGCTCCTACTGAACATTCAGCAACACAAAAACAGCATGAAAATCACAGCCAAGAAATGAATTGAACACACTGCCACGGGCTCTGCAGACTGACCTTTTTCTTCTCCTCCATGTGGGAATGAGAAGGATTACAGCAATCAAGCCCTCTGCTCAACTTAAATTGGTTAATGTAAGCAATCGTGCTGTACTATTTGTAGCCCGGTGTCCTACCTTATTCTCTAATGGGAAGATGTCTAAATACCTCTAGTAATGACCACAGCTGAACTGGGATGGGCCTTCAGTATTGAAAAAAACACATCCACGGGGCTCCCGAGTGGCACATCCAGTAAAGGCTCTCTGCGTGGAGTGCAGGATGTGCCCTATAGCCTGGAGGTCGCCGGTTTGAGTCCAGGCTACTCCACTGCCGACCGTGGACGGGAGTTCCCAGGGGCGGCGACATATAGACGAAGTGCCGCCCGGTGGAGGGGCTTAGGTTGACCAGGTTGTCCTCGGCTCACCGCGCACCAGTGACCCCTGTAGACTGGCCGGGCGCCTGCGGGCCTGCCTGTAAGTTGCCCAGAGCTGCGTGGTCCCCTGACACCCTAGCTCTGAGGTGACTGCATGGCGGTCCTGCAGAGTGAAAAGAAGCGGATGGCGTCCCTCCCGAGTCAGCGCGGGGGCGGCAGCGGTGAGCCGGGTTGAAATAAAACAATAATTGGGCTTACCAAATTGGGGAGAAAATAAGACAAATAACTGGTCATTGCAAATTAAAAAATAAATACATAAATAAATAAAAAACAAAAAAACACATCCACAATACCTCAATGAAAACTGTTGTTTTAAATTGTCATATTAAAGAAAAAAAAACAATGAAATGACAACCTTCACTTAAACAATCATTCAATCTGTAAGAAATAAAATTAAAAAATTGTTTTAGTTTAAAAAACAAAATTATTTATATATATCCCCCCCCCCCTTTATGGCATCACATCTGACATCAGTGCTGATCTGTAAACGATTTGACTAAACCGAGTTTCAAAAAAAAGTCTTTTGAGAGGTTCAAGCTTATTGAAAGCTTGGAAAAACAACCTCGATAGCTTGCAAAATAGTGAACATCAGCTCTGTACATTTAATTTGTGGTAGAAGAAACAAAGTGTGATTGCAGGTTCTTGTTTAATTTTCAGTAACACTGGTAATTAAGCATTTTTGGAGTTACTGGAATTCAAAAACCTGATCACAGGGCACTAAAACGTGAAGAGCATTTGTAGGACAATAAACACTTAATGCTTCAAACTGAGTGGTATAATTAGTTTATTAAATAAAATAGTTTAAAGAATATGTACACCCAAGGCCTTTAGATTATCCCGATTTACAACATACCTTAGTTTTCCAACCACATTACTGTACATTGAAAGACAAAATATGCCACATCATGGATTTTTTCTTACCGCAGTACAATACATTGTGGTGTTATGCCAGGCACAACAGCAGCTCCACTAGTACTGCCAAAGCTCCTCAAATACAATTAAAAACAGTTAACAAGCATTTAACCAGAATTAGCTTGATTCCTGATTTAGCATATACACTTTGGGAATATATTTTGTAAACAAAAACAAAGAAGTACTTAGTATTCTCATTGACAACTTACTTTACATTTCAGCCCGTTGCATCTGACATCACAATATTTACAAACCTAATTTGCCAAAAAATCGACAAATTGTTACATGGTTGTCTTTGTATATTTCTTGATAATTTTTGTAAAGTGTTTTTTTTAATGTGTCTTTTTACTAGTACTGAATTAAGGTTTTTAAAAAAGAACCCATACCCATGCTGGAATAAGGAAATATTTGCTTAATAAAAGGTTAAAGGCTTATAACTACAATGTAAATTAGGAGGGGTCAGCAATTATTTATTGTATTTTGGTACAAAGGGTCAAATTATTAGTACCTGTATTTTATAACGCCAGTAGCCTTGTAATAAAATGAACACAAAAAATGCACAGTTGACTCATACAGCTGTAAAACAAACATGCAGTACAACTGAAGGGGTTGGATGAACAAAGTGTTAATCCCTTACCTCATCAAAATGAGTTTGTCTATGCAGGAACATAACTATTTCAGTCTCACTTGGCTACACCTTGAATTCCATATCTAGCACTATGGGACCCACTATGTATTTTTTGGCATAGCTGTTTTCCATTCAGAAACAAAACTTCCTTTTTACCATGTATTAACAATAGTTAGTGTTATACTGTAATGATTCTGGACTGCTGTGCTATCAAGGTAGAATAGTCAGAAGTAATGCACCATATAATAGGTTATCCTTTGGCAAACACCTATACATTAGTAGGTCATGTATTTTTTACCAGTACTGCCTCTCTGGTGGTGATAAAGCTTGGTATTGACATTCCACACTTTCTTGAGGGTATTGGAATCTAGCTTATGATTAACTCCTTTGCCTCTGATTGGTGGAGCAAATGATGGAAATTTTGTTTCAAGCAATTCCACATACTGAAACTGTAAGGCACAGTGTCATATCTTCCCACAGAACCAACAACAGATTGGAGCTCAATTGGAACATCTGCTTTGACTGTCTATGGTGTGCAACTCCTGAAAACCCTGCCTCCATTTAGCATCCCCTTGCTCTCTCAAACATATTAGGCTTGTAACGATAATGATAATAATCAAATTATTGACTGATTGGGACCCCACGATAACAAATCGATAATATTTGAATGAAATTGAATATTCCATGAAATTAAAAACGTGTCTTGTATATATTAACTTACTGTCAAGAGCGTAATCTGTGTTGTTGCTTCTAAAAGTTACTGAGAATATGGATCTATGAACAAATACAGGATAATGATGCAGAGATCAAGAGTAACCTGCTTTGTTAATGTATTTTATACATATTATTTTGTTTTAAATCAGTCCCAACTGTAGCCGTCTATCTTAAGTGAAACTACTAATATTTAACATGACTACATCCATGAGTGGGAATGTTACCTTTTTTTATTTTGTAAAAAATATAGCATTGATTACATGGTGCTTTATGCGTGGTTAATTCACGGAAAGTTACATTTTTGCTTCACTATATGTGCATTATAGAGAGGGAGTTATTTTATTTTGTAGTTTAGTCAGATGTGTGTTGTTATGTGTCCCGCGGAGCCCCCCTACCCCCTCCCCCGATTATAATGCTCATTATGTGAGGCCCATTTACCAAATAATTTTAAGTGTTTCTATAAAGTATATTTCAACATTTCATTATTAAAAAAAAAAGACTTGCTTACAAGCTGGCAACTGTCAACACATATTTGCAAGTTGTGATATGTGCTATTTGGTGATTCTTGCCTTCTCCAATAAACATAGGATCTTTGAGAATTAAAAAAAAAACAACCTTATTTTAATAAAGGCTGACAGTAAGAAGCTTCTGCTTGAAGGTTCAATATTTTTTGCTAAGCACGCTAAGAACTGAATATAAAGGAAGGCCCAGATTAGTAGGCTGTTAAAGCAATGTATCTAATAAAGCATACAATCATTCGGCATTTCAGACCATGGCCATGTATGGCATGACACATGATTGTGTGCAACACAATCATAACTTTCACAAAGCGCAGGTTGTCTGTCAGTATTCCAAAGCAAAACAAACATCATATCATGCCACCAAAAGCTTAACGGTCCTTCAGGAACAAAATACCATCATTTTGACAAAACCTACCCTGTAACATTGTGTTACGAAATCCCTGAAACCCGGGGAAAAAAATCCTGTATTTATTACATACAGACATAGCAATAGAGCATACCTTATTAGTATTAATGGTTTTTAGGCATCAAAATAGAGCAAGGGCATTCGCTGCGTAAGTGATCAGGACTCTGTGTGATTGTCCTGATCTGGAAGTTCCTTAGTATCCTGAGGCAGTGCATTTGGGAAATCTTCATACTGTGTGTCATTGGCAGAGTTGAAGAGCCCTGCAGGCGCTGATAAAGAGTGGGGAGTCATGGTAGTCTGCCCAAGTCCTTGATAGAGGCCCGTGGGGGAAGGTGGCATAGAAGAGACATCTGTGGCAGGCTCCTGGGCTCCACCGGACAGAAGGCTGGTGTGCTCGTTGTGCTCCTGTTCTTCTGCAAAATACATTTTCCGAGGGCGGCCTAAAACTGTTCTCCCTAAAAAATTTAAAAAGGGACTAAATTTACTTGCCATTTAGCTTGCATCCTTTATTTAAATATATACTTTATTTAGTGAATTTATTCATGGATCTTGGGTTGTTCTACATTGGTAAGCTAGTCGCTTGTAGTAGTTTTTGGTCTAGCAATGCAGGACGTGGGCCAGAAATTGTCCATAAAATCGGCTAACCAGACTGCTTGCACGACTTGTTAGTCTGGTGATTTGCTGTTATGCTGCATTTCTAAATACAGTACATACAACGTTAAACAGCTTGTCCAATCACTGATGTCAAAGATGAAAATAAAAAATATCTAAACATTTTTAATATGCATTTTAGATTTCACATTTGTAAAAATGTACTACATCAACTAATGTAATATCAGTAAGGTGACGATAGTGTGCTTGTGCTTAGAAGTCTTCCACTTACCAACATTGCGCACTTGTTCCGATATGTCAGCTCTAATGTCAGAAATATCCCACATGGCAAGAAAGGAGTCGAAACATGAGCCCTCCTCAGCTTCTTGTACATAAGGTTTGTATGTGAAGCTGTAGTGGTGAGCTATCGCAGCAAGAAACATCTCCACACAGATGACAAAGTCCTACAGGAAAAAAAAAATCATATTTTGGCAACATCAGACTGAATGGTGACTATGGAGTGATCCCTAAGCCTACCTTCATGGTTGTTTATTTAGAATTACTACAGCATGACACTAAAATGTCTGGTTATATAAACTAAAAAGGCCAATCATGTGTGCTCTAAATTGATTATGCTCATAGCTCTATTTAGTGGCGAGTTATTGAGGTGTTTTGGGGGAAGGGTTTGTTATAAAAGGCTGTAATTGTGCTCGTTTCATTACCCTACGATTCAGAAGTTGTAAATTTACAGTTCAATCCACCAAGCCTTTCAGAAGTAATAAGCCTCAGAAGCTTTCATAGAAACTAACACACTTCCAAACACAAAAACTAATACATTTTCTGGTGTTTGGAATACAGTATACACTAAAGAAAGTCCATAAGAAAATAATTTTAAAAGGTGCATATACACACAAAAAATAGTATAATCCTTAAAATAAAGGTTTTACGTCAATTCTATGAATTCTTGTGAAAGGAATTAATGTGGCACTCAACCGTACCTGTAGACCTGTTGCAACAGCTTCCACACTGTCCCAGTCCCATGTGTGGGATTCAGAAATAATCCCAACTTTAACCAGAAACGCAATAAAAACAGCTTGCCTGAAACAGGAATATCATCTCTTCATTTTCCATTTTGTTTGCACAACAGCAAGCCATGCAGTCTTAGCAAGTATGCACTTTAAAACAAAAATACATACTGGTATATACCTGGTAGTACACCGATACATTCTACTTTAAATAAAACCAGGGAAATAAAAAGCACATTTTTTATGTTTTGTTTCGCATGCAACAGGGGTTGGGCAAATTTAATATTTTAGTAATTACCAGAAGGACACAAATACAACCAGTTTCACACAGAGGAATTTCCCAACTGGATGGATAGGGTTCAACTCCTCCCTCAGCACCTTATAAAAGAGCACAAGGCAGTACATGGCAAACTGGAAAGGAAAGAAACAGCATTACAGTTACACAATATTGACTTAACATGCTCATTAAATGTTCTCTTTAAGTGGGTTACAAAGAATAAACATTTCAATAGGAGTTATAATCAGATTTAGGCCTGACTGCAATACCAGAATGCTAAATTGTTGTTACTGTATGCTTATTTAACTATATTGAAAACCAAAAAGATGGTGATCTGTAACCCAGTAATAAAACTGCAGAGATTAATAAAGAGCCTTCTAAACAGAAACTCACACATGGAGACACAATGAGCTTTTTAATTTTTTTTTTTTTTTTCTAAATAGGAATGGAAACCCAATTACTATAAGGAACAACTTAATGCTACTTATAAGCTTCTAAATCAAATCTCAGAGTTGTTTTGTAAATTTATAGGGTGCTTTTTTGAAAAGTTTCATGCTAATTTGGATTTGGGTTCGAGAGCCCCGTGTCTCTTATGCTAAGCAATGTTAAAATGTGTGGTTGGCTACAATAAAAAGGTAAATTCCTGTCAGCAAATAATTTAATTCTGAATGCAGTTACATATTCCTAATCAGTGTTGAAGCCCTGCTTAAATTATGAAAGCCTAACTGAAGGACTAAAAGTTACATAACTGACCTTTTAATCCAACATGCTAAACTCTTTATAAAATACCCAAGTAAACCTTAAGATACAGTCACTTAGTAAAGTTTAATTTTGTAGCAGCTTCTATAAACAAAATACTGTATTATGAGAAAATAAATGTGTTCACTTAAGATCACTTAAAACCAGTACTGGTAGTTGTCCATTTATATTCTGGAATTAGTATCAACAGGCATTAGAAACACATTGCAAATAAATAAATAAATAAATAACTGAGATGGAAAAGATTTCTGGACCATACTTGGTGACATGATTTGACCAGTTTATTATATACTATAAAGTATGTGTGTGGCTTTACCGGTGCAATTCATGGGCAGCATTTTAATCTACCGGTATTCTGTAAACATTTTAAAAGAATGAGGCACCATAGTGTGTGGGAGTATAAAGTCTACAGTTTAGCATTAGCAGTTAATCTATTTCTTAAAAGAACCTGGTACAGTTAAAGTGTTATGTAGAATGAAATGAAAGGATTGGTAATCCAATCTAAACAAAAGGCACCTGGTATCCACAAACTATTTCAAACATATGTTATTAAGAGTATTGGATTATAAAGTAGGGCTTCTGTTTTTTCTGTTTTTATTAATTTCATTTTTCGGTGCTTGTTTTCTAGCTATTTTCTAGTTTTATGTAAATAGTTTTTTTTTTTTTTCAGGGCTTTTTATATACTGTATTATTATTGTTTTCGGTTACTTTCCAAAATGCTTGGGCATTTTTTTCGGTCCCAATATGTATAGTAACTCGACAGTACTTGCACACTTAAGTTGTACTTTCGTTCCTTTGCTGTCTTCCACAACAAAATCCTTATGGTCACAGGCACATTTTTCTGGGTTTTTTGTGTGTAGGCATTTTTTTACATTTCGCAACAATTTACAATTCTGTTTAATTCTATCTAACTGTATTATAGCTTTAAATCCTGCAAACAAGCCTTCTAATTGTAATCTTGTTTTAAATCTCGCAAGCGCAGTCTCCAATAGAAATGTAGGCATTTGCTGCCACTCAGTAGCTGGGGTGGGTTTAAATTATTCAGAACAAATCACTGATAGAGACAAGTCAGGAAGGAGGGACATTGCCCAACTGCACTGGTAAAGGTAGTTTGTTTTAGTTTTTTTGTAGTAGGTTTTTTTTGTTTTAAATGGGAAAGGGTTGAAGTCAAAGTGAATTGAGTTACCATTTCCAACGTTTTTCTGGTGTTTATTGGCTATACACACGTTAAAAAAAAAAAAAAAATAAATTGTATCGGGGTTGTTTTGTCATTTTTTTAATCAGTTAAAACAGAAAATCAGAAGCCCTTATTATAAAATAGTACAATTCATGGATACAATTGTTCACATTGCAGTTCAGTTACAGACTATTTATGAATTAATGGGAACAGCAAGAAAAGAAAAGTTTGAGCTTTTGTGACAGAGAAAACAAGGTGCACTATCTATTAGAAAATAAACATACCAGTTGTGATAAATTGTTGAAAATCACCAGGTAGGTCCAAGCATTTTTGGAGCTGAAGTTTCCTTCATCATACACTCCACATAGCTCACAAATTCTTTAATAAAACAAACATGAATACATATGGGTCATTTTCTTGCTGTGTGAACAATATTGATAAGTGGCATCCAGTAGTCCCCAGCAACTCCTCTGTTAATCAACTTTTATCTTAATCGGCGCTGTTATCCAGCTGTCACTCAGCGTAGTTTATGCAGCTTGTATTCGGATTCCTCATACTGCGTCTGTTTCTGTTAGCTGCTATTAGCCAGCATTAACGTCAGTTTAATCACTGCATGTTGCTTGGCCAAGCTTTCATTCTGATCAGATTTAATTTTGGCATGCGTCACAAATCTCCTTCTATTTCACTTTGTGTCAGCGTTCATTGGTTGATCAACAAGAGAGAAATCTTTAGTAGTGTGATGTGAAAACAGTGGTATGGA
Source organism: Acipenser oxyrinchus oxyrinchus (assembly GCA_030684275.1). Classification (NCBI taxonomy): domain Eukaryota; kingdom Metazoa; phylum Chordata; class Actinopteri; order Acipenseriformes; family Acipenseridae; genus Acipenser; species Acipenser oxyrinchus. The sequence continues at coordinate 45,947,130 of CM060247.1, forward strand.
GTAATATTTTCTTTAGTGTGGAGAAACTACCTGAATATTCGAACGAACATTGCTGCACATGAATTTCAAGGCAAAAATTCACGTCTGTGTCCACCATAAATTACATAGTTGATAGATATTAGAAATACATATCACAACGTGTTTTGCCTTGTACCGATTTACCACCTTGCCAGAATTTGCGCAATACTTTCTAAAATGGCAAATGATGTGTGAGACTAACATAAAAACTCTCCTCTCTTTCCAAACACTGGCTTAACTTACAAGGTAAATGTTAAGTATAGTAAGTGATCAGTGTTTTGTTTTGATCCTATTTTCTGTTATGAACAGAGTAAGGCTGCATTCACATTGGGTCTGTTTCAAACAGACTCAGTCTGGTTCGTTTCGTTTGAAACCATGTATCGATTTGCTTGCTATTCACACCTATCTGCGAGCAAAGGGGCCGATTTCATTTGGATGCAAGCTAATTTTTTTATTTTTTTTGTCCTTTTCCATTTTTTTTTTCCAGGACTGAGTTTGTTTGTGTTGCACAATGCAGTTTGCTTTTCCAAAAGGACTAAACAAATCCATAACATTGTTAATTTAATTTTTCAATGGCGCTAACACAACCTAATAAATTACTCTGCTATAACTAGCTGTGCGCAGTTTTGTACTTAAATTAAAATAAATAAATTGTTAAGGCGGAAAACTGGGACAATACCAATTTTCCCGCGATGTCTGGTAATCCTAATGTCATTCCCTGAGACATTTAGCTGTACTTGCTGTCCTTGTTTCCTCAGAATATGAACTAAACTATGCGCAAAATGTTTACTTCCGAGTCAGGTTGTCTTATAGTTTGTTTCCTATGTGCTAAAGGACCGAGTCCAGCAGTTGTTCACATTGAGGTTTAGCAAGCGAACCAGACTTGGTGCGTTTGTCAAAGGGACGAGACCACCTCTAAGCGGACTCGTATGGTACGTTTCCCAAGCGGACTTTGTTGTTCACACAGCCTAATACAAAAACCAAAACAGTGAGTTTTTTTTTTTTTTCTTGTACAAGGCCCTCTTTTCCATATTTATTTTTTTGAAGAGTTTATTAAAATTAAATGACAGTTTTCACTTGTGTTCCAGCTAAAAAAGACATAAGTAAACCTCAGTAATGCTATTACTTTATGAAAATGTGTATGTTGCCAGTTTGTTTATTGTGCATAAACTATAATGGTTCCCCCAAACGTTTGGTTTTATTGTTGTTTTACATTACCATATTTAAACCCATTTAAGTTGAAACTGGGACAAATAGTACTTATAAAGCTCCCGTGCTTACACTGTATTTTTTTTTTTCTAAAAGTAAAAACAAACTGTCCGTTAACGTTACAAAACAAGTACCAAACAATACAAGTGCGTAGAAACGTCCTTGGATTCTGTGTTATTTATATTATATACAGTTTACAACATTTATTATAAAAAATATACAATTTAAATAAGAGTGGTATAAACATTAAACTGGTGGAATAGCAGTTTCTATTATACTGTATGTATTGTAACAACCCAGGATTTATACTGTTACACGACTGGCCTACGGACCCGGTGTGTGTGTGTGTGTGTAAGCAGGGAAGCGGTAAGCTTGCGTCAGCCAGGATTGATTGACGTCCGGGTAGGCAGGGACATGAAAGCCCACATCAACGGGGACAGAGCTGACAGCCAAGCTGTTGTGTGAATGTGCAAGACAGTTTGTTGCTGACAGGGGCCGGGAATAATCGTGCCAATAAACCGTGGCTTCAAGTACCTGCAAATTGTGTGTGTCTCCTTCCTTTATTTTCCACGGTACACTGCAATATTAATTTGGCCGTTGTAAATCATTTCAGGAACAAAAATGCCAATATTCATTATAAGGCGAAACACAAATAACACAGTCTCCAATTATGGACCCAGACAACCGCGTTATAACGGGGTAGCACTTTATGATGTCTACTTTTGTAGTGTTTCTGCCTGAAATACACACAAGAATAAATGTATAACTTTAACTACTATGTGACATCCTTTGCATTACAGTTAATTCAGTGGGGCAAAGTGAGGCCTTCACAACCTAATATTACAGTTTTACATCTCATTTTATGATATCACAGCATTGCAAATCGTTATACTTGTGTTAAATTTAGCTGTGAATTGTACAGCATGTGATTGGAACAGGAAAGTGAAAGTTTTTGTATTTATTTCACTTCAGTATGTTAATGTACTTTAGCTTAGGTATTGTATTAATTTATATCAATGTATATGATTGATTAACCCATTAAGTTTGACATGTTGTCACAGCAATAATATAAATAAAAATCTAGCAAAACAACTGATTTTTGTCTCCAGTTTATTATTAGAAGGCCATGGGAATTAAAGGTTACATAAGGAACTTTTTATTTTATTGTGTTACATGTTCCCATGTGTTGCTACAACTGTTTACATAAGGTGTGTGTATTGTTTAATTTTTTTTTTTTTTAAATTTTGACCACTTTTTAAACTGCCTTCCCTGCCTCAAGATGACTCAAGATGTACCTGATGGACCTCTCAGAACTACATTTCTCATCATCCTCCTGCTCATCATAAGTAACTGAGATGGATTCACCGGTAAGCTGGAGGATGATGGGAAATGTAGTTCTGAGAGGTCCATGCAGGTACATCTTGAGCCATCTTGTGGCAGGGAATGCAATTTAAAAGTTTAACATTAGCACCACCATAGCTGCTTTTTGAATGGCTTTTGCAATTCAAATTTAAATATCTCCGTGTATGTGAATATCTCGTGCATGTCCGTTCTTAAGTGTTACTAAATATTTGAATTAAATACCCATACGGTGTTTCAGCTGCAGAATCGTAAAAATGAATAAGTTATAAGCACTTACTTCATAAACCGCTACATATATTATATTATTATTGTTAGTTATTTTATTATCCGTTGTCACAAAGGCTACTCATTGAATCACAATACAGTGCGATATAGCTACGCTACTTTTTTCTTGTCTGCCTGTCCTCTGAATCAGCTCAGCACTGTCCTTTGTAATTCAATCTTGAGAACGTTGCAAACCCAGGTGATCAATGCCTTGATCACCTCTTGATCATGTATGCTAATTCTTTTGTATTAGGTGCAGGGCTGGCGATAGGCTGGCTGGTGTTAGTGTTTATTAGACTCTGCTGTGGGCACTCCAATTCATTATTATCTGTATACTGACTGAGAAGATGGCTCAAAGACGAGTACTGAATCCGGAAGAAGTGCTTGAACTGTTACAAGATTTGGCTGAAGGAGATTCTGAAGGCGGGGTGACTGATAACGACAGCGATGCATCCTGGGCCGTCGAAACCAGCAGTTCCGCCAGTGAAAGTGAGGACACCAAGACGGATTTACCTGCAGGTGAAAACACAACAAGTGCCGACCAGTGGGAGAGGGAGAGGTCGTGGGTCGGCAGATCAGATCCAGATCCAGTACTGGAGAAACAGCTGCTGTCCCTGCAGCTCCTGCTGCATCTGTTGCTTCAGCACCACCAGCACCAAGGACTACACCTGCTGCATCAGCTTCGCCAAGCGTAATTCAGGAGATGGGCAAAGACGGGACAGTTTGGAAAATTATAAATCCCGGTGATGAGGCTTTGAGAAAATGCACATCAGAAAATGTTTTGTCTTAAGCTACAGGCCCAATGCCGCATTCAAAACGAAACATAGATACCCCACTCAGTGCATTTCTGTTGTTGATCTCTATGCAACTGCTGCTTAACATTCATCGCTGTACCGTGGCAGAGGCACAGTGGGTACTGAATGTTGACCCCTGGGAACTGTTTCTGGAGGAATTAGAAGCTTTCATTGTAATCCTGTATGTGCGTGGCACATACGCAAAAGCATTTATGTGGAGTGCTACTGGTCACAAGAGTGGGGTCTCCTCTTCTTCAAGGAAACAATGTCACAGAATCGCTTTCGGTTTTGATTTGAGAACAACAAGAGCAGCCCGACTTATTACAAACAAATTTGCCATGGCATCAGAGGTTTGGGACAGCTTCATCACAAATAGCATTGCCTGCTATAAGACTTGACCTAACATCACCGTGGATGAGCAGCTGTTCTTCACAAAGGCATGCTGTTGCTGGACACAGTACATGGCCAACAAACCAGACAAGTTTGGCATCAAATTCTTGCTTGCAGCGGACGTGGATTCCAAATAGCTTGTAAATTGTTTCCCCTACCTGGGAAAGGACAAAACGAGCCCTGCTGGTGAGAGACTGGGAGACAGTGTTGTGCTGAGGCTGATGGAGCCGTACTTGGGCAAAGGATGAAATGTCACCACTGACAATTTTTTTACTCCATTTGGTCAGGGAGTTGAAGAAAGAAAAAAAAAAAAAAAAAACACCTTGGTAGGGACTGTGAACATGGCAAGATGAGAGTTACCACCAACAGCTCAACCCGTATGAGCCCCCCTGCACTCCACTTCACTCCTCAGGCAGAATGACTGTGCCACCCTGAATGTGTACGGGTGTAAAAAAATAAAACATGTGCCTATTCTAAGCTCTCTGCACAAATCAGTGACCATCGGGACTGATGCTAAACGAAAGCCAGAGACTGTTGCATTTTACAATATAATGAAGTACGGTGTGGATATACTGGATCAAATGGCACGGCTGTATTCTGCCAAAGGTGGTACTCGTAGGTGGCCTGTGGCTGTTTCTTATAATGTTTTGGACCTGGCAGCCATCAACGCTTTGGTTTTGTACAAGGAGTGCACCGGCAACACAATCACTTGGAGGGACTTCAATTTGCAGCTAGCCCTGGAGCTACGGCAGAAACATTTTGATGACACACAAAAGCCATCTGGCAAATGCCCCTCAACCTTCAGCCAGCACTGCGCCCACTGGCACACACAATAAGAGACAATGCCATGTTGCTAAATGCAATAAAAACAGAACTTTTGATGTCTGCACCCATTGTGAAAAGGCAGTCTGTGGCAAATGCACTGGTACAGTTGAAAAGCATGTTTTCTGCGTAGATTGTACTTAGAAAGCTGTAATAGAACTCTGAACAGACAGAGCCTTTGAACTCGGTTTCACTCAAAGTGCTTTCACGTTGCGTAAGTTGTGTTATGTTTTTGTTTTATGCTATTTTTATAACTAGGTATTTATGTTTTATAATTTTATATGTGCATACAGCTTTCTACACCTGTTTACACAGAAGTTTATTGCGTAAAGTTTATTTTATTACAGTTTTTCATGTTTATGTGCTCTTTTTGGAAAAAAACAGTGTTTTTGCTCTGAAAATGTTATGTATGTTCATAAATAAAAATATTAAGTATTAAATAATGTATCCGATTGTTTGTTTTTCATTTTCATATCAAAGCTATTTTAAAATGGAGCCGCACATTTTGCGGGGGCGGCGGTTGTATATAGTCCAAAATCTCTGCGGTTGTAGTGTTAACCCTTTGCGGTCCATTTATTAATTCTGCGTCAGGCTCGCCAGGTCTAATTAATTTTTTCACGCGCAGTTAATTTTAGACGCGCTGTTTAAAAGTATTTTTTTCACAGTCAAATGGGTTTAAATGGCCCCGATATCAACAAAGCACTCACTAGGGATCTCCAGCCCCGCCCACCCTTTCGTTTGCTATCGCTTTCACATATGCTACCAAATAAAAATAATAATAATAATAGTCGACATACCGATCAATCGTCTCCTGATGACTCGTTTTATCACCAAACTCCTCAATAATGCAATCCAAGTCATTATTTTATTGCTATAACATCTCAAAAAGCTCTGCAAATGTCCGTGATAGTCTCTGTGCGCTGATACTGTACTCCCAGCTTGTTTCCATACGACTGCCCCATCTGATGCCAATGGGGTACTATGACTATTCATGAGATACGCCTTTTTTTTTTTAAATCGGCTTGTCTCGCTCCTTTCGCTCCCACTCAGCCATTGAATGGTTTTCTCGGCTTTTCCGTTGAAAACCGACTTTTTTGCGTTTTTTGCGTTTTTAAAATGATGTCGGACAGGGTCCGACAAAGGACCTGGTGGGAATAATTGCAATGTCGGACCCAGTCCGACAATGGACCGCAAAGGGTTAAAGTGGTAAAAATGTAAAAAAATTGTAATAATAATAATTTGAACAATATACACACCTTACGTAAACAGTTGTAGCAACACATGGGAACATGTAACACAATAAAATAAAAAGGTCCTTATGTACCCTTTAAGATCCACTACAGAGCTGAGATGGGCTGTTGTATTTTTTAAATGAGAAAGAAACACACTGGCTTTATTACAGAAATAAATGGAAAAAAAATTAAGTGCATGTGTCTATATTTTCTTTATTTTTATATGATATTGTGACAGAAATACAATGATTCTTGGTAGTAAATCTCCCTCCCGACCTGTGAGGGCGCTAAGCAGCGAGAACAGAGTACTTTGGACAAGCTGGCCTGACAGTTCCTTCCCAGGGTTCAAGGGAAGTCTGCCAACTAGAAAAGGAGTGGAACTCCAGTGCATTAACTCACCGACCCGGAAGGGAAACAATGTGGCAGTCGCAGAGTGGAGGGGCGGCTGCACTCGTTTACCAAGGGGTCATGTGTGACGGCATAAAAGGAGGCTGTGTGCTCCAGTGGTTAAAGAAAAGGGCTTGCAACCAGGAGGTCCCTGGTTCAAATCCCACCTCAGCCACTGCCTCATTGTGTGACCCTGAGCAAGTCACTTAACCTCCTTGTGCTCTGTCTTTCGGGTGAGACGTAATTGTAAGTGACTCTGCAGCTGATGCATAGTTCACACACCCTAGTCTCTAAGTCGCCTTGGATAAAGGCATCTGCTAAATAAACAAATAATAATAATAATAATAATAATAAAAGGGGACGGAGAGACGCAATCTGTTCCTTCGCTTTGGTTTGTGATTTCAACCTGAAAGGTCCCGTGAGAGACCCAGTGATAAAACCTATCGTGAGTGTTTTGTTTGTTTTGTCTCCAATTGTTGTTTGTTATTAGTAGACGGCTAACACATTACGGAGCTGTCGCCAAGGGCCAGCACAAAACCCGGAACAGCACTTCACTTTTGTCACGCATAAACTTTTATCACCCACCACGAGCAATACAGCACGCACCCAGGACTGGTGACCGTGTTTGTATATTGTGGGAAAGATACGTGTGTTTATTATTTGGGACTGCAACCCGTTTATTTATTCCAGTGCATTACACATTGCTGTGTATTGCCTGGAGTTATTGTTTGGTCACCAGACCAGGATTATAATTAAAAACCCTTTCCAACTGGATTACAACTCTCTGTCTGTTAATTACGCACTGCATCACTCCTGCACCTGTACACAATCAACCACTTTGCCACAGATATACTTTTATTTTTAGGAAAAATTTGCGGTGCGGCCATGTGACAGAGATCGAATGATACTCTGGTCTAAATGGCACGACAGTTTATTCCCAGGGTTAGGTGGAAGTCGGCCATCTAGAAAAGGGGCAGAGCTACGGTACACAAAACCAATGACCTGGACAGGAAACAGCGTGGCATCCGCGGATTGGAAGAGCGAATGCGCTCGTTGACCAAGGGGTCATGGGTGACGTTATAAAAAGGGGATGTAGTGATGTGATCTGTTCCTTTGTGAAAGGTTACGTTAAATGACCAGAAGGAGAACCTGTGCTGTGAAACGTGAGTGTTTTGTTTGTTTTTGTTTGTCATTAATAATACTATTTGTAATTATTTGGACGGCTAACACGATCTGGAGCTGTCGCCAAAGGCCAGCACTAAACTCTAGTGACAACAAAAGTTCAGTGTTGTTGATCAAAGAACTGTATTCACCCCGAGCACTACAGCCACTATTCTATAGTTAAGTACTTAAAGCTGAAGTGAAAACTAATACATTCATGTTTAATTCAGTCTCCTATAAACATGAACTCATTGTAAAAACTAAACTATTATTATTACTACGACTACTTCTTGTTCTTCTACTACTACTACTACTACTAATAATAATAATAATAATAATAATAATAATAATGAGTTGTAAAACTCAACAACGTTCCTCATTTACTCAACTGGAGTTATTGGTACTGTATATCCCAAATATACTTTGAGGTGGTCATACTTACAGTGCTAGAATAGTGGTGAAAGGTCTAACAACTGTGTACTGCAGCACCCCAAGCTTGCATCTGAATAGCAGCACCCTTTAGGGAAGAAAGAGGAGCTACTATTAGGATAAGAACTACAGCTTATAGCTTAGTGGTGCTACATCAGAGCCAGCTGTAGTGCTTCGATCCTGCGAGTGGACTAACATTAAACACTAATCTCTTTGTAGAGACGTAACTGTGCATGACATGTGTAACAAATATGACAGCCTTCTTAAATAATTTAGCTAATATTACATACATGTTTTCGCAGGAATCAATAGAACTCTTTTAGAATACAACTTTTAATAAAAAACAATGTTGTGTCTGACTAAATTGAGTTTACTGCATGATTTTCAAGCTGCATATACTGCCTTTACAAACAAATATGCTAAACTCACTCTCCCATGGGCCATGATGGACAGCAGCACAGAGGGGGGAGATGTCTCTGCTGTTCTTTGGCTTCCAGCATTAACACCAGACTGGGATACTGGTTGCTCAGGTAGTTTTGAAGAAAAATCATAAAGTTGTAAATGACATAGGCTTCATAGCACTCTCTACAGGTGTCCACATAGATTGCAATGTTTGGATATTTCAACGCAATCCACTGCAGAGACAAAAAAAAAAAAAAAAAGTAGAATGTCATATTAGCAAGCCATAGCTTTTATTAATCATTCATAAGAAACTTAGTAAACACTAAGACAGACATTCATGAAGACACAAAACTAGTTTCAATGTTAATAAATTCCATGACAAATGTTTCGGCTAGAAGGCACAGAGAAAGACTTCTAGTCGAAACGCTACTCATTGAGTTTTCTTTAGTATTTAAGACAGCTAAACTTGTCAGTTGTGGTTGTATCGGTTTCCAAACATTTTACTTGTTTCTCCATTACTTTTCAAATGGGTACAATTGTTGCGAATATGGGCTGCTATTAATTGTGTACATATTCAGTGCTTTCTTCAAAGTTGATCTGGAGGCTTAATTGCATTGTTTGTCAACATAAAATCTGTTCCAAATCTGATTGGTCACTTTCAAAAGTGGCTGGAAAAATGGAAAGCTATCTAATCTTGTAAAAGATTTGAAATGACAAACATAGCTTCAAGTCTGCACAAAACTTCTGGCCAAAAAGGAACTACTTTTGACAAACAAGGCCAACTTCTCCAATGCTAAATTATTGATAAACTCACAAATCAGCACTGAGAGATCAACCCTGTTTAAGTCCAACTAAAATCAGGCAACATAAATTAAATAAAAGAGAGCCGAACACTTTTGTAGATAGGAGTAAAACAACTTAAAAGCTTCCCTTCTTCAATTCAATTATTGTATGTAGTTACACAGTTGTCTCATGACTTGAAACCCTTTTGATGGCCTTTGATTTAAATACTGTGCAGATAAGGTTGATTAAATGGGTCTTTAATAGGAACTCACTTCAAGGACTACGATAAGATTAGGATTCTGTTACTTAGTAACTGATGCAAGAATTATGTAAAACAAAGGAGATACTTGTTGTTCAATGCAACCAATATGTCTTCACTATGTTTCTACAGTATATTCCGCCACTTGAATAAAGGTCAGATTATGCATCCCAGTTTTTAGCTCAAACTTAGTTAAAGATGCACTGATTATTAACCACTTCCCTTTGTAGGAAAGGAAGCAGCTACAAGTTCACCAATAGGTGGCCTGGATGTTTTTGGTATACAATACCTACAATGTTGAAGCCTTTGCCGCTCGGTGAAATGGGATTCTCACATAATCAAGACACAAAACGGGTCTGACAAACACTAAAGCACACTGTATAATGCCATGTTTCCATTTGCCTGAAGCGATTAGTGCTGTTAGCTCCTTTCGGCAGTAGAAAAAGATCAACCTTGTTTTGAACTGGGACTCTGTCAGACCCAATTAGGATTACAGGCTGGCAGAACGTGGTCTAGCCAACTAACCCTGATGGAAGAAATGACCTAATGAGTATCCAACACAAATGATGGATAGGGATGGGTGGTAAACCTTGTATTACAGAAAGAAGGAAATGTATTATGTGATATATTGAACCATGACTAATACATGTCTAAATCACTACCTGTATGTTCTACACAACTACATGAAGTCCAGCAAACATATCTTGAAATACCATGATCAGTATACTTTGTTAAGTAATTTATTGTGATCCCAGTGTATCCTTACACTCCCAGCCACGGGAGTCCACACAACCACTGAAAGTTTGAATTTGTAAGGTGCATACTGCAGAGGCTTGAGGAGGCAAGAAACCTGTGCATTGTGACTCAACCTTGCTTTAAAAAGGTTACATTACCATGCCTAATATACAGGAGTAAATTAAAAACAATATCCACTTACACTGTCTAAACTGTATATCGGCACCATCCATAATATCCTGTTGATAAAAATAAAATAAAATCGATCACTCAATAGTGTGTGCATAAATAATATGATAAAATAACCCTCTTGTCAGCCACCCATTGAGATTGACTGTTGTGTGAGTACTTGTTATACAACAGACTTTTGGTGATGCACAGAGATTAAATGGATCTATTTGAGATAAAAATAATGTTGTTGCCACTGACTTTAAAGCCCAAAACAGTGAGCTTACAATAATATTTAACAACTTCTAGATACAAGAAATGGCAAAATACAGATTGTATTTATCAACTCTGCTACATTATTTTGTCAGTGACTTACGGGTTCCTGTCCTCGTGCATCTGTGGATATCAAAAGCATTTCACTCTCTTACCTGATTATGGGTTTCTGCAGTTCAGGCTGAGTATAGTTTACTAGATGCTGCAGGATCCCCCAAAGTGATATTGGTATGGTCATAAACACAAAGATCCCAGCAATAAACCATGCCTTGGTGTGTGTTCCAACCTTAGAAACAAACAAAAAACCAGAATACCTCAGGTCAAAAATCTCCTTCTTATAAACAAAACATTTACCTGTAAAAAGAAACAAACTTACTTTTTTTTTTTTTTTTTTTTTTTTAAACTATTACTGGAGAAAGAAATAGAGGCGCCAAAGGTTTACGCAAAACTCAAGCATCTTTATAAAATGCTCAACATTATGCATTGGCTGACCGTACTGCAGAACAATTAAGCCTTTAAGGAATATGGTTAAAGGAGTGCTAGCGTTAGGTTACTTAACGTAAACCTGGTTCCCTGAAAGAGAAGACGACCACCAACAACATTATATATGGGATATGCCTGCCCATTGGGTAGGTATAGCTGGGCTCTTTATATCAGAGCTGCCAGTAGGCCTCTTCCTGGGGTGACGCACTCAGTCCCGCCCACTGATGAAGCCATTTCTCTTTTTCCATTGAACACGTGACGGCGACCGATGCGACCCCGCGGTTGGTGGTCATCTTCTCTTTCAGGGAACCACGGTTACGGGAAGTAACCCAGGGTTCTCCCCAGGCGTTTTCAGCCGGGCGCGCCGCCCGGCAAAGTGGTTGTCGCGGCCGGCTGAAAAAAACCTGATCCGTCCGTCTTGCAGGTGCTACTGTGCCTTTAACAATAAGGATTGATTGCACTTCTAGCAGACTAGATCACTTGCGTTTTTGGGTGAAAAAAACATCTTGGAACCACATGACAGTTGTGTTACGTCTTGACACAACATTGAACCAATCAGAGAGCTGAAGGGGCGGTTTTCTGTGTTAAGCACTTTGAGAGGCTAAAATGTTAAAATGACTCCTAAAAAAATAAACTTATTTTCAAAGCAAAAATAGTGACAATGAATGCAGGGTTTTCAAAATAAGCCGGCGATCTGCGCAATCCACTGCCTAATACTATATTTGCGCCGGCTACTTTATTAAAAAAAAATATTAAGATTATTTTCGGGTATTATCATTCAATCCATTTTTTGTCGTATTATTGTACTGTAAGGTTATATAGTACATAATACAAAAAAAAACGGTATTCCTTTTGTTGTGATATCGTAACAATATGTACCCAGGTGCTTGTGAGAGATATTGGGGGTTCATGTATAGAGGCTGTACGCCTTTAAGAAGAAAGGCGTAATGGGCTATCAGCTGAACGTAAGCCTGTCCTCCTGAGTGATCTTGGCCCTGCAGGATGCACAGGCCTGGCTGTTGTAAACAACCGCACTGCAGCTAAACCACAGCACAACCTCGAAAAACCGGGTCTAATGAGAGGGGGACGCGCAGTGACAGTCAAACAACAAGGCCCACTTCAGCTGCCAGGCAGCGGCTGAGGGAATCACTCAACAGCAGGGATGCGGCAAGGCCTAGCCCCATTGGAGGAACTGTACTCTCCCAAGAAAGAAATAGACAATCACTCACACAGGGAGACTGCACAGGCAGTCGCTCACACATGAGACAGTAGAAGAGCAGCCTACGACGCAAGCGAGGAGGCTGTTGAAAGACAGAAAGACAAGGGACTTTTTTTTGAGAGTCGCTGACTCCAGGAAAGTGGCAAGCCGGCTTTCAGCACGAATGCAAAGGAAATACAATCGACTCGACAAGCTCTTGTCTATCAACATGCTCAGCTAAACACAAAGGTCTTACTGTACCGTCTTGAGAAGGAAAAAGCGAAATGGCTTCCTCAGGATGACGGTTTTAATCCCTTGGTGGGCGGGTCCGAGTGCGTCACTCCAGGAAGGGGCCTATCGGCAGCTCTGTTATAAAGAGCTCAGCTATACCTACCCAATGGGCAGGCATATCCCATATATAATGGTGTTGGTGCTCGTCTTCGAATTGAAAGGGAACCAAGGTTTCATTTGCTTACCTCTTATTAACCCTAGCAATATTATTGCTGCCTTCCTTTTCTTTTGTTGAAGATATTTGGGTTCTTAGCTTATGTTTTAGACTAGAAGTAAAAGTACTGGTAATGCTGTTGTAGCTTGGTTTCACTCAATGACCTAGCTACAATCAGACCTTGTGAAGTCCTGCCACACAGGAAGCGATTGTTAGGAGGAACCGTTTTAAGTTTTTTGATCTAGGGTTGTACAGAAAAAGCTATCACCATGACAATGCTCTTAATAATAAGAATTAATAAAATTAAATCAAAATCTATTACAATGTATTGTACCCCTACAGTTACCCTTTCATTTATGTTATTCAGTCTCATACCTAGGATACATGTGCAACCCAAAACATGACTTCCTATTGTTGGTAAAATAATCTGTTTGCATCTCTTCTACCTGACGTTATAAAATATTTGGGCCCCAAGATGGCAACTAAAGCGCACTACTTCAGTGCTTATCCAGATTTTATACAAACACGCCTAAATAGTAATTCATGTAAAAATAGCTGGCGTCTGTACTGTATTGTTGGATACACGTATGTAGTAAACACTTATAATTCAGTGAAAAGAAAGACGAATCAATACAATGTTCCTTTGATAACTCACATTATACTAGCACTGTAGAATATATTTTACTTACCTCAGATTTCTGCAACTCCCAGACACATAATGGAAGAACCACCAACAACCCCAAAATATACAAAACCACGACCAAGGGACGAATCCACCTCCTCCAGTTTCCACAAGTACAAGGCATACTGGCTGCCTACATTCAAGGTCTATAAGAAAGTGCAAATAACAATATTATACTACGATTATTTTTACAGAAACTAAAAAAACAAAACAGTCAGAGCGGTGACATCCACAAAATACGATACACTGCAGGTCACAAGACTATTCATACTGTAAATTGAAGATAACGTGACGATTACTGTGTACATAAGCTAATGCAACCCCTGCTATGCATCATAACGCTTTACCGTAAAACTTGAGCTTAACTGTTTAGTTCAGTAAGAAAACAGATTGTATTCACAATTTAACTTAAGGGAACAAAAACATATATACTAGCTATGTTTTCATGCTGTCATTCTCAGTCAAACACAGCCGAACTCGCTGTCCCGACACTCAAAGTCCTGCCTACTTCTAATTCTGATTGGATCTCAGGAAAAAGTCACAGTTTGACATCTTTATTATTGGGCACTTCTTCTGTCAGTCGGGCGGCGTAGCAGACTGAGGTTTGGCTAATGATTGCCGTTTGGTTGGTCTCTCTAACAATGTAAACAAAAAAAGGTGGTTCCCTAGTTGCACTGGCAGGAAGGAGTCAAGCAACACAAACAGAAGCCGGGAGGCTGTTTGCTACTGTATAAAATACTGTCAATAATAAATGTAATCTGAGGTTGTTGCCTTACGCATTATAAACATACAATATGAACAGTTATTTTACACATGCCGTTGCAACTCCCACTGTGAGCCAATTTAGATGTGCGCCTGCTGTTGTAGACAATTAGCTCAGACTAGCTTGTATATTATACGTCAATTTTTTACCTCATAACTGATACATATTTGAAACGGTCGTTTTGCAGATGTGTTTGTAAATATTGAATGTTTGTAAAAATTTTTGCGTATGACGGCTCCCTTATGTATGACGGCATAAAAGAGACTGTTGACACGTTTTCCTTTCACCGCCTGAGAGAGAGGTCTACAAACAGATAAGTGACACATAGTGTTAATTGTTCGCGTGTGTTTATCACCTATTGCGATTGTTTTTACGTGTTTTAGTAAAAATGACTGCACCTATTGTGCACTTAGTCGTGGTTGTTAGGTAGTCCCTCAGCGGCCTTGTGCGCCACGCGAAGCCGGCAGCTCTGCTGCTCCTTCCCCGGGATCGAACGCCGTAAGCCGGCTATTTGTGCTGTCTCGTAAGCTGTTGAAGCGTAAAAGACATTTTTTTTATTATTATTAAAAAATATATTAAAATAACGGTAACTGTTTGATTACTGTTTTGTGTTAGAAGAAATTGTTTTCTCTGTTGTATTTTCTGTCTTTTTCCACAGAAATACTATTCGGCAGCTGGGCTCAGCTGCCCTGCATTGACAGAGACATGCGCGCTGGGTCAATCTGCTTGCAGCTTTTTCCACAGTGTCTCTGTACCACATTAAGATCTGCTTGCAAGAGTTAGTGTGAAGACTGTTAGCGCTCTAGCAGTAGGCTTTCCTCCCTCCTTCTTCAGCCCAGAAAGAGAGAGCTGTATCTTCTCATGAGAGCGCTGTGCCTAGGAAAAAAGTAGGAGAACATCACGTAGGAGACCGGCTTCATGGTCCTCCTAATCCTCCTCTTCCCCCTCCCCTTCTCCAGTTTCCCCTCCTAAGAAGAGGAGGAGAAAGAGCCATCAGTCTCAAAGATCGGAGAGCTCTGAGCTGCTGGAGAAGCTCTGGGAGGCGGTCTCCCAACAGGGAAACATGTGAGCGGAGGTCGCACTGCTACACCTGCTCCCTCTGAGTAGTACACGCAGAATGGCAGCAAGAGGATCTGCTGTCTATCGCTGCTTCTGAGGAGGCAGTTGATCAGGAGTTCCCCTCTGAGGAGGGTGACTCAGATTGCGCGACACCAGTAGTGCATGTGTCATTATCAGCACAGCTTTTGCCGCTGATTAACAGGGCCACGGACGTTTTGAATGTTCCATGGCCTGTAGATGACAAGCGGTTACACTCAATTTTTGAGGATGATCCTGCTCCCTCTCAGGTGTCTCCTCCGGTACACCTGAATTTCCTCTTTGAGGTGCATTCATCCTGGGGTCTCCCGGCTACAGCACCTGCTGCTTCACGTTCTTTGGAACGCTGTACAGCCCGCATGAGGCAGAAAAACTTGGCTTGACTGATTTTCCACCAGTAGATGCCACTATCACATCATTGGTGCGAGCCCCAAAGCTAGCGCTTTTAAACAAAGACGCTACCTGCCCGAATAAACAGTGCAGGTAGCTGGTGCTTTTGCTGCATGGCTAGGTAATTATAAAAGCATCTTGGTGGCTTACTAGAGCTGTTTGCTGAAGTCACTTTCACAGAGTCACAGATCCACAACACAGCAGCTCGAGGAACTGCAGCTGGAGAATAAGAACCTGCTCCAGATATCAAAATTCAACAGGCAGGCAATGGGTAGGAACCATGGGAAAGCTCTGTCTAAACAGAGGCTATCAAGGTGGATTATAGAGACTGTTCAGACTACATATGAATGAGCCAACTTGCCCCCTCCAGAAAAGCTCACTGCCATTTTACCAGGGGCATGGCAACTGGGCTTTATTCCAGGGCGCAACGGTCAGGGACATTTGTGATGCAGTAGTGTGGGCTAGGCCCCACACTTTTTTGCAGTTATATCGGCTGAATGCCATGGATCCACAAAACCCTAGGTTTGGAACAAGAGTGTTAAGGGCGGTCTCGAGCTCGACCCTTCCAACACTGTTACTTGTACTGGGTTCCTCATGGTAATGCGCAAGGTGGCCTTGGCCGAGCCTTGTAGCTTTTCACTTGGTCTGCAATTTTCCTTGCGACAGCTTTGGTATTTCTAACCCTTAGGTAATGGTTACATTTCGTACTTGAAAGGGAACGTTAGGTTATTATCATAACCCTGGTTCCCTGAAATAGAAATGTAACCATTAACCTTAAAGGTCGCTGCGTCTTATTGCAGCAGTCTTGAGGGAAAAATGATGACGTTTTGAGTGTAAGCAGTCTCTTTTATGCCCTCTGGGGCGGGCGCGACTGCGTCACTGGCACTACGTGCAGCTTTGGAATATCTATTCAGGTTAGACAGTATCAAAGGATTAATACCCATGAGGTAATGCTTACATTTCTTTTTCAGGGAACCTACCACTTTCTATTGAACGGCATGCATGCCGAGAACACTTTGTAACGTTAGCTAACATTCTGAGGAGCTTACTCAGTGGCCGTTTCAAAATGGCTGAGGTACAATACCAGTGTGTGTCTGTGGTGTAATTTCCCCACATATTGGGCTCTTTGACCAACATATCTCTGTATTCTTTTTCGTAAAAAAAATAAATATATGATAGCTTGTTGAAATTAACAGCGTAATTATTTAACTATTTTTTAAACTAAGTGACTCTGGAGTATCGCATGCAACATTCGAAATACTCAGCTTGTTGTTGTTTGCTTGGTTAGCTTTGCATTAAGGAATATTTTCTTAACTGCATTTAAAAAGAACAATAAAGGATGAATAGCGCTGTGTTAAAGGTGAACTATATGTAATGCTGTTTTTTATTTTATTTTATAGTTTTGCTATTTCTGCGAGATTAGGCTTCACAGTGTATCTCGGCTGAAAAAGCACAGCTGGCTACACTGAAAACTAACTGTTTTTTTTCTGTGGCAGAAAGGAGACGTTAATAAGAGAATAAGAGAACTTTACTAAAATTAGGTACTTTTGCAGTGTTACATTACTATCAAACCAAGAGCACATTAAAAACTAAATGATATGTATACTATAAAACTTGAATCATATTGGAGAGAAAAAAAAAAAACAGTAGTACTGAGTAAAGGCAGATGCAGGAGCCCATGGAAATGAAGAAGGTTGCAAAACAAAGAAACTAACTGCTAAAGTCATTCACAAATGTATTTAAAGAATAGTTGAAGAAATAATTTCTTTGGAAAGTTTTTATTTATTTGATTTGCTGTATAAAAATGTTACCGGGTTGAATAATTGTTGAAAAAATATATTCTATTTTTTGAAAGTTTTTATTTATTTTTATTTTTACTTTGCTGTACAACAATACTTACAATAAAAAATCTTAATTGCAAGTGTAAACTGCACTGTAACCACCTGTAAATAAAGCCTGCAATATGTACAATGTTTGAATTCACCGCCGCTAAAGCCATGGTGTTGGCTCTCTGTGCAAGTGCAACAGAGCCATGTGACAGAGAATGAATGAATCTTGGTTATAAATCTCCCTTCCGACCTGCGAGGTTGCTGTGTAAAGGGAACAGAGTGCCCCGGACTGGATGGTCAGACAATTCATTCCAAGGGTTAGGTGAAAGTCGGCCATCTAGAAAGGGGGCGGAGCTACGGTACACCAAGTCATCGCCCCAGAGGGAAAGCAATGTGGCAACCGTGGATTGGAGGTGAAACGGTTGCACTCGCTTACCAAGGGGGCGTGACTGACGGTACAAAAGGGGACGTGGCTAAGTGATCTGTTCCTTTTGTTGTGGTTAAGCTGAAACCAAGAAAGGAGAACTGTGATTTAACCGTGAGTGTTTTATTTGTTTGTCGTGTCTAAAAATCTACTTGTTTGTTCATATTAGACAGCTAACACGATCCGGAACTGTCGCTTAAAGCCAGCACAAAACCTGGACAACACTTCACTACTGTGCACGAATGAACTGTATTTCACCACTAGCACTTTAGCACTCACTGTGGACTTGTGATCATGTGTGTGTGTTCTGCTGTGTTTATTCATTCAAACTGTGTATTATTATTTTGTTTAGACAGTGTATTGCCTGGGATTATTCTTTGTGGTCACCAGACCAGGATTATAAATAAACATATTGTTCAAGTCGTGAACTTTATTGTCCGTCTTCTGTTTCGTAATCACATCACCACTACACCTGCGCACTGCAAACCACTTTGCCACAAGCCATTAAACAGCAGATTTTCTGCACAATCTATCCTAAATTCATCCAAAAACGATGATAGTGCTGTATTTTCCACCATCTTGAAAGTTCTCTCTCCGTAACACAACGTTCAATAAGAGCTAACTTACGTCACATAGCACCACAGGCAGAGCGCTCTGCCTATTGAACACAGCTTTGGTTACAAGCCCTTGTCTTTAACCACTCAACCACACAGCCTCCTATGTTAAGTTTTTTTTTTATTTATTTTTTAAATCTCTTCCTGCAGTGATTTAGAGTACAGATCTCAAAACCCCAATGTACTAGAGCGGACATTTTGAAAAGAGCTTTGAAACGGACTTAAAAGTTGTAAGTGTAAAAGCTTGTCAGGATGTTAACAATGAAAAGAAAAATGACAGGTACGTTATTTAAACAGTTGTAACAACACGTGGGGTCGTGTGACGCTATATTTTTCGTATTTAATATACAGTATGTTCTGGCTGGGAAAAGCATCTGACAATTCCACAATTATACTGTTTATGTTTCACTCCATTAGCGTATCATAATAATGAGTAGTACAGTATTATACTTAAAACAACAAATACTACTACTAATAATAATAATAAAGAAAAATCTCATCCATTTAGGCTGACTTTCATAAAGTATGATTTAACACCACTAGAGGTCGACACAAATCAATAATTAACATTAGCCTGCTGAGTTGGTTTGAGGATGTGAACCAATGAAGCAACCTCAGCCAGGGACGACCATAGCTTTCCAAAGGTACTTGGTTTGATTGTGACGACAAAACCATTGCATAAAAAGGAAACTATTGTATAAAAGATTTTTACTGTATGTAATGTTTTTTTTTTTTTGTGGTAGGAAATGTAATGTGCAATTTATGGAATGGTGGCGAAGAGAAAGGCACGAGTCTGGGAAGGCCAGGGCCTTTTCCAGTGTACTTGAGTCTGGAAAGGCCTGTGCACCCGCCCACCACATCCTGTGCATCAGACCTATTAGATGACATTATTACAGTATCCAAATTCTCTTTTTTAGTGTATACTATATAGAAGGAGGCAGTTTTTTATATATATAAAATGACTAATATTTGTTACATTTGTGGTTTCTTTATGAACTGACTGTTCTTCCTTCTTATCTGATTGGATAGGGGCCAGGAATCACTCATCATGCATGCTATTGTAATTAATAAGAAGTCATGACTGTGTTTGAATAAACTTGAAACCCTACTGATTGCTAGTTTTATGGTTTTGATTGCTTATGTTAATAAAACTAAACAAATGTAATTACCCTCACTGTTGTTTATATTTATTTTGCACATTTTACTGACAGTGAGCTCATTCATTTAACTTACGAGTTATAGAAATAATGTTTAAGTCTGTTTCAATGGATTAAATTCAATTTGACAAAACTGTTCCAGACTGACACCGATTCTTGAGCATGAAACTTTATTTTATCCGTCAAAACAGAAAAAAATCTCATGAATGTGAAGCTTTATTTAAGGATCCACTGGGTGTAGGTTGTTGTTGAAGAAGCCAACAACAGTTTAAAACAGTTTCTTGAATATAAATCTTTATTTTATTCACAAAAACAAACTTCCTTAAAATAACTCATGAGTTTAAGCATTGTGACTATGATATTTCTGCTTGCCACTTATCAAGAGCAGTTTGCAGCTCGTCCAGAAAGTCTGTCCATCCCATGAGAAAGAAGCATTGATTTCAGAGCAACCCACCCCCTCTCCCTCGCCAATGAGTAGCACCCTGCTAGGCAACCAACAGCAGTATTGTACAGAAAAATGAAACTTGTGATTCAAATTGTTTTTTGTTGGTAGAACAGTGCATTTTTTAACTGATATCAAACAAGTAATTTATTTGATTGTTTGACAATATACTCCATCATGCACTGGATTGCATCATTCCAGACCTTCAGTTTTATTGATTTATTAAAATTTCATACTCCACAAGGAGAAATTATATTAATGTGAACAGCAGTTTTTCATCCTTTCCCATGCTTATTTTATTATATATTTTTTTAATTTAGTCGATGCCAATTATTTTTATTATTTTTTCTCCCAATTTGGAATGGCCAATTATTTTTAGGCTCAGCTCACCGCTACCATCCCTGTGCTGACTCGGGAGGGTGAAGACGAACACACGCTGTTCTCCAAAGCGTGTGCCGTCAGCCGACCGCTTTTTTTCACACTGCGGACTCACCATGCAGCCACCCAAAAGCTATAGTGTCGGAGGACGACGCAGCTCTCGGGCAGCTTACAGGCAAGCCCGCAGGCGCCCGGCCAGACTACAGGGGTCACTGGTGTGCGGTGAGCCGAGGACACCCTGGCTGACCTAACCCTCCCCAGGCGGCGCCGGCCAATTGGCGCTGCCCCTAGAAGCTCGTCCTCGGTCGGCAAACGAATAGCCTGGACTCGAACTCGCGACGTCCAGACTATAGGGCGCATCCTGCACTCCACACGGAGCCCCTTTACTGGATGTGCCACTCGGGAGCCCTCCCATGCTTATTCTATGCATCATGTACTGTGGTTTTAGTCACCATGCAGCATGTAAAGGGTTTTATTGGCTCCTGTGAGTCATTCTGATTTAGAGCTTTGGTACAGTACAGTAGATGCCATGCTGGCAAGAAATAAGTTTCCTCACCAAACTAAAACTCTTAAGAACTTAAACCATCCCCCATCCCTATAGGCATGAACTTGTCCTGAAAAATGCTGTATTACAAAAGGATATGCTTTATTACAAAATCGAAGCATCCGTGGCTAAACCTCATAAACCCAACTGCAAATCTGTTTTTGTCCTAAATTTAAAAGCCTGTCTTATTTTTTTGTATAACTAGCATCATTGTTTTTGCAAATGTTAGGAACATGTCTTTGTGAATTCTGTAAAATATTTTTAAAATAACTTGGGTAAAGCTTTTTAAAAAAAAAAAAAAAAGGTTGGCCCAGTTTCCAAAAATCAAAATTAATTTTACATATAAAAAAAAAAGATACATTGGTGTTCCACATGCACACTGTGTTCAGGTCTGCTGAAGTAGGTGACAGGCGGCAGTAACTCCACCAAATGACACAATTATTTTATAGATTCCTCATTCAAAATATGGGGACCCTGGCTTTACTGTACACTGATCGTGTCCGTCTGTCACACAAACTGCCTTGATCTTCACCAAAGTTTTACCATACACTCCTAACCTGCTACAGATGTTTTGGATTTTATTTGGCTATAATGATACATTTTAGATTTTATATGAATGTTTTTTAACCAAAACATGCTGCACTCATTCAGTTTCTTACCTTAGCATTCCAAAAGCATTACATCATCACTAACCGTTTTCTCCTAATGCATGTGAACAAAACAAACAGTAGAGAGGTCTGAAGTTAAGTTGGGGTCTACAGTAAACCTTGTTTTTTGTACAGGTAACACACATACCAGATTACTTCCCACGGTAAAGAAAAAGCCAGTTTAAGCTGGTTAAGGGCAGTAGGATTTTTGTTTCCAACTCGTAATACCAGAACAACATGCATTATCACTGTCATCAACGTCTAGCCTGTCGTTGGGATTGCCCAACGCGATTGCAGCGTTATAACAGGTTATGATCATATTTGCAACACTAAATAACTAAAACACATAATTAACTGGTATTTTTAATGGATATTCTGCTTTGTTTGAAATTTTATTTTTATCTTCATGGTAGGTGATTATGACAGGGTGGCTGTGCAGTGACGTCAGGTCAGAAGCAGGAAGGGGAAACTGACACCAAGCAGTACTGCAGTTCAAAATAAATGACGCGGCGCGCCGTTTTATTTTTAAATAACAAAAAATAAAAAGTTCAAACAGAAAAAAAAAACTGCTCGCAGAGCAAAAAAAATATTTTAAATAAAACAAATCACAAACACAAAATAAACAAAACCCAGGTCAGGCTGAGCAATAGCCTTCACTGACCGTACAAGTTTAATTTTTAAATTTCGTTTTCTCTCTCCTTGCTCTCACTCCTAATACACCCACCACGAGTGCAGAGAGCTGCTGGTTTACATATCGTGGCCGAGGGGTTTAACCAGCTGGCAATTATTCTATTACCCCTCGGCCACAATCTGCACGAGTTTACTAAATTACTGTGGATGGGGCTACCCATCCACACTACTAAAAAATAACAATGCGGCAACGCCGTCATTTAAATACATTTCTAAATAAATAAAACAAAACACCCGGCGCCTTGCCGTCATATAAATACAATAATAAATCATAAAACAAAACAAATACAAAATAACACACTGCACAGGGGCAGAGGGGTAAACCCCGTTCTAAAAATAAATAAACAAATACGTACAGGGCTCCTCGCTCTGTTACAGTGATATACTGCTTTTTTGCTTGATTCATCTGTTGTCATTGAATTGATTATATTCAAGGTTTAAAAATCCGAGAATTACCCAGATTGCTAGTCACATTTTGAAACCTGTAGTCTTTATTATCATTGTTATTATTATTACAGACCCCTGTATGATGTACTAAGCCCCTTTCACACTGGCGCTTCTACCCGGGTCCCGACCCTGGTTCTGGCTACCCGTGTCACAATCCTGCGTACCCGGCTCGTATCCTGGTCAATCCAGGTCGGTAGCGACCCACCTCAGGATGTGGGTCGACACGCTTTGACACGGGTCGAGCAAGAAAAAATGCATGATGGTCGTTCATAAGCAGACAAAAGTAACAAACAGCCACGCCTCCGTGAAGGTTTCACTCGCGCAAGGATCATTTCTGTTAGCCATATTTCTAGTGACTGATACACACCATGAACCCAATTGCAGCACGGATGAAGAAACATTTGCTCCAATCAACATTTGAGTTGACGATTCATCTTGAAAGCCTGAACAGATGAAAGGGTGGTCACGTGAACGTTTCTGCTTTTGGGGCATTGCGTACTTGCTTTTGTCAACCAGGTCGACCCTGCTCCTCCTATTGCGTTTAGCAAACGTAATACCGATCCTCTAAAAGGGAGACAAAACCGAACCAGGTAACTACAGACCAATAAGCCTGACTTCTATTTTCGTAAACTTATGGAAACTATAAGATCCAAAATGGAAAATCACCTATATGGTAACAATATCCTGGGAGACAGCCAGCATGGTTTTAGGAAAGGGAGATCGTGTCTAACTAACCTACTTGACTTTTTTGAGGATGCAACATTGAAAATGGATCATTGCAAAGCATACGACATGGTTTATTTAGGTTTCCAGAAAGCTTTTGACAAAGTCCCGCATGAAAGACTAATTCTCAAACTGAACGCAGTAGGGATTCAAGGAAATGCATGCACATGGATTAGGGAGTGGTTAACATGTAGAAAACAGAAAGTACGGATTAGAGGAGAAACTTCAAAATGGAGTGAGGTAACCAGTGGTGTACCACAGGGATCAGTATTAGGTCTTCTGCTATTCCTAATCTACATTAATGATTTAGATTCTGGTATAGTAAGCAAACTCGTTAAATTTGCAGACGACACAAAAATAGGAGGAGTGGCAAACACTGTTGCAGCAGCAAAGGTCATTCAAAATGATCTAGACAGCATTCAGAACTGGGTAGACACATTGCAAATGAAATTTAATAGAGAAATGTAAAGTATTGCATGCAGGCAATAAAAATGTGCATTATAAATATCATATGGGAGATACTGAAATTGAAGAAGGGAACTATGAAAAAAACCTAGGAGTTTATGTTGACTCAGAAATGTCTTCCTCTAGACAATGTGGGGAAGCTATAAAAAAAGGCCAACAAGATGCTCGGATATATTGTGAGTTGCTTTGAATTTAAATCAAGGGAAGCAATGTTAACTTTACAATGCATTAGTAAGACCTCACCAAGAATATTGTGCAGACACTCACAGGGCTAGTAGCATCGATACAGTTAACTGTGGATCTGATTCTAGACCACAGATAGACCATTTAAATACATAGATTTGTAATATAGAAAGGAAGTTACAACATAACTGCAATGCACAGATTTAGTTTAAATTGTATTACATTTATAAAAAATTACATTTTTAAAAAATGCGTCATGTTAATTATGTATATTCACATTACCTGGTTTTTCAGTGGCTAATGCATTAATCCAATGTTGTGTAATAACATTCGTTACAAGTTATTAATGTGTAAAACGTTATGACTTTTTGACCCTGTGGCAGGATGGCTGATGCGGTGATGTCAGGTTCCAGGAAAGCAGTACACCAAAGGCAGGAATGTCGGGCAAAACACTGCGTGGCTGCAGTGTTTTTTATTAAACAAAATAAAGACTTTTCAAACACACAAAATAAAAGGGCACAAGGGCCAAAAAACAGAGATACAATACAGGAAATAAACAGAACAAATGCCTCAACAAAACAGTCGTTTTCTCACAATGCTGTCTATCTCCTTTTAACTGTCCAAACTCTGTTTCTGTTCCTTCTCCTAATGCCAACCAATCCTAATGAGCCTGGAGCTGGGCTTATATAGCAGGTGGTTAGGAGTTAATTGCACAATTGACAATCAATAAACTCCTGACCACCTGCACCTGAACAATCATCCCTGGATGGGAATTAACCCCATCCTAGCCAAACACTAATACAACTACATTTTAACTAATACACAGCCAGTTTTCAAACAGCAGAATATACAATCTACCAACAATAACAATAAATCATAATGCAAATATATAGGGGGGGCGGGCACCCTGTCACATACCCCTAAGAAATACTACTAAAAATATTGCATAAAAGGTATAATTATAATTTTGTAAGACACATAAATGCCCTTTAAAACTTGCTATAATACAGTGGCGGCGGCTTGCCATGGGTTCAGATGGAAGAAAGGAAACACTTCTAAAGATTCCTTTGGCGCTGGAAAGGCTGTTTATTGTAGAATTGGAATGGCGCTTATAAGTGCCTTTGTTTTAGAGAAATGGATTGGAGCTTATGTGCCGTTGCATTACGATCCGCAGGCGTCAAAGAGCGGACCTGTTTGGAACCAGGCTGCAACAGCAACAAGTCCCATTCAGCGGGTCTGCGAGACCATGCATTTTTTTGCAGTACAATCTGTCTCAGTGCCAGTCCCTCCTGACAGTCGTGGCACAGTGACATATGTGTTTTTAGGGGTAGGCTGTAGCGTAATAATAATAATAATTAAAAAAAGGTCATTCAATTTAAAATCACAGTCTAGCTTGGAATGAATTTTTCCAATGAAAAGTTTTAATATTTTTTTTTAATCCTAAAAGCTAAAGTCAGTAGAGTGCAAAACTTAAATCCAACATGGCCACCAGATAGGAACTGTAATCGAATT
Source organism: Acipenser oxyrinchus oxyrinchus (assembly GCA_030684275.1). Taxonomy (NCBI): domain Eukaryota; kingdom Metazoa; phylum Chordata; class Actinopteri; order Acipenseriformes; family Acipenseridae; genus Acipenser; species Acipenser oxyrinchus. The sequence goes on from CM060247.1 coordinate 45,972,929, forward strand.
TGGTGCATAAAAAAGCATTTTTAAACGTTTTAAAACTTTTTCTAAAAAACGTTTTTGCCCACCCTAGTGCAGTACCAGTTTTTACCAATGTCAAGAAGTATACATAGTATTTTAAAGTCTATACTGTCTGATATTGAAGGAACGGGACTGTGTGTATGTGTGCAAACCAGTGCAGCTTGGAGTTGATGCAAACCAAGAAAGAAAAGAACAACAAACAGTATTGAAGAAAATAAACAATTTATTTGTTTAAAAGAAACCCAGTTGCAGTTCAGTCTTCATCCAGAATTAGTCGTCCTTATCAAGGATTACAAATAAATATAAAAACAACAGCTGTTTGCTTCAACAATCCAAATGGTTGTACTTCCCTGATAGTTACCTGAGGGGGAAACTGTACTTTTATGTGTGTGGACCTGCAACAAAGAGAGATTCACAGTGAACACGGACTGGGCAGTTCACTGTGTGGAAACTGATAAAAATTGTTTTACTCCCATTCTACTGAACAGGGGCGACTAATGGCTTGAAAAACTGGTGCCCCCACTGCCCCCCAAAAAAACAAACTAACGAAGCGAAACCTTGCTCAAACCCGATGCCCGATTTTAACAATTTTTATGTAAACAGTAAGCTAGCTTTCTAACATTACCAGATCTTTCATTACAAACAGTCCTATGGTTGTCACAATCAAGAGATCTGCAAACAACAGGGTCTCTTATCGACAGCTGCACCTGCACTAACCTGAGCATTTGAAATGAAAGTATCGTCACACTCTCGTGCTGTTTATAACATTCTGAACTACAGAAGAGTCAGGTTCGGTTTCTGTTGATGTCTCTGGCGTTTGTGGTTTAGCTTTTTAGTTGTAGAAAAACTGTAGCTGTCTTTTTGCCATTTTAACAGGGCTACATCAAATTCACTCTGTTTTTAGCACATATTTTCGCTGACTGAAAAAGTGAAAGTCTCACACGAGAACAAATCAGGGTTTTAATACATGTATTTAGGAAAAGTCAAGAACGGACAACCGCGTATCTCACACACGCAGAGTAATTTAAATTTTAAAAATGAAAACTGACAAATGACTGCCGTGGCATTTCTAGTGTTATTGCCCTCTGTCTAGAAGTAAGTTTGCCTAACATGGAGGAGAGCTTGCAAATGATTATAGTCAAGTGCTGTGTGTGTGTGTGTGTGTGTGTGTGTGTGTGTGTATATTATATTAAATAGCCAGCATGTAGTTTTTCAGGGTTTTACAATCTACAACTGTGTATGTTTTGTTCCCCCACCCAGATCAATCCAACAAACCTCAAAAGTTTGCTTAGAAACAAACATATAAAACCATAATGTGTTGCAGCTCACACACATAAAAAATGTTCATGAAATCATGAAATGTTCTGAAGTTGGTATTTTCCACTAGAACACAAGGCTCTTGAAATCTTTTATAGATTAAACTTTTATTATATAATAAAATGTTAGTAATATATTCTAATATGTTGCTGAAAAATGTTTTAAAAGATACAAGGAAACATCTGGATTCTTACTGCTTAAAGGCAGGTGAATAATGGGACCACATCTGTGAAATCTTCAGAGATCAAACTGATTGCAGACGGCTAATAAACAATGCTGAGGAACTTTCTTCAATTATCTCTGAGTGGCAGGTTCTAAATAATTACCCCAAAACAACAATTACATCCAATTATAAACATATTTGCTTTTATAGCTGCCCTGAAAAGCAAACAGATGACACCGGAGTGAGGTTGTTAACATTAAGAAGACTAATTTTCTACACGTTTTCGCGAAATAACTTTACGATAACTTTGTGGTGTATTTCCTGTCTAGTTAACTGATGTGTGTTGCAGTTTTGCTTTCAATATGTTCTTCTGTTGACTTTCATGATAAACTTTGCTGCTGCGTGTTCAGAACTTACATTTGGTGGACGAGATGTACAGAGCGCCTAGGAAAGCTTTTAACTCTGCTGTAGTCCTCCTTGTGTGATTTGTTACACTTGTTGTTCCTTTCCCTGTTCTAACATGCACAAATTTCAGATTACTTCAGTAGGAAGCTGTGTGAGGAATAATAAAGCATTTCATCTCCAACATAAAGCCACCCTTTAATCCTCTTGTCTTTACATGTTCATTGTTTTTCTGCCTTTACTGAAACTAACACAATACAACACTATTATTGGAATTATTTTAATGATTGTACGGTTTAGATCAATTTAATAAACCCCAATAATATTATTTATAATGTAGAATTTTTTTTCTGTTAACTATAGGATTTTGTATTAGTAATGTGCTAATATTCAGTATTCACAGTTTTTTTTAAAATTTTTTTTTACAGAATTGAAATTTCACAACAAAAAGCTATTAAGTAGATCTTTACTGATTTACACCCAAATTGTTCTCCCTGAAATTACTGAAATATTAAAAGAAATCCAAGATTTTAATTTATGCAAATAATGAATTGGTTCTGTTTAACATACTGCACTTAAACTTCTTTACACAGTCACTCAGATAGTTGTTAGCATTCACAGCGATAAGGAGCAGGGGAGCTAAATATCAGCCTAGATATTTAACCTGGAAAATTTGGAAATAATTTCCATATATATATATATATATATATATATATATATATATATATATATATATATATATATATATATATATATATATATATATATATATATATATATAAATAAATAAATAAATAATGTCTGTTTGACACCATTTGTGGATACACATTCATCCATTTTCAAAATCTATTTTGCCAGACAGTTTTGAAGTTTTCAAACATTAACAGAGCTGACCCCATATGTTGCTGTGTTATGGGAATGTAGTGGGTTTAGTGTTTAAAAAGCAGATTAAACCCAATAGTTGTTTCTTGACACTTTATTTATTGCGAAGAAACTACAATGGCAGGGATAAAAAAAAGAAAAAGAAAAAAAGCGATGTCTACTTTTGTACTGTTTCTGCCTGAAATACACTCATGAAAAAGTGTATCATTTTAAGTTTGACATGCTCTGCTTTATAGTCAATTCAGTGGAGTAAAGCCTTCGCAACCTATTATATTTATCTGGAATGTGATTGGAACAGGAAAGTGAAAGTAGATTTTGTATTAATTTAATTTATGTTAGCAAGGTACTTCAGCTTAGTTATTGTATTAAGTTACGTGATTGATTAACCTATTACGTTTGACCTGTTCTCTTGCAAAACACCAGATTTTTGTCTCCAGTTTATTATAGAAAGGCTTGGGAAGTTGAGAGGGGCTGCTGTATGTTTTTAAATGAAAAACAGTTTGGTTTTATTATAGAAATAAATTAAAAACTTAAGTGCATATGTCTATATTTTCTTTATTTTTCATATGGTAAAGTATTTTTAGGAAAAATTAGTAAAGCGAAGAAACCAAGCCTGTCAAAGATCTTTTATTTGGGCTTAAAAAAACCTTTGGCAACAGTAAGAAATGTACCTACGGCACGCCTCGCAAAGATGGCACAGTGGATATGCACTTAAGTTTATTTTCCCTCTGTTTACTGTCATGCCATGTATTTAATTTAGAAACTTTTCATGTACTATTAAACACATTGGAGTTAGAACATGCATATTTAGACACAGTGCTACACTTTTAATCAGGCGCTTAATGAGATGCTTATACAACATAAATAAAGCAATCACTAATTGATGTGCTTTCATTAGTTAACTTGAATGCTTGCTGTGCAGTCATTTTCAGAACATTTTCTAGTTTTAATAAATGAAAATGAAACATATTTGCTTTTTATTTTTATTATTAAATGGCGATCAGACATTGTATTAGTCTGGAATTAAGTGTAGTGTTGCAATGTTCTGTTACTGTATGTAAAGTGTGATTGGACAGTCAGATTTTCATGACCATTTAAACAACCCCCCACCAGTACACACATCTAAAGCGCACTGTCGCCCCCCAAGGTTTGGACATTGCCTTATCTGGCCCGCCAGAGAATGTAATTGAGTACCCCTGGTGTATGCTCACTGCGAAATCCATCTCAGTTACATATGTGAGCTGGAGGATGATGGGAAATGTAGTTCTGAGAGGTCCATGCTGGTCCATGTGAAGCCATCTTGAGGCAGGGAATGCAATTTAAAAGTTTAAAAAAGTGGTCAAAATGTAAAAAAATAAATAAATAAAACAATACACACACCTTATGTAAACAGTTGTAGCAACACATGGGAACATGTAACACCACTCTCATATGAGTTTATCACAGTCATTTTGCCATTTTTCTGTGATTTTTCCATGGTTACTCGTTTAACATGGTTTCCTGTGTTTAATATGCTTTGCACTGCTTACCTATTCTTTTCACTATTTTATTACACTTTGCTATGCTTTTACTATGGTAAAGGGACTATGAAAGGTGGATTTAAAGAAGGAGCACAAGCCAAATAAAAACATTTTTTTATAATGTAGGCACCGACTTCTTTGCAGGGGTCAGTTTTAAAACCATCCTTTTTGCCTTCAACTGCCTAATGCCAACAGTGCCAAATTAACAGGTGCTTTCTTTTATACATGGACTACTGTCCTAAATTTGTTAGACAGTGACAGATTCAAATCAAGTCCCTCAAAGGCGAAATGTTACTGAACGGAATTCACCTCTTTGAGCCGTTGTGTGTGTGATACTTGCAATGTGGTGTATAACACACTAAAGAGATTAACACAGTGTAACATGTTGATAATACTGATTTATAACTGAGGAGTCCTGACAGTCCTCACATAGGAGTCTAAAGGTGAATAACAGCACCTTCTTGTTAAATGAGGGTTTAACACAGGCTGGTCTTGTGTTAATATAACGCTGCATCAGTTTGGCATGAATATACATAACTAATGCCCAAACACACATACTATCTTTAAAAAACAGGGAATAATATTACAATAATAATACATTTCTGGTATAATATCAGTTTAAAGCTATGGCACCAGGGGAGAGTCTGCAACATACACATTAATATCTTTCTAACACACACACACTACCTCGTTCCCTCTCTCTCCCCAATGCAAAAGCTATGTTTAATAAATGTCTTGATTCCAATTACAGTACAAGAATTAGAAAAAGACAAGCAATGCACTTCAGGGCTAGTTATTATGTATTGCTGAGGTTCCCCTTTGTTGCAGTAAAGAGCAGCAATGGGTCCTACACAATTGCCCACAAAGCCTTTTGTTTAATCCAGAACCGCCCACCTCCCACGCCGTTCCTGCTGAAATGAAGAAAAAGCTGGTGACATCAGATATGACGCAATTGAACCATAAATCTCTTGCAACCTCTGAGAACGCTCCAACTCAAACCTTCTTCTGCCCGGAGTCTACTGATATAATATACTAATATATACATAATTGATATAAAATGCATATGTTTCTAAAAACGCTAAATGCAGCATTGACAGGAATTCAAGGACTTATGCTAAAAACACCAGTATGTTTCCTTTTCCTTAAAATCTGTGAATGTTCTGAATTCCATTCACATCAAGGGAAAACAAACACGTGGAGCAGTTTCTTATTAGCTTAGAGTGTTTTGGACTTTTACAAACCCAGTTGCAGCTGATACTTGAACCTGAGGTCCCTGGCTTTATTATGCAGTGCATATTTCCAGTCAATGGCAGCGTTTGGTTAAAGCTGACTTCATAACAATGCTATCTTTGTTTGCCGTGCTGATGTGTAGTGCGACCAGTTCCTTTCAGTTTTCACTGTCCTTGCGTGTGCTGCGGTCTGTGTTGTGGTTGTTAGGCTCCTGGATTTTATACTGTAGGCTTGTCCCGTTCATTGGCACCATGCTGTTCGTGCTCTGACACCAACAGCACAGACATGACTGCAAGGCAAATAAAATAAGACATGACAGTCAGTCCTTTCAGCTGTGCAACTTTATTTATCTGCAATTGTTTTCCTTAAAATTTAATTAAACTATTTCTAGCATACTGTAAATTGGTTACCCAACCTATGTATTACAGGAAGCTGACAAAGAACTGAATACCATTTGATATTTAGAACTACCATAACTTTTGAACTTCAAATGCACATATCTGGAGATCTCCCTGTTTGGGTGTGTGTCGACAATCCAAAATCAATCACGTTTAAGGATTTGTTTAGTCTATGTTCAAAGATATGCTGAAACACACATTTTAAACATCCTCACTGCTGCATTTTAAAAGCACTCCACAGCTCAGTGCTATTTTATCTACTATAGATTACCTGTAAACAATAACGTCACACCAAATGCATCCCCAGGTACTCATTACAGCTTAGCAAAGAAAGGGACAAGGCCATTCTATGCAATGTGGTGTATTTCTTTGTGTTGTACTAGGTTGAGTATAGGCAGTGCCAGTACAGTACTGAGTGTTTGTTTAATTTTGAAAAGGCCCTGTATTAACAGTTTCTTTAGTTCAGCTACAAGAAATGCACACGCTTCCCCAGGGAAACGATAAATGGATACAGGCTGCATGTTTTCAGTCACACACAGGTACGGCAACAAGATATGTGCAAAGCGTGATCTTACTTTGCAAAATTACATCATAAGTCAGTTAACTTTCATTATTTCAGATTGAATAATCTTTATGCATGCATTAACTACAGAAACTGCCCCCCATTTTAGAAAGTGAATGTATGCCACTGAGCTAGTCTTTTATTGCAAAATGTGAACTTTACTGTTTTACTTTCGTAAAATTTCCCCAAACAAAACTTTTTTTAATTTTATTATTTCAAATCAGAATTTTCAAACATTGATTAGCTGCAATCTCATTCATGTTCGGTTTGGTACTGGTTTGCTCATAATATTAACCAAAGCGGTTTAAGTTAACTATAAATAATTATACCATGACTATTGACAATACCACATTGTATGATATCTCTCTTTTTTTGTAAAATACCTCTATTTTCTAGTCTCTTGTATTAATTAAATGGAATAATTTAATATAGTTTTGATACGTGCAATGGTGCATTCCAACCACCTCCCTTACCCATAGCTACAGTATTGGTATCACCCTGCACTTTTAAGAATGTCAGATTTTTGTCAGGACCTGGAGCTTGAGTAATTTAGAGCTATAGAAAAAAATATATGTATTTATTTATACGCTGGGCGGCAGTGACATGTTTAGCATGGTTAACGTGTCTGTTCAGACCATTTCTATTTGTTACAATACAAGATACATTATACGATTATTAATTTTCTAAACGATTAACAATTTTCGATTATTCGACCAAACAATTACACATGCACATCCCTACTTCTGATAGAAACATCATTAACATATGATTATCACTGTAGAACTGGCCATTTAATTAGTGAATGGAAAATAATTATTCATCTTAAGAGAAGTGGGTGAATGGTAGAGTAAAAAAATACATACCTTGAAACAATTTTTAAATTTCTTGCTCACAAAATACAGAGCTATTGGGTTTATAAAGGAGTTTACTGATGCCATGTTAATGCTAATATAGTCCAGTACCAACAGGAAGCTAAACGAGAGAGGAAATAAAGCACAATTAGTCCCGCTAAATTAGTTTGTTTGAGTGGCAAAAAAGAAAATCACCTCCTGGAGTGGTGCAAGCCTGGTAAGTCATGGTGGAACAATAATGTAACCATTTGTGGTTTCCTCTGTAGCTCTGGTGACACATAACATGGCTTCCCACTAAATACTAGCACTAGTACAGTACATACAGTAACACCACTAGTTGCAACAACATTGAAGAGCTGTCATGGACCATTATGACTGGAATAAAACAAGTTGACTAATGATGACAGGGTTTTTTTAAGCATTTTCTTTTGTGATTTATTTATTTATTTATTTATTGCTGAGGTAGGAAGTTTGGTTTGATTTGGTTGTTATTATTATTATTTATTTCATAGCAGACACCCTTATCCAGGGCAACTGTAACAATTGTTACAAGATATCACATTATTTTTACATACAATTACCCATTTAAACAGTTGGGTTTTTACTGGAGCAATCTAGGTAAAGTACCTTGCTCAAGGGTACAGCAGCAGTGTCCAGAGCCCTAACCACTACTCCACACTGCTGCCCTACTACTCCACACTGCTGCCCTACTACTCCACACTGCATAGCGCTTTAGCTTGTTTTCCCGATAATTAAAAAAAAGTGCATCATTATGAAATCTAAATACCATACTGAACGTCCAGGATCGACCCTTCTTGACTATTTCTCTTTGTTGTAATAAAGAACTTATTAAATGTGAAGAGCATGGGACAGTTTAGTCTGCCATTTTAATATTACTCTATAACGTTCACATTAGGTTCAATGACTGCGTAACAATAACTTTGACCACCATGTCCACTGCTATAGTCTGAGATTAAACAAGGAAGTAACTTTTATAATTGACCACAAAGAAACATAAAAGACTGTGATATAAGACAGGCAGAGAACTATGTCCAAGCTACATCTAAAAGATTATGAGGAGGAGAGAGGTGGTTTATTGCAAAATGATTGCATTTTTACGATTTGGCAAGTAAAACACTGCATCCCAAACTGAAATACATAGTGATTCAACATTTGAAGTACCCCTTTCCTGCTCGCCATTCCAGTGGGGATGTAAACACCACAAGAGCACATCTGGTAGTATAAATGCCTGGAGTTAAGGGGATGTTGTTTTGCAAATATGTGGTCTACTAGAACAGCTTGGAATGCACTTTTATTCAGATCTTTATTAACAGCAAAATAAATCTTACAGGTTGAAATGGGGGTGGGGTTGTAATTGCCTGTGAGTGGCTGAAAAATAGGGGCACTGTCTTGTCTGTCTTTTATTTAACAGTATATCATAGTATTGTACCAATGAACAACTCCTTGGTTTTGCATATTGTTCACTCAATTTGAAATTCACAATAACATTTGAACTTACTTGAGGAGCTCGCATCTCCCCGTGTCACCATCTCTGTACACCATTTTCTTCAATATTCTGCTTAGATGCAGTGGGAACCAGCACAGTGCAAATATAAGAACTAAGCAGAACACGGTCTTTGCTACTTCCCGTCTCTGAAAAAAAAAAGAACACAAGGGATACAAAGCAATTTAAAGGGCTTGTGGTTTGAAATGTTTATATTAATAAATTTAGGTCCTATTATTTTAAAAAACATTTTACTATAATTTATTTGCTGCTTTACCATTTCCTATTAGTTTACTACATGTTAAACTTTTCAATAAAATTACTACTGTGCAATTAAACTAGTTTAAAAAAGGTGTTGCTTAAAATAAAGTGTGACCGTACAGTTTTTAAATACTAGGTACTGTCCAGTGGGTATTTTTACCTGTTTCAGATGCTCAGTTAGGGCTATTCTCAGACTTCCTTTTCTGTTGTGTAACATTTCACACGTCATTAATGTGTAGAAGACCGCTGTGCAAGCCAGAGGCATGCAGAAATAAAATCCAAAGAGCCACCAGTCCTTCACATTTTTATAAAACTAGAAAAAAAATAGAAAGAATTCAAATAAAACATTTTGCGGAGTCAGTGTTGAATATTTCTAATTCCAATGTTTCAATAAAAATGTATTTATCCTGCTAATGGCAATTTGAATGTAATAGCAATTATGCCTATTTTATTTCAGCGTTTTTTGTTTTTTTTTATGTCAGACAGAATTTTCGGTTAAAAGTAAAAACTGCTTTTAAGCTTCAGTGTATGAAACACTAATTTAAACCAAATGTTTTTTTTTTTGTTTTGTTGTTTTGGCTCTATAAACAGGCAACCGATATGAAAGCTAATTATATCCTACACAGGATCGTACTGCTTAAGTGAATGCGCCGGGGGAGGTTTACCATTTTTCAAATGGAAACTCTGGAGTTGAAAAGCTGGGCAACTTTAGATCAAAGTCCTTTGTAGATAAGCAACAAGACATTCCATTTACGGACATGCTTGTGTTTCAAGAGGTACATGCAATCTAAAAACCTGCCTCTAACTGCTAGGAACCTGCGGTCACCAAAATTAGTAATATGCTTTTTAAGAAATGTACATACATTTTATATTTTGCCTTTTATTGAATGTATTTATTTATTTATGCAGTTTGATTTTTGGAATCCACATTATGTATGAAATTCAGAACCGATTCCAACTGTAGCACTTCAATAAGCTCATCTGGTATACTGACTCACTCATTATGAGTTGAGAATTGTTATTCTAGGGAGAGACGATACTGAAATGTTTATTTTTCGTTTGTTTTATATTTCCTGTAGGATATGTGGACAGCTGTCCTGACAACTTGCAATACACAGTATGTTCAAAATGGAAAATTAAAAACAGAATATGTTCAGCAAGAAGGTTGGTACAACGTTTATCACAATGTCATCAAACGTCTGTTTCCAGAACGCCTGCATTCACAGATCACCATGTCCTTTCCTGTATAGTGCTGACCGTTCCTTCCACCAGCTGGCATTTGATAGAAAGTATTATTTATGGAAATGATTTTAAATATACTACAGATTGAGAGAATACAGAATTACAGTTTACATTGCACAGAATAACTAATAGAATGCATACAGCTTAATAATACTAATAGTGTACATTGTGGTTAGGAATGGCAATGTAAAACTTGCCGGGAACAAGTCCAATGAAAAACTCCCATTTGCTAGAAATTCATGTACAAATGGGAAGATTTTCTTTAAAATGCATGACTCAGCTTTTAAGTTTATTTTACAACCCATCTTTGAGCAATTTTACAGTTAATTACACCAAATTCTCTTTGTTTTACACACATGACTGTACAGAAAGAAAAAAAAAAGCATAATGGGAAAACTACATTTAAGTTTTACTTTGTAAACAATTAGTGTTTGAAAAATACCACTATGATGGATAAATGATACAATTTATTAAGGTTTAAATGTAAAGTATAGGTTTTAAGGTTTTGACCAAACCTAATCATTATACTGGAGAATTCTGCCTGTCTGTTCTCAGACTGATGTCTCTTCCTAAACAGTAAAAGACTCGGGGTCACTCCCTTCCGGGAGCACAAGTTAGTTTTATTGTTTTAATAATAATAAAAATAATAATAATAATAATAATAATAATAATAATAATAATAATAATAATAATAATAATAATATATTTTTTATTAATAATAATTTTAATTTATTATAGAGCCTTTCACACCTAGGTGTCTCAAGGCACTGTATAAAACAATCAAACACAAATCAACATTACAAAAGCACAATGAATAACAATTAATCAGTTAAAAATTCTATAGATAAATAAATAAAATACAATAAAATAGGTAAATATAGAGATAAAATTGATAATCATAAAAGTACAGTATATTATAATAAACAGTGCAGACTGCAGTAGAGTCAAAGAGTTAAAAAAATACAGCAGAGAATAAATGCGTCTTATTTTTAAATTTGGCTACTGTTGTGGATTCTCTAATGAAAGTTGGTAGTGAGTTCCAAAGAAAAGGAGCGACACAGCTAAAACTACGCCTTCCGAGGGAAACACGTTTTGGAACCATGCATTTTAACAATCCAGAGTTAGAGGATCTAAGCTGCCTCCCAGGGATGCAAGGGCTAAGAAGGTCCATTATGTAACTAGGACCCTGACAGTGCAAAGCCTTGTAAGTCAACAATAATATTTTAAAGGAAACACGGGACTGGATAGAAAGCCAATGCAAATGCTTAAGGCCCGGAGTAACGTGTTCTGTCCGCTTGGTAAGAACCCTTCCTGCTACATTTTGCACCATCTGCAATCGATGCAAAGAGTGAGCAGGAAGATTAACAAAAAGAGCATCACAATAATCCAAACGAGACGTAATAAATGCATGAACGAGAATATCAGCATCCCTAGGGGGCAGAAAACAACACACTCTGGTAATTTTCTTTAAGTAATAAAACTCTGTCTTTACCACTGAAGAGATATGTTTTTCAAATAAAAGGTTTGTCAAGTTGAACACCTAAGCTGCAGACTAACAGTAAGAGTAACCAATAGCTCAGTTTTACTAGCATTCAATTTCAAAAAATGATTTGACATTCAGGTTAGAATATCGGACAAACAAGCGGATATCAGTGTTAGAATTTATTTTTAAATAGATCTGTGTATCATCTACAAAGAATTGAACTGAGCCCCATGCTTTCAAATAATATCACCCAGTGACAGCATATAAATGATAAAAAGAAGAGGACTAAGGACAGAACCCTGTGGGACTCCATGAACAAGGCAAGTATTTGTAGAATTATGACCAGCATATGACACATATTGATAATGAGCTGATAAATATGAGCAGAACCAATCAAGAGCCGTCCCCCTTACATTCACCAGATTTTCGAGATGCTTCAGCATAATCCGGTGGTCAATAGTATCAAAGGCAGCAGTAAGATCTAAAAGAACCAATACGGAAAGAGCACCAGCATCAGCATTCAGAAGGAGATCATTTACAATCCTAACCATAGCAGTTTCAGTGCTGTGTGCGATTCTAAAACCAGACTGAAATTTTTCCAATATATTATTTTGTGAAAGATGCGAGAGTAAATGAACAGCAACAACTCGTTAAAGCAATTTAGCCAAAAAAGGAAGATTTGACATTGGTCGAAAGTTGTCAGGTCAAGCGATATTTTTTTTAGAATTGGCTTAACAATGGCTTGCTTTAATACAATAGGGACAAAACCCTCAGAAAGTGACATGTTAATTATATTAAGACTAGAGGAGGACAGGGTATCTACACACAGTTTAACAATACTAGTAGGCCATGGATCAATAGCACAAGAGGAATTTCTGGCCTTATTAATCAACCTATGTGTATCGAAATGACCCCCTTATAGTATCTATTTTGCTGCTGAAATACAAAGCAAACTCCTCACAACGATCAGGATTAATGTCAGAAGCCAAAGAAAGACAAAGTGAAATTTTGTCAAAGGTATTAAAAAGAACTGGGATTACCCTGTCCCTTTTCAATTATGTTAGAATAAAAATTAATTATTGTTTTAAATAAACAAAAATGGTCTGCATAAGAGAATTGGTCTGGATGGTTCTTCAAAGAGACTGACCCACTTGTGGATTGACAATATCTGTTGACATTTATAGTGGTATTCTAACAGACACTGATCGATTCTGTTTATTTTCAAAGTAACCAATAAATTGGATGTTATTAAGCTATTGGCTCTCGGGTGTAGATATGCAGTTGTAGAACAGCCTGTTTTTCAAAAGTTAGTGTAAAGTTGATGGTCAAGTGGCTATTGCAGGTTGCAGGAAACAATCAGAAGCCAAGATTTAAAAATGCCAAGAGTGAGCTTTTATTTAAGCCTCAGGTGGAAATTGTTAGTACAAAACAAATAAATGAACAAAACAAATCCAGAAGTCTGTCTTCTACAGCTATTATTCACTGAGCACACAGCTTCTCAGTCACTCCAGCCTCTCTGGAGTCTCAAATCTAGTCTGCTAAAATAAGCTCTACACAGGCACTTATACTCTCCCAAATCGCTAGCCCCTCCCCAGGACTAATCCATCCAATAAACTTTAGCAACTCGCTAGTAACATACTGTGTCCTTGTAAATCATATGTGCCCCTATTTATTACTAAACACAAACACAGTTACAGCGGTAATCTCAGAACTAACGTATTGTATATTTCCATAGCAATTTGTTATTTTATATTTACAATATTATTTACAAAAAAACAGTACTAAAAAACAGTCTTTAGGGTAATGTCCTTCTGTTATACCATGATATTTGACTGCAGTGACGGAGTGTATTTCTCTTTCATTTCCACTCCGTCACAGTTAGAAAAAGGACTGCTTTTTTGTCACAGACGTGTGTGCTCTTCCCTTCTCAATTCTCTCAATAAGCTGTCTCTTAACATCGGCTCTGAACACATACAAGCAATAAGGATGATAGGCTTTGAAAGTTTCCAGCCTGCCCTCTGACCTGTTGAGAACAACTGCTTGTGTCCAGCTTTCAATACAGAAAGCTTAATTCTTGTATCCTGCTGTACTTTTCTACCAGCAATCTAACAAGGCCATCACCAGGAATTCATTTATCTGAGGACATCACGAGGAACAAAATTCTTTGGACTTTACAAAATCTTTGTTACAAGACTTTTTTAAAACCTATTTTTAAAATGAAAGTTTGGTAACTATAGGATGATTTTTTTTTAAATTTCTTGGTGCATAGAACTTTTGTAGCATTGAAATAAACAAAAGTAATTTTACTTTTATCTGATTTAATTTTTGGATGTTAAAAGAACTGTTAAGATATGATTCCTATTACGTTAATGGAGAATATTGTTTTAAATATTAAATTACCTATATACTATGAAAAACATAATATATATATATATATATATATATATATATATATATATATATATATATATATATATATATATATATATATATATATATTGAATAGATTTTAATCTTGTTATTTTAATTGAATTTATTTACATTGACTGATAAGAGTTAGATAACATTTTCAGATGCTATAATTAATTTATATACTAACCTATGCAGTAAATATCTGCTACACCACAGAAAGTAAACAGGCTGAATTTCAAATATCTAATCAAGCAGGCAGCTGTGCTAGAAAAAGCCAGTCCTGACAATAGTTTGAAATTGGAACAGACTTGCTGGTTTACAGCACCTACTGCAGGTAAAAATAAAAGTACTGGTAACAGAGACTGAAGAAGATGCTCTGAAGAATTTTATAGCTAAAGATTTTATATTTTATATGGACTATTTTTCTTGAACCAGGGTTATTCAATGGTCCGCAAATAGCACATTCTTTTTAAGAAATAAATACCATCATAAATGGTGATTTAGGGTAGAGCATGCAGGTCCTGCGCGTCACATTATGGTACTCGAAGGTGATCATGTCAAAGCCGATAGCCTCGGGCACAGCAAGGATGATGGACAAAACCCATATGGAGATAATCTCAATAGCCGTGTGCATTGGAACCCCAACCCCCTGGACACGACTCCAGGAAGCCACAGCTCTGTACCTGCAAAAGAGATCAAAGAAACGTTAAAGTCAATCCTGTTGATAACTTAAGTATGGCCTAATTTATAAAGCATTTAAATGCCATTAGCAATAGACAAAGTGACAGCTGCTAACCGATCAATACAGTTTCCCTCATCAGTACTTGATGTTTTGACACAGTAGTTAATTTAGTTAAGGCTGTTATCTTGGATTTAGCAGGGTGTCTCAGGTTTCATATTAACATGACTACAATTGTAAAACTAGTTTATGATGTTAGTTGCCTGAGACATTCTATTTTGTCGAAGACACCACCACCAATGGCGGAGGAAATAGGCTTCAAAGGAAATATTTTAATCCGAAAAAGAGAGCTGAATACAGTTAATAAAGTCCCCAAAAAATTAAATATACTTGTAATAATGGGTTAACAATACAAACGTAACTTATTAAGTTAGTATATAAAATAAATTGGAGGGAAAACATTATTTTTGTTCAACGGCAATAAAATCAAAACACACTGAAATTATTAAGTGCATTCTCCTGAACAAAAGGATATGTAGCACTGTAGGATGTCATAATAAACTTTCATATTTTCAGTTACAAAGTTAAAACACTGATTTAAAAAAGATCACATATCACGATATATCTTAGGTTGTTCTTGAAGTAGCGACTCACTTTAAACTTAATTTTATTGTTTAAATCTTGGTTTGTATACAAGCAGTGGCTGAAAAAAATCAGTAACCATTTTTCCATTGCTGGTACAGAGTTGTTTCGAGTTCTGCCCCTTTCCATGATGTCATGAAATCTGCCCCGTTGTAAGGGTGTGATCTTGTGTTTATAAATGAGAGTGTGCAAACAACTCGATTGTTTTAAAAGGTTGTTAATTACAGACTGACAAAATGAACAAAGAGAAGAAAAAAAGACACCAACAGAAGAGAATGAGGCAGAACAGTCAGGTACAATAACAGCCAAGTTGAGTGATGTGCAACAGCAGCGTTTTTCTTAAGTCTGAAGATAACTAATATATACTCTGTGTCTGTAGTTAGACTGTCACCAAAGTGAGTACTTTTTTCATCTTGCAATACAATTGTTGAAGTATTAATTTAATGAAGATCTTAACTATGATGCAGGTTGTCATTTTGCCAATATAAATCTATCTCTTATATATAGAATAATACAATTGTCCTGTTGGAGGACTGAATAGCAATCCAGCAATCCGATAGTGACTTTAAGGTTAGGATTAAGTTAAAGGTGTTGGCTAAAATTGTGATTTAAGGTTAGTAGTGGATTATTTGATACACCTAGAAGCATGGATGTTTCTTGAGTATTTGACTCAGGATTAAGCAAAATTGACCAATGAAAACAAGAGTGGATGACTGAATACTACACTGAGTGATTGCATATTCATTAAACAGTAGACAATGGTACCTGTCCACACTGAGAGCACAGAGGTTGAGGACAGTGATTCCCACTGATGCTTTCTGGAGAAATGGCACCAGTTTACAAAGGAAGAGTCCAAGATCTGAGTCTTCAAAGGGCCACTGCTGAGCCATTAGCTGGGGAAAAAAAAAGGAAAAAGCCAACATCAACAGAAACACCAACAATGTCTTACAGTCTTGCTATAGAAAGTCTTAGAAGACATGTTATTGCACAGAAATACATGACGGGGTGCCTGGAGTGTATCAAAACATGAGGGATGTTCCTAAGGTAATTCACAGCCTATACATCACCTCGCTAAGGAGAAAAGGAGGTTCTGTCATTATCCCATTTGGTCTTTTTGGACCAATATAAAACTAAAGTATTGTAACTTCTTGAAGGGTATTGTATACTGCATATTTCAGTTTGGGTCACAGCTTTTATACAACACGTGAAACAGAAACACAAATGTTGTACAGATTATAAATCATTTACCGCATTTCATTTCAGAGCATTTTTTACTTACAGTATTAAAAAATGGATCAGAGATTTTCTTTAACCTGACTGGTCAATGCAAAGGCTTGAATCTCTGGTAAAGGACCTTGAATGTTACTTTCAAACTATGTTTAATCTCTGTTCCAAATCAATCCACCGGAAAATACGTAAATACGGTATTCGTGTATTTTACCTTTTTCTGCTTGATGAAAAAAAAATCTCTGTTGTTGTACACTCCCTTTGAATGTTGTCTGTCAATGTAGGCTAATTCTGCTTCTATCTATCTACCTAACTTCTCCAGAATCTCAGTGCGTCAACTGAACCTAGACGGTCAGGGAGCAGTCAAGCAGAATGTCACAATTCCCAAAAGCAACTTTAACCTAACCAGCCTTGTAAGACCATCGTAAGTGCAACTGTAGTGTTTCCAGTCGCTCTTGAATGACTACTTGAGTTCACAAGTGATCTGGCGTGATCTTGTGGGCATGCAAAGACAGAACTTATCAAAGGCTGCTATTCAGAGGACAGTTACTTTGAATCGTCAACAACACCACAGACGCCCTCGTAGTTGGCTCATTGCAATAAATGTTCACATAAGCAAAATCCTTCTATTTGTTGCAAACCTCTGCCTCGTGGAGGACCAGTGTTTGAAGCATTTACTGTGATTGCAATACTTCTTTTTTGTTGATTTGTTACATTATTTTTTAGTTTACGGAATAATATATCCTTGTTTATTTGTACTTCATTAATTAATATTTCTCCCTCATTCTGGGGAAATATATTTCATTTTTTTCACTTTGTCTGCATTTTCAACCAGTGGTGCATTTTTTCATATGATTTACAAGAAAACTATCATTTATATATAGGCTACTCCGTAAATTAGTTTCCAGTGTGTTACCCAACAAAATCGTGAAGAAGCTTTTCAAAGCCTAATGATGCACGTGAACATCACGAACAAGCTGCATTTTCATGTTTTATTTTGGGAAACTCACATCCAGAGAGTGGAAGCAGCCACACGTTCATCATGACAATGATCGTGAGTTCCAAGTACTTCTCACTGCTCACTGCATTAGGATGTAGTTGTTGTCTTTCATACCATATTCTTGAAAATCTGAACGTAAGTTCTTTTTTTCCATACAGGGATCCTTCATTGTTAAGATCTATTTCAACCACTCTCCTCCTCGATTTCAGATCCTGGAGTTCGCCTGAATTTGGTACAGTCTGGGGCTTCACACTGGCACTATCGCCATGGTCGAAGATATCAAGATTGGGAGATTTTAAAGAAAAGAAATCCAAGAAAATTGATTATCAGTTTAATGTTGTATGATTCTTCTTAGTTTCGATTAGTGTCTGATTAATAAAAAATAATTAAAAAAAAAAAAGCCAAATATCTAAGCCAAATATCTAAGCCAAATATCTGGCGGCGAGTTTTTAAAGCTGTTGCTTAAGACATTTTTGAACTGACACATTGATGAATAGAGCCCACTATTTCCTTAGTACATTAATCACACTATGCATCAATTGCAAACCCTCATTAAGCAGACGAGAAAAGTTTCATGAGTACCAGACCTTAACAAAACAGGCTTTCAGTAAAGCGTGACTTAATGTTTTGTGAATTGAGACCCACTGTTAGTAATTAGAAAGGAGTTTATATGTCAAAATTTTATTTTTACTCATAAGCAGGTTAGTGTCTAATTGCCTATGACCATGTTGAGTTATGTCCTTTAGCCTCTGATTTATAGTACATCTGGCTAAAAGGTTTGATAATTTTGTGAATCAGTTTGAATTGCGTGTGACATAGAGGTTGCCGCTGGAGGCCAATTGTTTTAAAGGTGCATCCCAGTTGTGCTGTGCAGAACTGCAATTAATCTGTTCAGTGTTGTCAGATGTACAGCTATGGCCAAAAGTTTTGCATCAATTTTAAGATTTAAATAAATATACTATATGAACAAATGTAGATGTAATCAACAAAACTACAAAATGATATTGCAAAAGTCTACTGGAAGCCATAATAGCAGTACAGTATTTTTCAATTTTTGTCAGTTTTTCGTGAAGTATGTGGAAAACTACAAAGCGGTATGTACTTCAGTATGTTATCGTAACATTATTCAGCCATTTCCTTCAATTTTATGAAACAAAATGAATTAATTCTATAGTGATGCAAAACGTTTGGCCATAGCTGTAGATGTGAGAGCTACCACAAAAAAAAAACTCAAGAAAGTAAACTTACTTCACAGATCCAGGACTGGAAATAAAAGTCTGTGTTCAGTTGGTGAAGGTGTCATTGTTTTATTGAGCATTACAAGTTTTACTGAGTTCCTGCTAAGGGTTCCCATGACCCCTGAAAATAACTCAGGTTTTACAAGGTGTGAGGGTGGTGTAGGTCTTGTGAACAAGCTGGAGTAGTACTGCACTTTATGGTCATATTCTTGCAAATGAAACCTAGGGGGACTACTAAACCTAAATCATAAATTCAAAAATATAAAAAAAAATCATTTGCATTTATTTATAACAATCTGTCAAAACCATTTCTTGTATATCAATCTTTAAAAACAAACCAACAATAATTGAACACTAGTCATATACTACAGTGCCACATTTGATAAAAGCTGTACTAAAGTGATAGCATGTGACAGTTTAATAAAGAGTATTAATAAATTTAATAAAGAGTCTAAAACAAGAGAGGAAAAGGGTAGGTTGGGCAACTATAAACAAAACATACTTTCGAGTATACTTTCATTTTGTCAATATTGTTCTCATAATAGTGTCTAGTGTAGTGTTTTGGTGTCATTGTTTTTTTTTTTATTTCAAGGATGACAATAAATCATAAATAAATGCACACTTTGGAACAATCTCTTAGATCAGGATTCCTAATATGGCTTCATTACAATGCTCAGCTGCAATAGGGTTACCACGGCTGCTTTTAACAGATTATATAACTGCATGTTTGCCCTTGAAACTAGAACTAGAAAAATCCACTTAAATCAACCAATTAATGTCATATTAGGACACTATACATCATGTACTTGTACTGGTAACATATTTGCATCAGGGGCTGGGGATAGATCACACAAAAAGTATTTGTGATAGGCCAGGCACCTAAAAACAGTAATTATAAAGCCAGAAAATACAAATAGATAATATAATACTCAGTAAAAGATACATTTCTAAATATTTAGACAAATTTTATGTAAGATTACAATGAATTTACTTCCTACCTTATAGACGGTGATAGGGATAGCGATAGAAATGTAGATCAGATCTCCAAGAGCTAGACTGGCGATCAGTGCATTGGGTCCATTCCTCATGCCTTTATTCTGGTAGATAATCCTCAACAGGGTGGCATTGCCAACCATACCAATGATGAAAAACAGGCAGGAAAACGTTGTGTTAACATACCGAAAAATGTCTTGGATCTTAGTTTTTTGATGGCACATTGGAAGATAGTTTTGTCTTGGCCTTGTTGTGTTATTTTGGATTTGCATACTTGGAGAAATTGTCGAAAAGGTGCTCAAAGGTGTAGAGTACATGCTGTAGATGTTCAGCTGTTCAGCAGTGTAGGAGACCCCCTCTGTCCCATTGAAGTCTCTCAAAAACATACTGGCGTGCTGGCACAATACACTGTTTGTAGAAAGGAACAGCACCAACAACATGCTTACGCCAATAGATACCATGTTGATATTAGAATGCATAATGACAAAAAATCCCAGATCCTCTGAGCTTTTCGTCTGAAACAGAAACATAAAAAATGTTTTTGAATGCGATAGGGTCTATACAGAACATTCAAAATAGTAACATTAACATATAATTTATATTTAGTATGTATAGGAGGCTGTGTGGTCCAGTGGTTAAAGAAAAGGCTTTGCAACCAGGAGGTCCCCGGTTCAAATCCCCCCTCAGCCACTGACTCATTGTGTGACTCTGAGCAAGTCACTTAACCTCCTTGTGTTCCGTATTTCGGGTGAGACGTAGTTGTAAGTGACTCTGCAGCTGATGCATAGTTCACACGCATCTATAAGTCACCTTGGATAAAGGCATCTGCTAAATAAACTAATAATAATAATTGTATATACAGGACATATTTGTCATAAATATGTAGTACAACTACTAGATTCGTAATTTATACATATATTTAAAAGTTATTTTTTATAGACAATTATTTATCCCTGCATGTGTTAAACTGAAGGGTACAAAGACTTTGTAGTGGTCATAGCTGTCGATCAATGTTAAAATATAGCACAAGATGTGGACGAGACATTATTATGCCTTTGTTCAGCTCTTCAGTGTAAAATTGGTTTTGTAGCCCATATGTTATATATGAAACACATGTAGCTCTTTAACACTGTACTGTGAGGGAACTTTTCTCGTTAAAGTTGACATTCTGTACAAAGTACTTATCCACAAATCATATGCTGTGCACACTGCTGGATCAGTGCAATAATAACCTAAGAAACTAGCATGAATCACAACAGTTAAAAAATATTTCCCAGACTCAATGTCAGCCTCCACTTATAATCACAAAATTAAATAACTTTTGTTAGAATGTATTATCATTTATTGTGTATACAGTAAGCATGGTGTTGCCAAGTTTTGTGAAACTAGCCGTTTCATCTCAGTGTGCCATTTCCTGTTTAAATAATAATGAAAAGATGTATCACCTATGACTGCGTGCTTTGTCCAATACTGAATTGTTCAAAGAGGGAGATTCTAGTATTTTGTTGTTTTGCAGTCTCAACCACTGCTTACATCTATGTGGTTTTCTCAATTTGCTTCTCCCTTCTGTTAGCGACAATACCCAATACAAAAGCAATATAGAGCTATACTTTTTTTTTTAAATTAATAAAGTAGTCCAAATACATTTCCCCTTCAAAACCAATACATTAATACTCTCTATTCTTAAAGATTGTCAGTTGGGTTCTGGAATAGCAATATATGTTTGTTTGTCCCACCTTAACAAGTTATAGGCAAATCACTACTCATTACTACAAATGAAGTGTATGCATGTGTACAGTATACATTTTAAAACTATTTGAACATTCAACATATCCCTGGTGTATTAAATAAGGACAATTAAATAATTATCATTCAAGATTGTGCCATTGTTAATAGATCAATAGGTGGACCCAATTTGTTTTTTTTCTCAGAA
Organism: Acipenser oxyrinchus oxyrinchus; assembly: GCA_030684275.1. Classification (NCBI taxonomy): domain Eukaryota; kingdom Metazoa; phylum Chordata; class Actinopteri; order Acipenseriformes; family Acipenseridae; genus Acipenser; species Acipenser oxyrinchus. Next base: position 45,994,883 of record CM060247.1, read on the forward strand.
AAATGTATATCTCATACAGAAATCTTCTTACTGACAATTCTTAATGATTCAACAGATATCCATTAATCTTACATTACTGATTAGGATTAGCACAACATGATATGCTCTGTGACAGAACTAAACTGACATATATTTGTAAATAATAAACGCACTGGTTTTCACCTACCTTTAAAACAATGTTCTTTTCTTCTGGGGGAAAAAAAAAGATGAAGTTTCAACTAAAGCCCTCCAGACATCCGTATCATATCACATGTGTAACTAACAGACTATGAAAGTATATGACTATCCCACTTGGTTTTTGAGTCTGCTATGAGGTGCTGAGCATTGTGTCTCCCGGTTTTCCTGTGGAGAGTTTTTTTTTTCTCTGTCTGTCTCTGAGTCTGTCTCTGAGTTGGAGGGAGCAGTTTGACTGGGTGGGATTGTGAATCTCCACCTCCACTATACAGCCTGGGCCCCCAAAGGAAGCGCCAGCCCTAACTTCAGTGCCTGCTGACAATCCTCACAAAGTACTAGCTCACAGGCATCTGGGAACAAAGAGTTCCTGCACCATTTCCCTCTCAGATCATGCTTGATACAACCATTTTCTCTGCTAAAAGCTTAAGCTAAAAGAAAAAAAAGGACATTATCAGACACAAGACCGTATTTTCTCTGAGGTTTAACAATTGAGTTTTAAACAGTTTGGTTCTAGTTATGCTTTATTATATTGCACTTGCAACTTAGTCAGTGCTGTCAGTGAGTTATTGTTAATGAACTATAGGTCTGATTTGTAAGGTATGCTGAAATTCCCCCACTTACTTTTTGCAGGTCCTAATGCAGCAATTCTATAGAAAGGTGTACTTGTAGTTGATGCACATGTTCTGACATTTTTAAAAAAGGACAACCAAGAAAAATATGGTGCTGCAGGAACAGGTGCTGGTGGATCAGTAGGGGGCACTCTTCCCTTGAAGCTATGCATGAATTACCCACCAAAGTGTAGAAGGTATTGTGCTTTAGGTGCTGTCCTTCCAATGAGGCATTCAGTCAAGGTCCTCTCCTAAGGCCGGGCATACATGAGCAATATTTTAAGCTATTTTTTCTTGGCAACACAAATTGACAATAAAATTGACTGTGTGCAACTAATTGACATTTCGAGTTGTCAATACATTTCCGATTGGCAATCAAGCTCCAAGAATAGACCACTGCTCTATTTTCAGCAATTCAGTTACTAATTTTCTATGTGCCTGTGTGTGTTCAACCAATGATATTGCATGTTCTAATCACCTGATTTCACTCTTAATTTTGCTAAATAAGAAGTATGGCTACAGACAAGCCGACACATCAGAAAACTTATCAACTTAACAATTTATCGATTTTTTTCATGATAGAAAATGTTTATGGGATATTAGATGTAAGGAATATAAAGACTGCAATAAAAAAGAAGACCAATATAAGGAATTAGCAAATATTTTCGGGAAATCATCAGCAGAGGTAGACAACAAACTTGACAACAAATGTAGTTATTGCCGGACACTCAGCAGCAGAAATCGACTCCCTCATATTTGTATTTTGTCTTGCAATGATCTGACTCACTCGAGTCAACAAATCTTCAAATGTCGACAGGGACGTGTGTAAAAAATGATTGAATCCTGCAGGATCCTCCAAATGCAGTCCCTGCATCAAAGCATGATATACTTCATGCCTGTTTCTGCGGCACAGCTACTCGGCATCAATGTCTTTTCAAAATTCTTCCAATTACAATAGCAGCTGCTGAAACATGTTTACTGTAAACAGGAGTTATCTTAAAATTGCTTAATATAATTGTCAATTTTCCAGTGTGCGTATGGCACAACAGCAAATAAGCTCAATATTTAGTTGTCATCTAGAATTGACAATAAAAATTGCATGTGTATCTCTGGCCTAACACCTGCACTCCTGTAAATAAATGGATCCCTCAGCCTGGGGAACTTTGCTTTCTCAGGTAAAGGCAATTTCTTTGCAGAGGAAATAGGAAATGCTCTATATGTGCTGCATCTCCCCTAAAACACTCTTGCAGCTGTAACAGTTACACAGGCCCCCAGTTTGGGGAACGCTGCATTGGTTCTGCTGTGCGTTTTCCCATATGAGGGATACAGATGAAAGAGAGAGGTTAGCAGAATCCTGGACAAGTTCGCGATTGACCGCAGTTCCAAGTTCCTGTCATCTGTTGCTGGCCGTTGTTCCTATGAAAACCAACCTGTTCCTGGCTATTACATTTTGTATTTCAAAGAGGCACCGGGATGAGTTTTATTAGGCACCACCAAACACAGACCAATTGAAATGAAGAATGCAAAAGAGAAAACGGATGCCAGATTAAGATTTGAAATGCACTTAGCGCAGACACTTTGGCCTCGATTCTCTCTCGTCAATCCCCTCAATGCTGAGGCGCCGGCTGATATAAAAGCTTGACTGGCTGGAGGTCAGGAAAGTGGAGTCATTCCAACTCTCCCCCCAGGGAGAGAGAATTAGAAGAGTGGATGAGAGGACAGGGTTGTCCCTATGCCTCCCAGAACCACAGCCAAAGTTTTATTAAAAAATGAACACAATTAAATTAAAAACATTTTTTTACTATTGTTATTCATGAGGGTATATATCAGTCATATAACCAAAAAAGGAAGAAACTTAAAACAATTCTTCCTGTGGTTGAACTGAAATAAGAAACAGCTGACCTGTTGCTGACAAAGCTTCCTTTGTCAAACCATCACATTGAATTAAACCGCTGTTTACGTGCATATAAACTGTTGCAAAATAACTAAAATAACACAATAGGACTTTTCAGCACTGAGAAACCAAATGCCTACAGTGGTTGGTGGTACAAATAAAAGTTGGACTACAATATAATACTTTTTTTGTTTTTACTGTATTGTAACTCTAATTCTAATGATAATGATAGAAATGACAAGAGTTGAGTCTTTAGGTGGAAAACCATTGTCTCGAGTGTTGAAAAGATGCCAGACAATGGGTTATATTCCCAAAGTCACAGATGTAGTGCCTACTGGAGTTACTTTTCCAAGGTGCAATGATTTTCATTGTAAGGTAGAACCCCAGTCAATATCTGATTTATTAATCTTGTCAGAGGGCAATTAATATATATATATATATATAGTGCCTTGCAAAAGTATTCAGACCCCTGACCAATTCTCTCATATTACTGAATTACAAATGGTACATTGAAATTTCGTTCTGTTTGATATTTTATTTTAAAAAACTGAAACTCAAAATCAATTATTGTAAGGTGATATTGGTTTTATGTTGGGAAATATTTTTAAGAAAAATGAAAAACTGAAATATCTTGCTTGCATAAGTATTCAACCCCCACACATTAATATTTGGTAGAGCTACCTTTCGCTGCAATAACAGCTTTAAGTCTTTTGGGGTAAGTATGTACCAGCTTTGCACACAGTGTCGGAGTGATTTTGGCCCATTCTTCTTGGCAGATTTGCTCCAGGTTGTTCAGGTTGGTTGGACGACGCTTGTGGACCACAATTTTCAAATAGTGCCACAGATTCTCAATGGGATTGAGATCAGGACTTTGACTGGGCCACTGTAGGACATTCACCTTTTGTTCTTGAGCCACTCCAATGTTGCTTTGGCCTTGTGCTTGGGATCATTGTCCTGCTGAAAGGTGAATTTTCTCCCAAGCTTCAGTTTTTTAGTGGACTGAAGCAGGTTCTCTTGCAGTATTTCCCTGTATTTTGCTCCATCCATTCTTCCTTCAATTTTAACAAGATGTCCAGTCCCTGCTGATGAGAAGCATCCCCACAGCATGATGCTGCCACCACCATACTTCACTGTAGGGATGGTGTGTCTTGAGGCATGGGCAGTGTTAGGTTTGCGCCACACATAGCACTTTGAGTTTTGGCCAAAAAGCTCTATCTTGGTCTCATCTGACCACAAAACCTTTTCCCACATCGCAGCTGGGTCACTCTCATGCTTTCTGGCAAACTCCAGACGTGCTTTCAGATGGTACTTTTTGAGTAACGGTTTCTTTTTTGCCACCCTCCCATACAGGCCAGTGTTATGCAGAGCTCTTGATATGGTTGGCTGGTGCACCATTACTCCACTCCCAGCCACTGAACACTGTAGCTCCTTCAAAGTGATTGTTGGCCTCTCTGTGGCTTCTCTCACAAGTCTCCTTCTTGTTTGAGCGCTGAGTTTTGAGGGATGGCCTTTTCTTGGCAGTGCCTGGGTGGTGTGATGCAGCTTCCACTTCCTGATTATTGATCCAACTGTGCTCACTGGGATATCCAAACACTTGGATATTATTTTGTACCCTTTCCCTAATCTATGCATTTGTATTACTTTATCTCTAACTTCTGTAGAATGCTCTTTGGTCTTCATTTTCCTTCAGATTCACAGCCTGACCAATGATCCTTCAACAGTGGGGTTTTTATCCAGAAAATGTGACAGCAACTTTAATGGTTCATAGGTGGAGGCAATGGTAAGGTAATTGTGTCCTCGTTAGGGCAATTTTTCTTTCATCGGTGTAAACTGGGAGCTTCCACAGCACAGGGGCTGAATACTTATGCAAGCAAGATATTTCAGTTTTTTATTTTTCTTAAAAATATTTCCCAACATAAAACCAATGTCACCTTACAATAATTGATTTTGAGTTTCAGTGTTTTAAAATAAAATATCAAACAGAACGAAATTTCAATGTACCATTTGTAATTCAGTAATATGAGAGAATTGGTCTCTTTTGCAAGGCACTGTGTATATATATATATATATAGACTGCTGAGAGACAGCAAATAGTAAATAGTTATTAGACTATTTACTGCTACAGTGTCTATTTCCCTTTTTTGTGGACAATAGCACAAACTATTTTCAGACATGTGAGTTAAGTGTTGGGAGTTGCAGTACAAAAATAAATATTGGATGCCTGCTGTCATTCCAGGCGAAAGGCTTATCTCACCATTGTTTTCCAATTAAATACAGGGGCTTAAGTTTCCATAATGTCTTGTAGTACTTCCTCTTCAACCCCTCTTCTGCAGCAGTATCCCTCTTTTAGGGGTCAACATTAGTGGGTCAATGGTTCCCTCCTATCACCTGGCCTTGGTTGACCTCTGACTGCATGGCTCACCCTGACCAGCAGGCAAAATCCTGGGCCACAGAAGCTGTATTACTTTAATTGTTTCTAACATACTATAGTGGTAACCGAATGTATAGTACATATATACTGTTTGTTTTTTTAATTCTTTTTTTAAACAACATGTAGGACTTACAATTCTAAAGTTTTCAAATAAATTATAAAAGCATAAAAAATAGCAGATATGGATAAGCATGAACAGCCAAAGAGGGACTGAGCAAAAAAAAAATTCATTTCATTTATTTGCATTGAGTACAGTCAACTATATTGTACATGTACAACATATTGTATGTATTAATCATAAGAAAGCTGTAAACAGGTATGCTATATTTATATGTCAAAACAGCTTATGCTTTAGTTCGGCTATTTACTTAGGCTTTTAGTGAGGGGAAAATCAGATGTATGACTGATATCAACTGAGTGTGATAATAACAAAAAATAAACTATCAGGAACCTGCCTCATTGACTCCAATTTTATTCTGAGCATTTTTCAATGTCATGATGAGTGACACTAAGTAGTGAGGACTGGACTTGTATTAAACATGTTTAACTGTGCTTGGGTATACAGTATCTGTGTACGTTACTCTAAGTGTTTCAATATGTAGTACAAGACTCTCAGGGGACGGCTGTTGGAGTTTTGTACTGCTAATTTGTTCTTTCGGATCCAATGCATATTTAAACAGAACGGCAACATCATTCTGTGTTAAATAGAGAAATTTCACTGAGTTTCAATTTACTATAATAACGCAGGACAGAATTTTAAAGGATAGACTAGAACCGAAGTCATTGTATTAGAACCGAAGTCATTGTATTTTATCTTGCTCTTAATTGTATTAATACTTGTACTGTGATTCTTGTAATGTATTTTTGTTTACAACTGCAAGTCGCCCTGGATAAGGGCGTCTGCTAAGAAATAAATAATAATAATAATAATAATAATAATAATAATAATAATAATAATAATAATAATACTGTGTCAGGCATTCAAATGACCTATTAACTATATAAACTGTAGAATTTCCTATTTCTATGAAAGTATTAATTAAACAAGTATTGTAAGTATAAACCTTTATATTTGTATTACATTTTAACAGCAGTTTATATGACTAAGGGTTGAAATAAGTGATTGTTAATCATACATTCAATATGAACATGTACTTTAAAAATACTTAAAAGATGTATATTTTGAATGTTTTGGTACATGTGTTCTGTGCCTCAAAGAGCCTCTTTGTTACACCTATCACATAGTTTTGTCTCATTTCTAGTTTATGTCCTACTTTAGAACTAAAAGTTACATGCTTGTTCTCTGATGCCATCTGTCGACATGAGCTCCCTGTATATTGATACATACCTTATGGGAATTTCAAACAGCGCTAAGATCAAGATGTAAGCAATTTCTGAACTTGCTCATAAAAAAGAAAAGTGTAATTAAAAGACATAAGGAAATTAGCCCAATTGTGTCTTGTAAAACGTGCTTCTTTATGTATCACATACAGCTGGCCCCACTTTTTTTATCTTGGTAAACTTACCATAGTAAATTACCTAAGTTACCTTGCTTTCCCCATGCTTATATGATGCATTTGCCATGCTTTATCACAGTTATCCGCAGTTTTTAAAATGCTGTACCATACTTATTTGTAATTTACCATGCACAGTAAGGTTTGAACTCTCAGCCTTCGGATCTAAAGATATCATTACACAGTGTTTTCTTGAAATCAGCCAGCAGGAAAATTGATGGAAACACACTGTCACAAAGTGTGCGCCTTAGTTGATGCAAAAACTAAATTAAAACCATACATTTACTCTTTTGTTTTTTGCTGTCTATTTCTCTGAAATGTGATGTTAGATTGATGAGGTTTGACAGAAACATAAGAAGAAAAAAAATTAATTATTAAAAGTAATCAGAATCATTATGGGAATGCTTTTGATTCCAGTACACTTAGAAGCACGGTTGGCTTTGTGCCTGTACTGTACTATCTCTATGTAAATCCCAAATTGACGTACGAAAAATCTGTTTGAAAAAAGGTTAAACCGGGTTCAGATAATTTCTGTTTCAATACCCTCAGGGTGCACATGGAAAATAAGTTCCAGCAGTGAATTTCATCCTACTTATGTTCTGTAAGATTATACAGTATAAACAAATACATTTTGTATGAAGGAAGGATTGTTTAAACAAACTTTAAAATAAAAAATAACTGGCCTTGTTAATTCACTAGGACCTGTCAATATAAACTATACAATGTAAGGAACAAAAATACTTTAAATAAAAAGGAATATTGAAGTACTAGATTTCATTATTACAAAGTGGCCAGGGAACCTACCAAAAACGTGGTGGGAAGTATTTAAATTGGATGGCAGTGTGGCCAATCCCAGGAAGGGATTGACTCAACCTTCAAATAAGCCTTAAGTGAATACACTGGGATAGGCTGGCTGCTATTTCTGGAAGGCTGGTAATTACACTACATCTTTGGCAGAGTGGGTCTCAGAGTTAATCTGGAGGTCCAAGTGCTACAACTAAAGAACATTATGATTTGTGGAATTCTCAGCTAATCACAATTAAGCATTTTTCACAGATTCTTAATGGTGATTTGTCAGCTTATCACCATTAAGAATTTGTCAAAATCCCAGTTCAATACTGTATTGTGCACAGATCTAAATAAAATTTAAAAAAAAATAAACTAAATAATATTAATTCTTTTATGTTCAACAGCAGTTCCTGCTTTATTTTTTGGATTTATAATAAGTTTATAAGTTGTGTGTATGGTGTCTCTCATCATAATATTACACATTCATTTATTCACAAATATAACCCAACAATACAGTGCTTAATGAAATAAAACCCTTGTTAACAGCACTTATCATTATATCAAAAGCTATAACAGAGCTTGGATGTAATTTTCTATCCTCCTGTACAGTTACAAGGGTTGTTTATTACCCAGCTCTCAGGTCCAGGATAGTATTAAGAAAAGAAAATGGGTAAAACATTCTTACTGAAACAAATGTCTGGTAAATCAATCATTCTGAAAATAAAATGCCAAGAATAAGATTAAAGTACTATCCCAAATCAGAACTTAATGCAAATGCTTCAGAAGCTGCCATCTTGCAGAGACACATTTGAAAAAGGTTAAGACAATAGGTCACTGGCAATTGAATGGCCTTATTGTGGAAGCCTAAACATAGAGCCCTCTATCTCTCTGCAAAGACACTTCCATAAGCTGCCGCATTCCTGGCGTGCTTCACCATTATCCAGCCTCTTGAGGGGTTTGTGATAATGGGTGCACACTATTTTTTGATGTTTTCTGTTTTTTTGGGGGTTTTTTTTGTATTTACAAACAGAAATATCAGTAATCTCAATCTGTAAACGGTGCTGGAGTGTCATGCTACTGGAGATTCACTAGCACTCTTTGCTTGTTTCTGAACTTGCTCCTTGTGTTTTGTTAATAAAGCCAGTGGCTGACACATGGCTATGGTATGTCACACTCCCTCTCCGATGATGGTGACCTCTTTCAATCAGTGCCCCAGAAATGTAAAGCAAATCAAGAAAGGAGGAATTTGTTTCCATGCCCCAGACAAGGTGATGTAAACATGTAGCTTACAGTGTTGGAGACAAAGCAAAGCTAATTTTAATATGACTCTATTTACAGATTCTTCTTTAATACTGTAAATAGCAAGCACATTAGGTGCCAGTGCTACTCATACGACAAGTACAGTATGATTTACTCTATTGAGCAAAGACATTTAGAATTAAAATCAAATTGGGTACAATTCTTTTAGCATCTAGACTGCAAAGTAAAGTACTTTTGTTGGCCAATTAAGCGTCAGGAACGGAATTTGGAATTTGTGTTGGATTTTGTGTAGTAAAGGGACACCAGGGCTAGAGGTAACCTTTCACTTTTTCTTGAAAAATCTCTTTACCTGGAGAACTAATGTACATAGTGTATAACGTGTTTGTGGAATGGTAATTGTCAGTTCATTAGTTTGCAGTTCTGTTTTCGTAAAACAAGTATTGTTAAAGTGTGCATTTAGATTACTGAAAAGAGCTCCTAAACAGTAAGATAACTTTGAGGGAAATATAGTGCATCCAATTAACAATGATGTATTGACAGAACTCCAATACATATTCTCCCATATTTTCTTTGTTTAAATTCTTCTTCTTCTTCTTCTTCTTCTTCTTCTTCTTCTTCTTCTTCTTCTTCTTCTTTCCCTCCAGCTTTTACACTGAGAAGACGTTCAAGTTCAGCTAATTGAGCTTCATGCTATTTCTTGGTAAAATATCAGCAGAGTTCTTAGAAGTGAATTGCATAAGAAACAAAACCGAAAGCCTATTTAGGAGCATCAATGACTTGTTGAAATGTCTTGGGGAAAATAATCCTTCTCTGATTAGGCATGCCTCACTTATAAATGACAGTCATTGCAGCTCATTAACAACTATTTCGGGAAAGTATAGAGGTCTAGTAATTATGCTTTTTATTTTCTTCACTAATAATGACCAACTTGCAGTCTAAGACCAGTCTTGCAATGACATTTGAAAAACAAACATACAATATACCCTTTTTAACTGGTAACTTGAACACTTGAAACTCTAATTTAGAGTTACACATACACATGCTCTAAAGATAGCCTTGCAAATGTCCCATTAACCACTGCTGTTAGCTAATGTGCGTGACATACTGTAGGATTTTACCAGACTAACCCTACAATCAAGCTTATAGCCGCTTTTAAACAAAACAAGGATCAACTGTAAATAAAACTACACACAGTTAATATAGTTTTTGTTATTTGGTACTTTTATTGGGTTAGGCTGATGTAAGTTTAGTAGCACATTATTTCAAATATAATCTTAGTGTAAAACACAAAAACAGTTTTGCTGAATTTTGAAAATCCCTTAAATGGGAGTCTTCATCTCTGATGCAAAACAATCACATTTTGGTGCATAATGAGGCTTGATATAAATAATGCATGTAAAAGGAACAGTACAGTGTGCAAGCTTCTACATTCACAGAAACAGTAGATGACAACAGATGGCGTACAGTATTTTTGATATTTTTGTATGCCTGTTACATGCTGGTAAAGAGCATACTTAATGGATTCTGCGGGATAAAAGTGTTACCTCGTTTTAACCTTCATTATCCATGGCCCTACTATAAAATATAAAACAGTAACCGAAAGATCTGGTCCCTGTTAAAGGTCACAGTTGAATCATGTTCCTGTAGCATTAACCCCTTTGTACAGCATGGAGCAAGCAGACCCAACAGGATCTTAAAGAGCAGAGGAAATGCTAGACAGAAGAGGCTGCTCATCCTATTTAAGCTCACCCCATGCTATCACACCACGAACCCCAGGACTGTATCTAATTGCTTCTTGAATGACTAAATTTAACAGCAAGAATCTGACTAGCAATTCAGGACACTTGATTTATATAAGCAAGACGGTTTCACAACAAAGCCTGTTAGCTCTTTTTCTCTCCTGCTCCTTGTGTTCATAAAACAATCTTGCAATACAAGTTAAGAGGAGGAGCCGGGGGTGGTTTGTTCATTATGTCTAGCATAATTGATGGCTTGGAATCCATTTATACGGACAATACTATATATATATATATATATATATATATATATATATATATATATATATATATATATATATATATATATTTTTAAATTTAGAATCAGCAATTATGTTTTCTCATTTTCTGCCCAATTTGGAAAGCCCAATTATTTTATTTCAACCTGGCTCACCGCTGCCACCCCCGCACTGACTCAGGAGAGACGAAGACGGACACATGCGTCCTCCGAAACGTGTGCCGTCCACTTCTTTTCACTCTGCATGCCCACCATGCAGCCACCTCAGAGCTACAGTGTCGGAGGACCATGCAGCTCTGGGCAACTTACAGGCAGGCCCGCAGGCGCCCGGCCAGTCTGCAGGGGTCGCTGGTGCTTGGTGAGCTGAGGGCACCTTGGCCAACCTAAGCCCTCCCCACCCAAGCAGTGTTGGGCCAATTGTGTGCCGCCCCCTGGGAACTCCAGTCCACAGTCAGCAGTGGAATAACCTGGACTTGAACCGGTGGCCTCCAGGCTGTAGGGCACAACCTGTACTCCACGCGGAGTGCCTTTACCGGATGCACCACTTGGGAGCCCCAATACTATTAATATTTATAACAAATATGGAGTCTAAATGGCAGTTTAGATTACTTAAGTATATCTCTTTGCATACAGATCATCATTATTATTTTTACTATCTAGTGTTTAATTTGTACACCTGCTTTTCTAACCAATTTGAAATGCCCACTTACCAATGATGAAGACTTAACAGACACCCTCCATTATTTGTGTAGCACAGTATTGCCTTTGCTGGATGAGCCTCTGTGGACTACTTGTGTAAAGATTTTCTGACAACACCACCTCTAAGCATGAATGTGAGCCTCTTTTGCGTGTTTTTTTGGCTTTACACGTGTATAATACTGGTATTTGAATTAAATAGTGGTATCTGTTGAGCTACAGCCCAGGGTAGCTTTCCTTGCTCCTTTTCTCATCAACATTGTGCATGGTCTTCATGCTTTCTTTTTTTTTTTTACTTACAGTACTTTATCTTCAAGTACAGTATAAGGATAATGTCCACAGTGGATCAAAGGGGATTCACTGAAGTCTTAACCCAGTGCCTTCTATTCCAGATTTCAAAATACCACGTGAACAACTTCGATGAGATCCTCCTATCTCAATCTTCTTTTTATAACAACTATGCTGCAGGGGTAGATTAAATAAAAAATACAAAGCCTGGGTTATTTCTCTGGTCTATGCTAACATTCAACAAAACAGTGTACAGTGTTTATTCATTGATCTAATGGTGCTACCAATTAAATCATAAGGTGACTGAGAAAACCAACAGCTCTAAAAGTGAGTGTGATACCATTTTTGTCTTCTAAAGTAAAATTACAGGTCTGGTCCTAATTTTATATTTAAACGCTGGTGGTATTTGGATCAATTGCACAACCACCTGTGTTTCAGACTGAAAGCTTAGTGAATGTTAACACAAGTTTTCGACATGTTTATTTTATCAGTAGTCACAGAATGAGATCATAAAGTGAGGTGTTTTGATTGCCCACCCCTTGGTTACAGGTCTTTCTCATCCTACAGTATAGATCTCTTTTTGGAAAGCGATTTCAGCAGATGGAAAGTTTTTGCACCTCAATATATCCATTACTGTCTGTAGAAGATCAAAGGCTTTCTCCAAGATGATGGAAGCCAGAGGTTTGCTCTTTCCGAGTCAGAAGATTTATTAAAGGTATAGTCTACAGCAGAGAATCCACTTCTTCCCTTCGTTTTTTCAGGACTCTTAAACAGAAGGGACATATTTGGTAGTTGGCTGAATGGTCAATTCCTCTTCTCTTAAGCATGAGGATGAGAATATCATTATCCAGCTGGACATTATATATTGTAACTGGCAGTGAAGTTATTTATCAATTTTTCCAATATGGAGTTACTACCCGATTAATCATTTTGCTTCCATTAGTCATTTTTCTTTGCCTCTGTCAACTCAGGATGCCTTTCATCCCCATTGCTGCATGGATTTTTTTTGCTCTTTTAATAGTAGACCAATGCACATGGGGTACAGAGTCAGTATATTTTATGTTTATGATGATAATTTACTATACTGCACATAGTGTGGACTGAAATTTGAGTCATACACAAACATATTCTTGTCACATATTACTCAAAAGGATCCAAAATTATACATAACTAATTTACATTGAAATTCAGTATATTGAATACATGTATTGTTTGTTTGATTTTTTAGTTCACCCCAGATTTGACTGTGTATTAGGTTTTTACTAGTGTGTTTCCAATCTTTATTGGCCCATTCCGTCACACATCATACAGCTTTTCCAAAAGTGAAAGTTTGTCAAGGTGCTCAAGGCATGGTATGGCAGGCTTGAATCGAGACTGGAGAATTAATTAAACGTTATTTGGGCAAATGTGTCTGTGACGGGGTACTCCCTGCCCCTGTGCATATTTTATGTTTGGTGTTATTTTGTATTTGTATGTGTTGTATTATTATTATTTAAATGTACTGTTTTGTGTTCATTTAGAAACACGCTGTTTTATTGTTATTGTTGTTTACAGCCTGGATGGGGTTAAAATGCCCCATCCAGATAAAATCATGAGAATGCGTGGTCAACAGTGAGTGCTTATTGACAAACTGGCTGTTGACCACGGGTATGAGAAAACCCAAGTCGAATGTGGTCGAGGGATAAACTAGGTAATTGATAGCTAGTTAATCCCTCTGCCACTATATAAAAACAAGCTGCTTCGGCTGAAAAAACCTGCAGCTTTGGTGTTCAGGCGGAACGTGAGTCGTGAGCAAAAGTGAATCTAAAAGAGTCAATTGCTACTCGTGCTAGTTGTAGAGTAGCATGATACTTGTTTGGTTCCGTGCCTGTTTCTTTGTTTTGGCCAGTGTTCTGTTTTGTTTAAACTTTTTATTTTGTTAATAAACATGTGCATTAGCACTTTCACTCACCTCAGACTGTGTCCTCTAATTCCTGGTCTGAAGTCACCACACTAGCTATCCTGCTACAGTGTCACAATACTTTACAGAGTGGAGTTTATTTGAAATAGAGGTAATAGAAGCTATTTTAACTTCCAAAACTACATCAGAATTTCACTGAAAATTCAAATAGCAAGCTGTATTAATCCATGATATATGCCTAAACCTTACTGTACACGCTAGTTAAAGGTGCACTGATCCTTGGACAGCTTGCTTAGATATTATCAAAATAAAGCAATATATGCTGGCAGCTGCTGGCAAACAAAAGGAAAAGTCCACCCTCGTTGTCATTTTCAGCACAGAAGTGATTTCTCTTTTAGCTGGATTGCTGTGTCTGATGAAGAGACCTTCAACACCAGACTCAGTCTTTATCAATAGGACACAGGAACTTTCAGAGCTGTCTTTCTAAAAGGCAAGATTCCCATCACACTCACTCAGGAAAAAAACAACAGAGTAAAGAATGAAGCTTTAGGAGTTTCAGTGCTTTGCATTTTGTGAAGGAATGTTTCATGCTTAACATATTTACTTATATATGTTTACAAATATTTATGGAACAGGTAAGGAAATGCCCAGTTAATTAAATACACATTTAATAAAAGTTCAACTGAACTTGCTTAGTTCAACTGAAACTTATGAAATGGGTAAATGTGGTCTTTTATTGCAATTAGAAAATGGAACAGAGATTTATTAACATGACTGGTCAATTACAGGTCTCTTATGGCTAGTAATGGTCCTTGAATGATATCCATCAAACTATGTACCAAATCAATCCACTGAATTGATGTAAGTTCAGTACCACCCAAGTTTTTTTTCCCCCCATTATCCATGTGAGGAAATGTTAGAGTAGAGACCATAATCATAATTATAATAATCCATTTTTAAAACCTCTTCCATTCTACCTTTAAAGCTGAGCAAAGTAAATGCAGTAAACATTAATTACAATATTTGTGTGCATCAAGGGTGACACATTAATAACCACTGTCAAATAATAATGTGTCCAGTTCTGCTGACTTCTTGTTGACTCAATTAGGTGGGCGTGGGGCCAGATTATGTGAGCATTCTGGCAGTGGGATGGTGTTTTGTGGAATGAATGCTCAGCCTGTCAGTCATCATATAAGTGTTCAGTATTCAGTCGGATGGGAGGGGTCAGAGAGCGTGAGATTGGAAGAAGTAGCAGTTTAGGGTTTGCACTAGAATAGAATTCTTGGAAAATGAATAAAGCAAGCAACTTGCTAGAATAAAAATGGATCAAATCCATTCTTTGGCTATGCGCAGTTGTTGTGCCAAGTAGCAGTAAAGTATAATTAACTTGAATCCCTTTGTAATACCAATATTTGTTTAATTAAACTTTTTTTTAATTTGATGATTCATTGCATGTTTAATATAAGATCAATGTCTACCCCTTTGGTAACAGATCTCAAACTGCAACACCCATCTCTTTATACTGATACATTTTTACTGACGCTTTTCATATGCCCATCCATGATATCCTACTTTTTATTAATTTGATTTTTTTTTTTTTTTTGCCAACTCAACGATTAGTATCAACGTTTATTTTAGAAAGAATTTACCAGGGTTTTTTCAATCTTTATTTTTCAATTCAAGCAGTGAAGGGGTGAAATCGACCTTTATGCTTAAAAAAAAACATAGACTGTTTATGACATTGAGAAACGTCTCATTTAGCTAAACCCCTTTATCATATTCAACATGCAACAAAACCATGGTTACCAACATTCTAACTGAAATAACGTTTGGTCACAGCGAAGCTATCTATACCTTGTAAAAAAGATCCTACACAAATTAAGAAATGGTCTCAAATAAACCGTAGAAAACTCAGCATATATAAGTGTATTACACAGACCTGTATACCATACATTTAAGAGTAATATGCACAGAACAAAACATTAGCTAGTTGAACAGAACTAACTTGCACTTATTATTCGGAGACTGAGAACGCAAAATGCGGTATCAGTGGCGGCATTGCAGTTTACACTGAGAAAAAGCTGTTTCAGTACCGGCACAGAGCAGTCTCTGAACGGCCTTGAAAAGTGGTTCAGTGCCGGCATTAAGTGTGACTGCTTTTTACCGGCATTTCCCATTTACACTGAAAGTGATACCGCATCAGTGCCGGCACAGACACGACAATTTGCTTCTGTGTAAACATGCCTCTAGTCATTCAGAGCAGAACGGAGACAGGACAGACAGCAAGTATAAAAACTACACAAACTAGAGATGATTTCTAAATTATTATTTTTAGTAAGAAAATTAAAAATAGCAAGTGGTTTTAACAACGTTTATAATTTATTTCAGTCAAACTCATATTTTTGGGGAATTCGTTTAACGAGCCGATTAAAATAAAAAAGTAGCCTACTTTTAACTTTGGGGGGAAAAAAATGTGTATTTAACATTTTAATGATTACCATCAGGGTTGATTAGCATTAATGAGAAAACTAATTATTTTTTTTAGAATACACTTCTATTTTCTTTCTGTTTATTACAACAGTATTCAAAGATCTTTATCATGCATGTTATATATGCACGATCCAAGCTACTAAAGAGTAAACTAGTTATTGTAAACCAAGGACTAATGACACATCCGTGATTGAGGTCGGCTGGCTGAGCCTCTTAAGAAATCATGCTGATGATTAAAGTAAATGCACAGGACCAAACTGACAAATACAGGAAAGTTTTATAAAAACAATTATTTTCTGATTATTTTAATGACCACATTATAGGAACCCATTTTAGATGAACTGACAACAATAAATACCCAAGTAAAAACAGTTAAAGTTTATAAGCCTACTTCAAACAGTTTCACAACAACTATAGATATTAATAAGGCTGCAAAATATTAGAACAGAAATATTGCATTATGGAACAGTCGTTCGCTTATAAAGATTAACTATGGGTGATATTAGAATTACTGTAGGGGCACATTTTTTGGTAAAATGTATTATCCTGTGGAGGACAGTGGATATTTTCTTATGCAGTAAATAACTATGAATTAATTATATTTTTTATTATTTTAAAGTGGGCAAGCCACATAATTTGCTGTGGATTTGCTTGTTCCACTGTGGGTAAATCAAACCAAACTGGAATCAAATATTGTTATTGGACAACCTATGTTTTTGACAGTATCTACGGTATTGCATGGGGTGCCAACCATACCATTCCAGCTACCTTTAAACATTCATTTCTATGCAGTACACACTTTTCTCTATGGAATAACCGTGAGTGACCCTATACTGTACATGGCAGATATATTTTGTGTCATCTTGCCAGAAGGAAACTGATACTAACTCACAGGCTTCGTCTAACCACAAGACAAGCAAAGTAGGGGCTTAGTGATATTTCTGTTTGTTTTTTCAGTTGCAAGGATGAGAATATGACTATGTAACCATATAGGCAGGAAGTTGTGCCTTGTGACTATGATTAATGACTGAGGAAACAGAGTGCTGCGGATCTTGCTGCCAGATGCAATCAGTATACAGTTAAACATCCTTTGCATCCAAACAAGGGGAGAATAAAATAAGTATTTCTATTTGGTTATCCATTGACTTCACAGAGCATTCAAGACATTTTAAGACAGTAACGTTTAATCTTAAATAATGAAATGAGTGGAAACACATAACACATTGTTACAATTTATAAGTTTATATGAACTAAAAATTAATTAGTGATAATTCCACGCTTTTATTGAAGGTAAATTTCTGTGCATCTCGATCACTAGAGCTATGACACTGACACATGCATTCATAAATAAGTATTTATTACAATTTAAATAACCCCAATCCACAAGGAGATGAGAACTAGAGAGTGACATGAAGACGGGACTCCCGCGGGACCCACGTTATTCCCGCGGTACAGGAAAAAAATTGTGTTCAGTTTTGCGGGACGGGATGGTACAGGAGTGAAGCTCACGGGAACGGGCGAGACCGGGAAATTTAAAAAAAATAAACCTCTCAGGACGGGCAAGGGATTTTTTTTGACAGGACAGGATGGGACAGGACTGAAGTTATATTCCCGTGTCACTCTCTAATGAGAATATGAAGAGTATATGGAAGCTACTGTAATTGTAAACGTCAGCACATTAGGTCTATAAACAAGAATGTTATCCCTCCTCCGAAGAATCTGGGATCTTTTATTATTATTATTATTATTATTATTATTATTATTATTATTATTATTATTATTAATTAACTCTTGATGCGAGTGTTCTAACCAATTTGAAAAGCCCAAATGCTTCTCTCCACCGCAGCCCGCTTACCGATCAAGAAGACTGGAAAATCAACAGACACCCTCTGGTCCCTCTGTCAAGCTTATCATTTCTTTTCACCCATTGAACCTAAGAAAGCTACTGAACCTTGAAGAGAAGACAATGTCCATCACACCCACACTCCATCGTTGATCATGCACTTTAAAAAAAAAAAAAAAGATTTTTCACATGTATGGGGAGGATTTGTATATGAAACATTGCAACACTGACATTGCTAGTCTTCATACATTCAGTTCATTGGCCTTGTGTTTGGCTGCAAATATAAAATAATTGCACTACAGTGAGCTTCATGAAGAAACAGCACGTAAGGCCAGTAAGACCGGGGAAGTCTGTTCACATGAAAATACTGGGCAACGTTTCAATTGTAAGGACATTGTTTTTTGGACAAAAAATATATCAATTTATTTTTTGGCAAGCACCCTGACGCTAAGATATATGTCACCATAACTCCCTCCAACTATAAATACAAGGGATCTTTAAGATTCTAGACTCTAGAGGAGATGGTATGAATGTGGGAGTTTAAACATTTATCCATGTTGCCTTTTAAAGACACGACCACACATGAATTTATACAGTCCTTACCTTTGAGTACTGCTTTCCATTGCACATAAAAAGCAGGTTCAGAGACATTAATCTTTGTGTCTGTTACAGACTACATATTTTATTATGTTTACTATAATTCTGAGTGGCTCTAGGTTCTATTGCTCCAATATTGAGCTATATGCATTTTTCTCTAAATCTGCCCACACCTGGCTTTGAACTGGCTTTGAGGTGATGTAGCAGCAGTTAAAACACAGGAAGCATTGAAAAAAACAAAAACAAAAAACAATTAGGACTATTCTACAGTACATACAAGATATCCCTTTTTTTTATATATTACATAGAGAATACCTTTTTAGTGGATCCCTCGCCTAATGACGTTAACCAAACAGGTTAGGCAGAGTTGATGCAAATATGAGGCACTATGTTAAACCAGAAGTGTAAGTCATTGTTATTTAACTAATTAAATCAAGAATTGATTCTAAAGGCCAACATACAATATATGGGAGGAGTCTAAAAGGTCAAGTGAAAATGGATATGAGTCAAATTCAGACTCAAAGTAAACAGTGACATCTGGTAAATGAATTCCTCTGTGGTTCATAGGGAAAAAAAAACTACAAAATGCGGCACATTTTTCTTGGCACAATAACACAGTAAAAACCAGGCAAGTAAATATCTGGGAACGCAGTTTCTACAGGGCATTCCACAGGGCATTCCGAATAGTTTTATCAGGTCATAGCAGTGCAACACCCGATTCAGACATGATTTATGAACAAAATGAGAACACACGAAAAAGCTTTCAGTATGCTTTATCTATTCACATAACTCTTTCAGTGTGGCAAAGTAATTATTTCAATCCTTTAAAAACAAGAACAGATGATTAATAAATCATGTATGCCGCTACAACACTTACTGTGCCAATAAATAGGTTGTTTGTTCATACCTCATTATAAAAGTGTGCAAACAAGTGAATTTGCATTTGGCCACAACAGAAATGTGTGTTTATTCATATGCTGACACACACAGTGTGTTGGAATTGTCAACAAAGCATGTAGCCTACAGTATTTCCAGTTCTACTTATTTAACTAAAGGGTTAACAATGAGGTGTTGTAACAGTTTCTATACTATCTTCTCTGTGCTTTACTGTGCTTACCTATGACTTGCCACGCTTTCTCTATTTTTTGTACTATACATTGCAATACTTTTTACCCCCAGTATCTTTTAGAAGGAACATCACTATTGACTACCCAGTGCTCACGGGAAACCGTTTATACAAAAGCGACTCTGTCAAATGGCCATATTTCTTTTTAGAAAGGAGTGCTTATACATGGCACACTGACAGCTGGTTTATGTGCATTAGCAAGTGGATTCGAAGCATATTACATATTCAACCAGTTTAGCCTATTGCTGCTGGGCTTCATGGATATGGACATATGTTCTTCTTATGCTTAACCCTTTGTGGTCCGACATTGTAATTTTCCCTTTCCTGTCCAATGACGGACCCTGTCTGACATCATCAAAAAGACGTAAAAAACAGGTCTCTAGTTGTTTTTTAACGGAAAAAGCTGAGAAAACCATTCAATGGCCGAGTGAGACCGATAGGAGCCGAGAGAAGCCGAAAAAAAGGGCGTATCTCATGAATATCTCGGCCCCAACACCACATAGATAACACAGACATAAACAAACAAGATAGCTGCTTCTGCATCAGACGCTCAAAGATTATCACAGACATTTGCAGAGCTTTTTTTAGATGTTATAGTCATAAAATAATGACTTGGATCGCATTATTGAGGAGTTTGGTGATAAAACGAGTGATCAGGAGATTATGTATCGGTATGTACTATTATTAAGACGTATGTGAAAAATATAGCGAACAAGGGGTGTGGCGGGGCTGGAGATGCAATACTGAGTGTCCTGTTGATATTGCGCCAAACCTGCACCCCAATTCTTCTCCACACACACCCACACACACACACACACACACACACACACACACACACACACACACACACACACACACAAACACACACACACACAAACCCTGCACGCATACACACTCAATGCAATCCCTTGCACACACTCTACACTATTCTGATTCTGAGACATCCCACTCACTGCCCTAACCCAGGAAACTGTCCTGTAGCCTCCACAGGGCCTGATGGGGTCTCCCACTCCGACGAGGCTGGTCCTGTGGGGGAGTTGGCACTGACACAGAGTCGTCATGGGCTGCCTCTGTGGGCCCTCTCCTGGTCGCTGATGCCAGAGTAGGCCCCGAGTCCAGTGTTGTAGGGGTGGTCCCCCCTTGGTCAACCCCCGGCTGATAGGGGGCGAGCCAGTCCCGGTGGAGGACCACCTTCAGTTCTCGAGTCCTCAGCCGGACCTGGTACACCACCTCTGAGAGCTGGAGAAGAACCTCACAGGGCCCCTCCCACTGCCTGGTCAGCTTAGGGGGCCAGATCCACTCACCTGGCTGGAAGTCCCATCTCTTGCTCCGCACATCATAGGCCCACTTTTGCCTCAGTCCAGCGCCTGCTCCAATCGGTCTTGCAGGTCGTGCACGTAGTCGAGGCCTGCCAGAGCGGGGTCATCCTCTGCTCCAGGCGGTCGCCCAAAGAGCAGGTCCACGGGGGTACGCAGCTCCCTCACAAAACTCGAAGCTGCTGGGGTACACCCCATGGACTCTTGGACAGCTGTCCGGTAGGCAAGAAGAGACAGGGGTAAGTGGTGGTCCCAGTCCTGGCTGGTTCAGATGGCCAGTTGCATAGCCAGGGTGCGGTTAAAATCGCCCTGGGGGTGGTGCACATCTTCCGGATCCCCATCCGCTTACAGACCTCCGCAAAGACCCGGCTCTCAAAATTGTAGCCCTGATCGCTGTGGAGCTCCTCAGGCACCCCAAAGCGGCTGAACATGCCCCCCAAGAGGGCCTTGGTAACTGTGGCCGCGCTCTGGTCCGGTAGAACATATGCTTCGGGCCACTTTGTGAAACTGTCCATTGCCAGGAGTACTGAACCGCTTCCCTTTCTCAGATGGCCCAAGGACATCCACAGACACGCGCTCCATGGGGGCCCCCACCTGGTAGCTCTGTAGGGGCGCCTGTGACTGTCCCAGGGGTCCTTTCCGGGCCGTGCAGGCATCACACCGCAGTCAGTGCAACATCTTTGCCACTCCAAAGTGGCCGATGCCCGAGCTCCCATGGACAGCCTGTAGTACTCGTTCCCGGAGTGCCTGGGGAACAACCAGATGCCAGCTGTCAAATGGCCAGGTGGATCCAGCACCCCCCCCTCTCAACTTCAAAGCATGCCACTGTGCACAGAGCGCCTTGACCCCTGTTGAGAGCTTGGAGATCTCTTCCCACGCAGGCCGGCGGCCCTCCTCTAGCTGGCGGATCAGGAACTCAAGCTCCGGGTCGCATGCTTGCAGCTGGGCCAGATCCTCCCCCAGGACCTCCATCAGCAACCCCCCATCAGCGGTGACCACGCTTACTCGCTCTTCAGCATTGTGGTTCGCCTCCTTCAGGTCCAGGCGCTCGCTGTACCAGCAGTGAGCAACCTCGCATGGCCAGCGAGACAGGACGTTGGCATTCCCATGCAGCCAGTCGGCTCAGTGTTGGAACCAGAAATCAAACCCCTGGAGCACCTTGTTCCAGCGCCACTTGCCCCTCTGGTTCTTTGAAGAGAGGAGCCACTGTAGCGAAGCGTGGTCGGCCCTGACAGTGAAGGGCCTGCTGTACAGGTAGGGCCGGAAGTGGCAAATGGACTTGACTACTGCCAACAGCTCCCTCCGGGTGACACAGTAGTTCCTCTCGGTCTTGCTCTGGACCTTACTGTAGTAAGCCACTACTCATTCCCCTTTGGGGCCCACCTGAGACAGTACGCCTCCAAGTCCCACATCACTGGCATTGGTGTCGAGCAGTAAGGGTAGGGCCAGGTCAGTGTAGGCAAGGACGGGGGCTGTGGCCAGTGCATGTCGGAGCTGGCGGAACGTGTTGTCGCACTCTTCAGTCCAGGTAAACCGCTTCTCCTTTTCTGTGGTGGAGTGCCCCCGGACGAACCGCCGATAATAGGAGGCCAGCCACAGGAAGCCCCTCACTTGGCGGACTGACGCCGGCATCGGTCACCCCTGTACCGCCTCCACCTTGGCTGGGTTGGTGGCAACCACGTTGGCCTCCACCACGAGACCAAGAAACTGGGTCTCCTGGCGCATCAGGTGGCACTTCCTCGGGTGCAACTTCTGGTGAGCAGGCAGGCAAGCTGGTGAGACTGGCTAGCAGGCGGATAGCCACGCGGCGGTCCTGGCGAGTTGTCGGACAGGCCGGCAAGCCGGTGGGCTGGTGAGCAGGCAGGCAAGCTGGGCTGGTACCCCGAAATGCACTCGGAAGCCTGTAGAGGGTGGACTTGAGGCTGGCAGGGGAGAGTGTAGTGTACACGGGGGTAGGGGTCAGGGCTGGTAGGTGACGCAATCAAAAGACATAAGACTGATATATATGCTCCTGCAAAGGAGCCAGCTCCTTTGTACAGCGGTATCGGCGCTATGCTTTAGTGCAAGAGGTCCCAGGTTCGCGTCCTCCCTCCGCCTGTGTATGGATTGCCTCGCCCTGTGTGATGCGCCTGCCTGTAGGAACTGAGGTTCGCTACACTATGATTTGCCAGAGATATCCCGTTTAAGGATAGTTGTTGTTTTTTGTTTGGGTGCTTAAAAAAAGAAGCTGTGCGAGCGTAACGAGAGCCGTAGTTGTATGTAGGGTACAGCTGTATTTTGTTTTACTACATTTTTGTAAATAAGTTTAATTTTTTTTCATTTTCAGCATTTTTTTCTTTATATTAATATAATGAAGGTCAAGGATGAGAAATTATTATTATTTTGTGTTTTTGAGTGCGTGAGTTAAGTGTGCTGTACCCACAGTTTATGTTGATTTG
The DNA here is from genome assembly GCA_030684275.1 of Acipenser oxyrinchus oxyrinchus. NCBI lineage: Eukaryota > Metazoa > Chordata > Actinopteri > Acipenseriformes > Acipenseridae > Acipenser > Acipenser oxyrinchus. The sequence goes on from CM060247.1 coordinate 46,018,260, forward strand.
CTTCAAATCATCAGAAATTCGGGCATAAACTTTCTCATTTCTGACGCACGACTCGAGATCTTCCTGAACACTTCTGTCTGCCCACAGAGAACTAGAGTCTGCACTTCCTCAGCGTCCTAAGGCAGTACTTTTCTCTCATCACACTCGCTGCCAGCCATGTTGTTTGTTGTTTGTCTTTCTGGAGCATACTGACTGATGCAACACATGACAAAAATCCTTAATCCCGCCCCTGGCCCTGCTTGGCTCCAAGCCAGATTCAGATGTCTTGTGAGGCCAGAGTTTCACGGTTTGGTTCTCGCTCGGCTCAACAAATAGCCAGTGGAGAACCACCCGTACCTGTATCGTACCGAGCCCTCACGGGTCGGATGTGCCAGTGGAGAAGGGGTAATAGACCAGTTGGGCAGCGGGCTCGCCTGGTGCTGAGCTGATCTGGAGGTCTGGATGTGGCTGAGGGGCGTGCCCGGGAAAGTTACGCAGAGATCAAAAAGCACCTGTGCTACAGCTCAGGGCTTCTGCAAGGCCATTGTTACACAGACAGGCGCCGAGTGGAAGCTTGCTTTGTTTACATCCAGGAGGAGAGTGTCCGCTCTGCGGGAAAACTACTACGGAACCCTTCAACTGCAAGACAGTGCCTGTGAAGGCTGCTCAGCCAGGACCGTCACAACCACCCGGAGTTGTTGTTTTGTTTCCGCGGGAAAATTGACAGTTATTTTAAAGTGATGAACAGAAACCCCTCAAATCCCTCAAAATATGCCGAAGTCGTGGGCAAAATATATTAAAAAAATAAGCCCTTCCTGGGAACGAGAAGCAGTTTTTAAGGATGAGTCGATTGTTGGAGCTTGACCACACACATTCATTAGATCTGACAAGAGCAGCTGCTCCTATCTTAATACTGTACTAACACATGCCCGTTGCATCCTGGCTTTAATGTATCTCATCATTACAGTACAAAAAAAAAAAAAAAACATTTCAAAAGAGATTTGTTTAAACCTTATTTAAACTGTTAGTATCAGAAGGTACGGCCAGTTGATCATTTTGGCTCTTTTGACGACACTGTGAGTTCATTTGCCTGTGTCCAGTTTACCTATGTTATTTATTACATAACGTAAAAGTGCCTTTAAACTAATTTAACTTTGCTTCAATACATGTAAGCAGATATATTATGATCACAGATTAAAAGCACCGTTGTTATAAGACGTTAGTGAGACCAGACCATCATATAAAATTGATATTGTAATAATAACAGTAAAAACACTTTAATTTACTGGGTTTTAATGTGAAAAAACCAAATGTGCTTTTAAATCATCCAAGTCTTTACTTTCTCATTAAATGATTGGTTTAAGTGTTCTGGTGCGTGCAGAACGAAGAAACTGGTCTGCACCAATCTCAAAGGCATCCAGCTGCACAGAAATTAGTGCACAGCAGTGATAAATTACTACAAAGGAGTGGTATTGGCGCTATGCTTTAGTGCAAGAGGTCCCAGGTTCACGCCCGCCCTCCGCCTGTGTGTGGATTGCCTCGCCCTGTGTGATGCGCCTGCCTGCGTAAACCAAGATCGCTACAATATATTAGAAAGCTACTTGTTAACAGTCAATAAAAAAATGACTCATTAACGTAGCATGATTAAGAGTAACTCCCTCATATATGGCTTATTTTCAAATAAAAAATACAAAGCTTTTTATTCATGCTGATATTTTTCCGTTTCCATTGTATTTGAAAAGCAATTTAAAAGAGCACATCTTTAAACAACGAAAGTAAATAGTTCAGTAAAGTCTTCTTTTTTTAGGGTAGCTAAGTGCTGATCCAGAAGACACAGCCAAAGGCTTCTGCAAATACTGCAGCGTCTCAATAAGATGCAAAAACAACAAAACATATAAACAATGCTACTCCACATTCTGCCTTGAATAAAATAAACTGCTCCCAAGAAGCACCGGTGTTGGAGGTTAACGACAGAAAGAGAAGGGCAGAATTGAAACTAGCGTTTCTAGTGGCAAATCACACGGCCATTTCCACTGTGGATTATTGTCTGAGATCATCAAAGACATTGTAAATGGCACAAACTGCAATGGCACCAATCTCAAAGGCATCCAGCTGCACAGAACTTAGTGCACAGCAGTGATAAATTCAGTCCTGGGGCCATGCTTTTTTATTTTATTTTTTTAAGGTTTTTTCAGGAAGAAGTAGGCGTTTTTTTGTAAAAGTAGTTGGCAGCCGTGGTCAGCTGTCCTTCATTACAAATGCTAGTTGCAGATACGCATGGTTGAAAGGTCGCCGCTATCTACAGGGCATTTGTGTCCCCTAACAAGCGATATTTATTGGCAACACGCCATAATACAGGAACAAATGTTCACTGCACTTTATCTGGTAATAACCCTTCTCCTTCCTTGTTTACAACTCACTCTGTATGTAAGCTGCCCTCAATCAAACTTTAGTCACACACGCTGTATGTACATTCATTCCCATTTGCATCAGTACACTCCATTACCTAACAGCGATTTTTTTTTTTTACAGTTTACACTTTACTATTATTATTATTTAAATACTTCAAATAATTACTCCTCTCCTGTAACTTCTATCTTTCCTTAAGGTTTGTTTAAATGCTTGTTGTTCACCCTGGTCCACTTCTGTTATTGAAAATTATTTGAATGGATTTATGCATGCCCACACAAAGTGGGGTGCAGCCCTCTCAAATTTGCCATTGTTGCACAGTAATTTTTAGAAAACAAAGACGGTGTGAGCAGGTGTCAATTTTAGACAAAAAGAAAGGAAATTAGATGCCCATTTTAATGTAATAGTTTTAATAAAACTAAGATTCTAAATATATTTGCTTTGTATTTGTGTTATGAAATGGCAATCAGAAAGCACATCATGAGCCCCCTGTGGCCCCCCAAGATTTGGACATTGCCTTATCTGGCCCTCCAGTGAATGTAATTGAATACCCCTGGTCTAGGGGATGTTGATCCCAACCAAGTATAGAGAGGGTTACCGTAGTGTAGTAGGTTCCTGGAGCAGGACATCTTGTTTAGTGAGACTGGTGTTCGCCTTGTGTGGCAAACTTTTATTTTTAGCTTTGTGTTGTTTAGTTTTCTTTATTAAATCTGGTGCTAGGACTACCATTGTTGGTAATTCAGTGACGACCCACAAACGTAACAAATGCCCTGTTACAGGACCCTTCTCCCAGGACATACCACTTTCCAAAATGACATCATTTAGAAGTTTAGTGTGGGCAAAATAACTATTCTCTTGGGTCTCTTCTGCTGAAACTTTTAGGGTGACAGAGGTTAGAGGGTAATGGGCAATGAATGCCTGGGAATGATTACTTAACAGACAAACCATTCCTCACAATCAAGGCTTCCTATTCCATGTCATCATTGCTCTGAAACGGATCAGTGCTTGTACTTGAAGCTTGGATACCTATTAGCATACAAGGGACATGTTTGCACCAAATAAAAGAGAAACACAAAACATTTATTTTGAATGATGTTACATAATAATGCATAGAAAGGTTTAGTAGCAGCTATTTTTTTCACTTGGTATAAAAAAACAAATGCAGTAATGCTGCACATTTTGAATCAAGCAAATGTTCAATTATTTTATTTTAAATGAAACAGCTATTAGAATGGATTACACAAAGCTTAAAGTTCCATTTTATTTCCAATTTATTTTATATCTACTTCAGTGGGGACTCAGATCACCTGGTTGTAAGGTCTTATTACATGATAACCAGTAGAGAAGGCCAAACCTGCATATACTGTAGGTAGGAAAGAAGCACTCTTAGTTGTCTTATCAATACTATTCTCACAAAACTGGTTAACTATGGATTTACTGTTAACATCTGAGTTACTGAACATTAGTTATTAAGCATGTATCCCATAGCCCCCAGTTTTAGGCTAATAATGGTCCATCAAATAAATAAATATTGTGAATACAATTTACAGCACTATCGAAACTTTTTTGGCAAAAAGAGCTAACAACCAGAGGGGCTCTTAAATGACAAGACAAACACAAATTAAATACAATTGAAAGATTTAATTATTTACCCCTGATTACTGTATGTTTGTGTACTAAAATGCTGGTGAAACCGTATCAAAGAAAATAAAACAAAATGAAATATTATAGACACTGCTTCAGTTTTTGCTAAATGTGTTAGTTTTGTTGCATTTCGACTCTACCTTTTACCATTCATCTTGCTATTGTTTGTTCTTTTAACCCATTTTTCGGAGCCCAACAGCATACAGAGGCAAATGGTCTAGGAACATTCACACTTCCAGGAGCATCTCCACATAAACCTAACCTGAACCTTAAATCATAATTTTACCCCAAACCTTCAAATTAATCCAAACCTTAAACTCACTATCAGATTGAGAAATTACTACTCAGTCCCCAGTGGGACTTCTGAAACTATTGTAGATGGAAAGATGCAGGAGGGTTTCAGCTTCAGGTATAATGCAAGTTCATAACCGATATTAAAGGAGGATTACAGTGGATTATTATTTATCAGTGCACTAGAGCCTGAACTCACTTCCCTGTTTACATTCACTACTCTCACCTTACAGGAAACAGAACCGAACCAACAGAACAAACAGAATAAAATAAGTTTCTGCCTTTTCGTGGTCAAAACATACAATTAAATAAGACAATAGTTTTCTACAACATTTAGCTTTTTAGACTGTAATATATTACAGGTTGTTAATTATTATTATTATTAACAGCGTTAAGCACAGTCAAATGCATACAAAATGTTATTTGATACTTAGGATTTGTAACTTATGGTCCACATCATTTAAAAGTACAATTCATTGCTTACAATCTAGAGGTAGGACGAGTCAGTTGCCACTGACAAATGTGATACTCATTATTTAATTAAAAATTACTTAAAACGCATTTTGCGAAATGTTTTTAATTACAGCAGCAGCTGCTCAGTGTTTAGAAACACAGCTCCTTTCATGCTGATTACAAAAGTCAGAGATGGCACAATGAAACCTATTATAAAAGCCTTTGAAAACAACTCATTTTTTAATTTGATCAATGGTTAATCAAAATTTAATTCACATACTGTATAGTTGACAACAATCACCACTTATTTTATGGGTGCTAATGAAATAACTGCAGAACTTCAAACTTCTAAGGAAAATTTAGAAAACTATGAAACTGTGATTCAATAAACTCAATGTGAAGCAGATGACTCCCATAACATTGTAATTAAGTTATATATTTGAACTTACTGCTTAGTGTGACATTGCATCCCCACAGTGAGGCTGCCACATCACTTGCACATGCAGTATAAACTAGTCATTCTCTATATTCTTTCCAGTTCGGATACCCCTTTAAAAGGATTTTGGTTTAGTGTTTAAATGTCTACTTTATATAAAAGTCCTGCTGCATTGCTCTAACAATTACGTATAGTTTGAACCAGTGCTTTAAACTGCAGATAGTGTTTCTAACACTGAAAGTCTTACTCTAGGGGGTGCAACATTAGCATTGACTAAACTGACAAATTTGACAAACAAGGACACATAAATACAAAAAATATCAGTCTTTTAACATGCTAATTTAGCAAAGCATGCAAGGGTAAACTTATGAATATTTACCCTTGCACTTGTTGCAAAATTTTTAACTGCTCCTACCTGCAACTATGTTGGTTCTTGCTGCTGTTATCCTAATAAAATGATTTTATTCAATTCAGAAAATGTGCACTTGTTGGTCAATAGGACCCTCCGCCAATAAATGTTTCATCCGGTACTAATAGTCGAGAATTGTCTGATGGTTTTTGGACTTCTGTCCATTGTGGGCTCAGTTGAGAATATAAAGGCTGGTTCATTTACCCACTATGCCAACTATCACCGCTATCTCAATCCCTCTTAAAAACACTACTTAGTTTCAGGATCACTCCAGACTAACAGGCCACCCTGTGTGAACACTTATGGTCAGGACCTTGATTAACATTGCTGGAGGCTGTGTCCACTGTGACTGGTCCTCTAAACAGGGAACCCATTCAAAAGTGCAGCTGCAAAACTGGAGAATAGAGAAAAATAAGAAAAGAGCCTCCAAAGGTACAGTTGAATGTGAGCTGCAGAATGGGGGTAATACTATTAAGCTCCTTTGTGTGATTTCAGTGAAGGAGCCTATAATGAGGCAACATATCAGGGAAGCTACTAAAGCCTTAGGAAGCTTTGCAGCCAATAAGGAAAAGCAGGTCACCCACACACTTAACCTGTTCATGCAAGAGGAAGTCACTTAATTCTCCCAATATTGTAAAGGAATCAAAATCATTAGTCTTATGCTCCAAAGGAAACACATGTTGTACTCTTAAGCTTTGTCTCTAAAGGATAACCAATTTTCCCCAAACATATAGCTGTCCTAGAGCTTTTTAACATGCCTTCTCTTAAAGGTGTAGTTTCCTCCATACACATTCTGTAAATGTCTTTTTAATCTTCTTAAAGCATCTAAAGAAAACAGAAAACATTTAGATGCTTTACAAAGGTAATCTGCTCATTGTATTGCTTTATAACCTTATAACTAGCAACATTTTATGGGGCTGCATTATATATAAGTAGAAAAATATCTGGCTCAGTTATCAAACTAATACCAGATGAAGTAATTATGTAAAACACAGGTTTGGGAATACTTTTAATTTTATGAAAACTTACAAATTACTAGCATAAACTCATTAGAAAATGTTTGAGAATCTAGTCCATAATGTCTATTTACCACACTAACTTGAAAGTTATGGTTTAATGTCACATTGTTTTTACTAGTAGCTGTAGTACATTTTTTTATTTGTAGTTACAGATACTTTTATGTAATCAGGGTTGACATTCAGTAACTGAGACATCATGATGGCTGAAATGCCATGTTTGAACTTTTCTAATTTAATGATTGAATTGGAAACAACGTTTGAAAACAGGGGTGCGTTCAACCAAGAGAAATTTTGTAACTAACTATGTTCACACTGAACAATTATATGCATAGGCACCGGGTTTGTATAATATTTGGTGGTGCCCAGTATGGGTCAGAGTTCCGCCCCCAATACCTGCATCCGAAACAAAATAAATAAATAAATAAATAATGTATGGATGGATTGGAAACAGTAAAACATTTAACAGTTTCTCTATATTGCATAAAACCACTACCGTAAGAAAAACTTATTGTGGTTGTATCTATTTTATTTTATATCTAGTACATATTATTGCTTATACTGAGTTGGAGTGCATTGTCCTATAAAATGGTATATTAGAGGGTAAATGACAAAGCTCTGCTGAATACAGTAGCAACCAAGTGCTGATGGATCCATAACCCACAAAAGCAAATACATCCTGAAATAAAAAAATTAAAAAAAGAAAAGTAGCTCTTACTTTTGAGATGTTCCAATTGTTTCCAAAACTGACAAAGTTCTCTGTTTTGCTGCTCTGGCCGCCCAAACACTGCCTTTAAACTTTAAATGATTAAACAAGCATTTAATTTCAAAAGAGCAAGGAGTGTAAACAATACTTCAGAGTCGTTTTAAAGCAACAACACAGACGATATGATATGGTACACAATGGGACTGTCAGTTAGGGTTCCCACCTCTGATTTACAAAAAACCGGGACACCAGGGTCATTTCGTACAAAAAAATAAAATAATAATAATAATAATAATAATAATAATAATAATAATAATAATAATAATAATATATTTTGATGACAAATGTCCCAGGACAGTTGCCTCAAAAAGTGAACAATCCAGGCAAAACCAGAACGGGTGGCAACCCTACTGTCAGTTAAGCCTCAAAATAGCAATCGATTAATTGGGCACACAAGTAAATATCATGATTGTACTGCCCACTTACATTTTCGATCCATCCCTCTCCCCGCGACGTTATTATTTTAATATCATTGCTGTTCAGTAAAAGCTTGTGCACAACAATTGAATGCGAGCGGTAATTACGCCTGGTAGCGTCAGGATAACAGACAAACAAACAAAAAAACACAACATTTGCAACAAGCCTAAAGCATGTTTAACATACTACAGTTACTAAAACATTTATTACAAACAGACTACAGTACTTTGGAATGTAATCTACATAAACTAGACACTGAATAATATATATATATATATATATATATATATATATATATATATATATATATATATATATATATATATATATATATATATATAATCACTGAATAATATATATATACTATTCACTGACAGCTGCAGCATCACACATTGCATCTTGTTAATACTTTAACCGTCACTATCTGTGAAACACACAATGTGGAAATCCCTGCCTAAAACACCATCGTCCTCATCATTATCATCATCATCATCATAATAATAACAAATGGATTTACTTAACACAACATGCATACCCGCTATATCTGGTCATTACTCCAAAATTGCGGTTAACATCACTGCTCGTTTATGTATTTATTTATTTATCTAACGTTATTGAATATTGTTAAATATTCATTATATAACAGTTCATTTTCAAACTCCAAAGAAGTACAGATAGGATGGGACCAGCAAATCAGACGCTAGTTAACACGAGCAGGAAAACTGCACGCCCACTACTTGTCTTTGGCCGAGAAATACTGTAAATAGCAAGGCAGGGCGTTCGGTGCATTTTATTAACTATGCGGGTTAATATATATAATGTAGACTATGAGCTTTTGGGAGATCTAATTTTAAGAGTGAAAACAGCATAGGTTGGCATTTAAACTAAAGTGTGGTGAGAACCAATGCTAAACAAATCAGTACTTTGCCACAACAAAAACTTTTGCTCTTCGTTTGTTTTAAAATATATATATATTTAATTGTCTATTCTTGAATCCTCTTTTTTTGTCTCTGGCTTATATCATGATTATAATTGTGCTTCTGTAACATGGATGGCTTAAGGGTGAAGTCAGACCAGGAAATGCAGGCAACAAGTATTGCGGGGGTGAGTTGCAAATGTGCTTATTTTTATTATAAATAAAAGGTTTGAACAAAACAGAAACAAAAACAAAACAGCACAATGGCCAAAGCAAACAGGTAAAATAAAGCAACAAACAAACAAACAAGCAATTGTTATTTTAAATATCTTACTGTCACTCCGTCTCCTGGCTTCAAACTCTAACTCTCATCCATCCCCCGGGAGCGGCTGCTTCGCTTTTATATATGTAGCCATCTCCCAATTGGTAATTAATTCATTAATTTGGGAGACGGCCACGTTACGCACAAGTTTTAGCTGGATGGGGGATTTTAACCCCATCCATGCTGTAAAACAGTAATAACAAACATTGTGTTTTATTAAACACTAAATAATACATTTAAATTATAATACAACAAATACAATACAATATAAGCGCAGGGGTGGGGTTACCCCGCCACACATCTCCCCCCTTGTGCATACCACTCACAGTCTTAAAGGCCAACTCCCCCATTAAAGTCCCAAAAGTCTCAGTCAGGTTTCTGGCACCTGATTGGAGCTACTAATGGGCCCACGCACGGCCATGGTGTGAGTCCCTACTCCAGTGACCACACTGGCAGCGGAAAGGCTGACAGCGGTGCGGCACACTCTGGTAGGGGCAATCCTGACAGCAGAAACGCTGCCTCCTCTGACCGTGTAGCCAGCAGGGGCAATGCTGGCAGCGGTGCAGGACAGGGCAGGAGCGGTCCCTCAGGAGGCGACAGCAGGAGCTGACCTTCGGGAGGTAACTGCAGGTAGTCTCCGTCTGGGAGGGACGCTGGGCGATGTTTCTGCTGGAAACATGATTAAACAGAAAGGGCAAATGGAGTTTTAACTTTTACACATTAGGTCAAAGAAATGAACTGGAGAAGGAGCGCTTGGGATGTTAAAGCAATGTGAATAATAGTTCTTAATTTATTAAAGAGAGGGTAAATTAGTACCGCTCAGTGAGTGAAGACTCTGGGCCTCTAATTGCCACAATCGTGTGTTCTTCAATTTGTATCTGTTTAGTTTTGGCCTGGAAGCATATGAATTTAAGAAATTCTGCAGCACAACCATCCCTTACCTTCATGATGACTTTGTCAGTTTTAGTTAAGAATAGAATAAAATGGAGTAGGATTCAGGAATAAAAAATGACACTACATGTTGTCTGAAATATATGAATGGTCTTACAGTATTTTAAGAACTAATCCCAGCCCCCCACATTAACAGGTATTAGTGCAAACCATGTTATTCAGCAAGGGGCATGATCCACATACCGTACAGCACGCATTACTGTGGGTTCAGCCTTCTTATTATTATGTTTCAATCAACTGAGCTCTTAATCAGGGAGTTAAAAAAGATGTATGTATTTATTTCACAGTTTACTATATATGCTACATCTAAACTATGCTTTCTGAAATATGCAGTCTCGTGTTCCTTTTCAGAAAAAGATTTACGAGCTTTGACAAACTTTTCATACATGTTGCTTTTTAATATTATTTGCCTCAAAACTCATCTCAGAACCGTCCTGTCTTACTCTTTCAACAGAATGTTCCCTTGCCAGTTGGGTCTGGCACAGAAGATGCTTGGGTTTGAATGGGGTTTAAAAACTCTAGCTGGATTACTGTGCAGTTTTCTTGTATCGTATTGAAATTAATGTAAAGGATTTATCTTTGTTTGGTGTCTGACTGTAGTCAAAACTACAGACATACACTGTTCAGCACACAAATATAATGGCACCATTTAATTAGATTTATGCCAAGACTCAGAAGAAATATAACTGGTAATACATCTCTCTTCCCCCTAAAATACCTTTCAATTCCTCTGAGATTTTGTGCTGGAGCAGTCTACTGTTTCCCATCCCTTAAGGAACTGCTTGGAACAGAAATATTTTGTAATTAACTTTCTGTGGGTCAAAGAAATGTTCTATGCGATAACTCTTACTCACACTATGACAAGTTTTTTCTGTGCTATGTACTACACAGCCACATTCAATTTGTCATGTTGGGTGTTATGTGGGATTGTCACAATTTGAATTTCTAGCGTGAAATTGCTTCTGGATCACAAGATGATCTCCTAGCTTAATGCTTAATAGAACATAACACAGGTGAATGCATTATCCAAGCTATGCCACTTTGCATTATGAACTTCTGGTTGTTTTGTGGAAAAAAACAAACTGCTGGCAAATGTTACAATATACCTAAGGCCTGCCCTGCGCAAAGCTTATTAGCTCAATTTGACACTACAACAGTGACCTCGGTCAAGTCTATGGTGCATATATCTTGCCTTTTATAAATCATTGCCATTCTGAATAGTTTTAGACAAGGTTTTAACATTCAGTCATTTTACAAAATGCATTAAAACGACATTGTTAAAATCACCTATTTTCTCTGTTCTAAGCCTATCACATGAATTTACTCTGAGAGTGATACTCTTAAACTGAGGACAGGGAAGGTGACAGGGAAATGAACCTGGACACACTTCATTTGCAATACAATGGGAACTGGTAATTACATTATGTCTTAATTGATTTTAAGTATTAACTAAATACATACTGTATTTTATAAATACTGTAGGTGAAACATATTGGTACATATTGCTGTGAAATATGTCAATAACACACTAGAAAGGGAGTAGGGCTCATCTAAACAAAGGCTGTAGATTTTATCCAGTCTGCTCCAGGGTACCCAGACTGGTCTGCTAGTCTGCAGGTTGACCCTATTTTTTTGTTTTTGTTGATAACCATCCATGGTATTTGTAGCAAGTAGCACATTTTGGTTATGAGAAAATGACTCTGTACCAGCATAAAAAAACATCCGCAGCAGCCTGGGCAGGGTCAGGGGCTAACACATGACTTCTGGGAAGGAAGGTGAATCATGGGAGTGGGTCAAGAGAGGTGGCAGCTGGGGGATGCTGCAAGGAAACAGCAGAGAAGTGTCAGCCAAATAGGTAAGCCATTGAGGTTAAATACAAGGAAACATTAGCAAAGCTGGGATACTGGAGTTTAGTAATGTGTTTTGGAAACATTGTTGTATTACAATCTATGAAAAAAAAACTATATTATAACATGGGATGAACTTGTTACATTTTCATGAATACATTAATGTTGTTGTTTTTATTAAACACATATTATCCTAAAAAAACAAACAAAACAAGCATAATATATTTTTTCTCATTTCTACATTGACATATTATCAAAAATGTAAAGATAAGTAAAGAAAGTTTGTAAAAACCTTATTGTTCCATATGCAGCTGTATTTGTATTTATTTACAGTGACTATAGAAAGTCTACACCCCCTTGAACTTTTTTCACATTTTGTTGTGTCAGTGCCTCAGAGTTTCATGCATACTTATCTACACACCATACTCCACACTGTTAAGGGGAAAAAAAGTTTTTATTGAGAAAAAAATTATATATTAAAAATACAAAACTGACAGATCATAATTGGATAAGTCTCCACCCCCCTGAGTTAATACTTGCTGGAAGCATCTTTGGCAGCAATTACAGCTGTGAGTCTGTTGGGATAGGTCTCTACCAACTTTGCACACCTAGATTTGGCAATATTTGACCATTCTTCTTTACAAAACTGTTCAAGCTCTGTCAAGTTCCTTGGGGAGCGTTGATGGACAGCAATCTTCAAGTCATGCCACAAATTTTCGATTGGATTTAGGTTGAGGCTCTGACTGGGCCACTCAAGGACATTTACCTTTTTGTTCCTTAGCCACTCCAGTGTAGCTTTGGCTGTGTGCTTTGGGTCATTGTCATGCTGAAAGGTGAACTTCCGTCCCAGTTTCAGCTTTCTTGCAGAGGGCAGCAGGTTTTCCTCAAGGATTTCTCTGTACTTTGCTCCATTCATTTTCCCTTCTATCCTGACAAGTGCCACAGTCCCTACCGATGAGAAACATCCCCATAACATGATGCTGCCATCACCATGCTTCACAGTAGGGATGGTGTGCTTTGGGTGATGCGCTGTGTTGGGTTTGCGCCAAACATAACGCTTGGCATTTAGGCCAAAAAGTTCCATTTTAGTTTCGTCAGACCACAAAACTTTTTGCCACATGGCTACAGAATCTCCTGAGTGTTTTTTTGCATACTCAAACGAGATTCAAGGTGGGCTTTCTTGAGTAATGGCTTCCTTCTTGCCACCCTACCATACAGGCCAGATTTGTGGAGTGCTTGGGATATTGTTGTCACATGCACACTTTGACCAGTCTTGGCCATAAATGCCTGTAGCTCTTGCAGAGTTGCCATTGGCCTCTTGGTAGCCTCTCTGATCAGTCTCCTTCTTGCTCGGTCATCCAGTTTGGAGGGACAGCCTGATCTAGGCAGGGTCTTGGTGGTGCCATACACATTCCACTTCTTAATAATCGTCTTGACCGTGCTCCAAGGGATATTCAAGGCTTTTGATATTTTTTATACCCATCCCCTGATCTGTGCCTTTCAACAACTTTGTCCCAGAGTTCTTTTGAAAGCACCTTGGTGCTCATGGTTGAGTCTTTGCTTTGAAATGCACTATCCAGCAGAGGGAACCTACAGGAACTGCTGAATTTATCCTGAAATCATGTGAATCACTACAATTTAACACAGGTGGAGGCCACTTAACTTGGTGTGTGATTTTGAAGGCGATTGGTTACACCTGAGATAATTTAGGATTGCTATTACAAGGGAGGATGGACACTTATCCAACCAAGCTATTTCAGTTTTTATTTTTAATTAATTTTCTACAAATTTCTAGACTATTTTTTCACTTGGAAGATGTGTAGATAAATGAAAAAAATATATATATTTTAATGCATTTTAATTCCAGGCTATGAGGCAGCAAAAAGTGAAAATTTTGAAAGGGGGTGTAGACTTTCATAGGCACTGTAACTAATTGGATTGTCATGTGCTTTTCATGGAATGAAAATTATAATTTTTTAAAAAATACTTTACATTTTTGCCTTTTCCCATACATAACATGGAATTATGGAATATATAACATATTTTTCCTAAAAAAACAAAAAAAGTTAATTTCACTGATTTTTACATTAATGTGTATGAAATATCATCACCAGAAAGTGATTACATTTCCATGGATATCATAAAGTGTACCGAACCATGATAATCTAAGCATAATAAATGCAATAGCATGTCATCTTGAGTTATCTCTCAGGTCTGAAAGCAAGTGGTTAAATGGCAAGTGATAAAGTATCACAACCCATGGAGAAGAATTTATGATGCCTTGTCAGAGCAAGAGCCTGTTAACTCGTATTACAATCACAGTCACTAAGAGACTTCAAACTTTTGGTTTCCAAACTTAGCAAACAAACTGATTGCAGCCTTTGGGAGTCACTTACGAAAAGGTGCTAAACTTTACGGTGCGCGATATTTGCAATTTGTGTGCATGTTAATGATTTCCGCATTTACTATTGCAATTTTATTTACTATTGCGTGTGATACTGGTCATATTATGGCGCACACTAAATGTAGTGCATCACACTATGGTAATCAGAATGAATATGTGATTGTTATTGTAATGCATGCTGATGTATTTAAATGCCCATCCAGCTCAGAATAGCTGTAATCACATGGTATTTACTAAAGAACGTTAATTTTAGTGCACGCATTAAAGTAATCATTTATTAGTGTGTATGGAAACCTGGCTTTAACCATTGATAGGTGTGCTATTTAAATCTATTTTTCTGGCCTGAAAACTAGTGATGTGCAGTTCAATTCTTTTTACTGACTCGATTCGTTTGATTCATTCAGTTTAGTGAATCAATTCAACAGATTTGTTTGTTTAATTCACTGATTCACTAACATATATATATATATATATATATATATATATATATATATATATATATATATATATATATATATATATATATATACAGTGTCTTGCAAAAGTATTCAGACCCCTGACCAATTCTCTCATATTACTGAATTACAAATGGTACATTGAAATTTCATTCTGTTTGATATTTTATTTTAGAAAACACTGAAACTCAAAATCAATTATTGTAAGGTGACATTGATTGTATGTTGGGAAATATTTTTAAGAAAAATAAAAAACTGAAATATCTTGCTTGCATAAGTATTCAGCCACTGTGCTGTGGAAGCTCCCAGTTTACACCGATGAAAGAAATTGCCCTAACGAGGACACAATTACCTTACCATTGGCCTCCACCTGTGAACCATTAAAGTTGCTGTCACATTTTCTGGATAAAAACCCCACTGTTGAAGGATCATTGGTCAGGCTGTGAATCTGAAGGAAAATGAAGACCAAAGAGCATTCTACAGAAGTTAGAGATAAAGTAATACAAATGCATAGATTAGGGAAAGGGTACAAAATAATATCCAAGTGTTTGGATATCCCAGTGAGCACAGTTGGATCGATAATCAGGAAGTGGAAGCTGCATCACACCACCCAGGCACTGCCAAGAAAAGGCTGTCCCTCAAAACTCAGTGCTCAAACAAGAAGGAGACTTGTGAGAGAAGCCACAGAGAGGCCAACAATCACTTTGAAGGAGCTACAGAGTTCAGTGGCTGGGAGTGGAGTAATGGTGCACCAGTCAACCATATCAAGAGCTCTGCATAACACTGGCCTGTATGGGAGGGTGGCAAGAAAGAAGCCATTACTCAAAAAGTACCATCTGAAAGCACGTCTGGAGTTTGCCAGAAAGCATGAGAGTGACCCAGCTGCGATGTGGGAAAAGGTTTTGTGGTCAGATGAGACCAAGATAGAGCTTTTTGGCCAAAACTCAAAGCGCTATGTGAAGTATGGTGGTGGCAGCATCATGCTGTGGGGATGCTTCTCATCAGCAGGGACTGGGCATCTTGTTAAAATTGAAGGAAGAATGGATGGAGCATAATACAGGGAAATACTGCAAGAACCTGCTTCAGTCCGCTAAAAAACTGAAGCTTGGGAGGAAATTCACCTTTCAGCAGGACAATGATCCCAAGCACAAGGCCAAAGCAACATTGGAGTGGCTCAAGAACAAAAAGGTGAATGTCCTACAGTGGCCCAGTCAAAGTCCTGATCTCAATCCCATTGAGAATCTGTGGCACTATTTGAAAATTGCGGTCTACAAGCGTCGTCCAACCAACCTGAACAACCTGGAGCAAATCTGCCAAGAAGAATGGGCCAAAATCACTCCGACACTGTGTGCAAAGCTGGTACATACTTACCCCAAAAGACTTAAAGCTGTTATTGCAGCCAAAGGTGGCTCTACCAAATATTAATGTGTGGGGGTTGAATACTTATGCAAGCAAGATATTTCAGTTTTTTATTTTTCTTAAAAATATTTCCCAACATAAAACCAATGTCACCTTACAATAATTGATTTTGAGTTTCGATGTTTTAAAATAAAATATCAAACAGAACGAAATTTCAATGTACCATTTGTAATTCAGTAATATGAGAATTGGTCAGGGGTCTGAATACTTTTGCAAGGCACTGTATATATACATTGTAATGTACGTGTCTAATGTAAGTGTCTATTGTTAATGTATTTTATAGTACAGAAATAGGCAGATAACTAGAAGCAGTTTTTCTAGAACACTGACAAAAAAACTCAGTATCACAAATGTAATATAATGGAAGAAATAGAAGAGCTTTTTACTTTCAATGGAAATCTCAAACAGTAAATAAAAAATATGTATATAATGCTAAGTCTCAATATTTAACTTGTATTCCAAAATATAACGTTTTTAACAGCACTGAAAAAAAGATACTGACAAGCTGTGAAAATGCAAATCAGTAAACAGTACCATTATGAAATGCACCTTTTAATGACTTCTGTCCGGACACTTGACACTTCTTTTCTCGCACACTTGATAACAATGCTCATTATGTGTTCTGATTCTGCAACTTTTCCACATCATGTCTGTTGATGCAGAATCCAGTGTAAGAAAATTGGTACTTCTGCATTTCTCTCTTTCATTTTTTCCAGCACTCTGCTAGCCAGTCCACTCTTTTGTCCAGTCATATATGGTGCATCCTCTGTTGTAATCCCAGTTAGTTTATTCCAAGGTATTTCTGCACTTTCCATGGCTTCTTGAAGTTTAAAAAAGTCCTTTCCTGTGGTTGTGTTGTTCATGGCATCCACAGCACTTTAGTTTTTTCTTCTCATTTTCAGAAAAACCTTTTGTTGAGACTCAGTAGCTTCTTTCATTTCCAGTAATCTCAAAATATGTTGCTTTGTGTGCGTGTCATAGTGACATTGTATGTTATAATCTTTCATAACTGCAACCATTGAACTGCATATCGCTTATGTGACATCTCCAACTACTTTTTGGCTATTGATTTTAAATTTTACACAAAGTAAAATAAATAGTTTAAACAAGCCTTTGCTTCCGAATCAAAATTATGTGTTCTGTGCTGTTACACGTGCTTGGGGAAAAAGATCCTGTGTGCTATTTGATTGGCTATTTTACTACCTCTGTGAGCTGTGACTGGCTTAAAAGGAATGTCACTCATACAATGCAGACTGCACATGTGTTATATTAAAGAGGCAGGTTGTTTTAAAGAAGAATTCCAAAACGATACAGTAGTCAGTACATCAATGCAATTTTAGAAACTAAAATTTTGGGCAGCCAAAAATTGCCCAGCGGGCCCTATGTTTGACACCCCTGCTTTAGTATTAACTATTTATTTTAAACTATGTCATTCAGCTTTAACTGGAACCTATTGCACAACATGACTTTTATTGTATATGCATTAAGGAGAAAAGAAAAAAAGCTTTTTTTTTTGGTTTTACATCAGAAAAAGAAAACACGTTAAAATTAAAAGGTAAGCAGTGCAGTTTCACTTTATGTTTCCTCTGCCTGTCCCCTGCTGAGTGCTGTGTCTGTTGATCGCTAATTTTCGGTCAATGTAAGCCACCTCCACCTTCACAATAAGCTACTGACCAAAAAATGCCGGGACTGCTGGGGCTTTTAATATCATGGTGGTCACTGGTAAGTCTCTGACATTATCGTGCACATTAACTTATTGCTCACAATGCATGTAGTGTGCACGGTATGGTATGTAAATTAGCCAAGTACTGTGCACATTTTAATGCGTTCTCTGTTAGTAAATGGGGCAGTAAATTTAGATTTATTATGCATGTTAGGCTCACTTTGTGTCTTAATATACCTGAATGTGTATTTTCCTTCAATTGGCTCCAGGCAATGGCAGCAGAGAATGTCCTTAAATGTGTATTATATTAGGTGTGGTCATTGGCAAAACCTATAGGGAAGCACTGGAAGTGTGAGCAACACATACAGTATCAAGCTGTAAGAAGGGTTAACCTTACAATTATACTGTTTTGTACATTTAAAAAAAAAGTGTTCATCATGACAGATTTATTGAAATACAACAGAGTTCAAATGATTGTTTGGCTGAAAAATCCAGACAAATAACATCCACTTTGGCCCTTTCACATGTAACCAGCCAGTGACACAATATGGACGAATTACTTTGAGGTTATTCATAGTACACTTCATTTAGCAGCTGCATCATTGTAGCCATATTTCAACATATAAGTGGCTGCTAAAAGCATTACTAATGCTTGTATTAAATATGCCTGTCATGTAATTTGGAATGACAGCATCTGGGTCTGCAGTAGAACCTGATTGAGAAAAAACAGAGATAAAATTATATAGCATGTGTCTGTGGAATAAATGCACAATATAGGCACTACAAAACATGTTGAATCTACAGTGGGTGTCCAAAATAAAAGGCCAGACCTGTTTTAATTTTTTTTTACTTGTTGCAGCTTTAACCTTTCAGTTTCAAACAGACAGGAGCAATGGCAATATTCCAACTCTTTCTTTTTTTAATTTTCTGGGAAAAGCTTAATTTTTATCCAGTATGTCAGCTGCCATTCCAGTAATTGTTGTATTAGGAATACAACTCGGTTTGTATCTTCAATGAATCCTGCTTAGAATATCACAGTGTATTATTGGGTACAGGAGCAAGAGGTCCCATGACTTGTCAGTTTTGTATAATCAAGACCTAATATTAGCCTCATTTGCCAAACAAAATAACAGGGATACTTGAGCCACAATAGCACTAAATGCCTACATGGTTACAAAGCTTAACAGATGTGGTTAGTAATGGTCAGAAAATTCATGTCATACTTTATGACATGTTCTAGAGAAGGTACATTTTCAAGGGAGTTCTGTGACAGAGACAGAATGATTCTTGGTGATAAATCTCCCTCCCGACCTGTGAGGGCGCTGTGTAAAGGGAACAGAGTGCCCTGGACTGGATGGCTTGACAATTCATTCCCAGGGTTATGTGGAAGTTGGCCATCTGGAAAGGAGGCGGGGCTACAGTACACCAAGTCATCACCCTAGAAGGGAAGCGATGTGGCAACCTTGGACTGGAGGAGAATGGTTATGGTTATGGTTATGGTTAAGGTTGCACCACTAAAGGACAAGTGAAACGTAACCGTGAGTGTTTTGTTTGTTTGTTTCGTCTAACTGTTGTATTTGTTATTTGTTAGACGGCTAACACAATCTGGAGCTGTCGCTACAGCACAAACCCGGATAACCAGCACGGATAAATTGTATTTGCACCACTAGTACTAATAGCACTCACCCTGGACTTGGACTTGTGTTTGAGTATTGTGTGTGTTTAAATACCCTGCTTAATATTTTGGGACTGAACCCCGTGTTTATTTAACTGAGCAGTACACATCATTGGGTACTGCCAGTCCTCCATTTATTGTTTACTGTTGTCTATTGGATTACAAATTAAAACCATCAGTTCACCAGTACTTTGTTGTCCATCGTTATCTTGAACACTGCATGACCTCTACACCTGCGCACTGCAACACACATTGCCACAAGTTCTTACCAAGGTTTTAAAATAATTTTCTTCTTATTTGCATTAGCAGTAGGATTAACAGTGTATTTTAAAAAGTACCAATAAATAAATGAATATATAATATATATGGCTATGTTTACAACCAAAATAGAAGAAGCAAGCTCTAATTGTAGGGGTACTAGTCTTATTTCTTGGTTGTATACAGATAAGACAACACTATAAAAGCAAAAGTTGCTTCTTCCAGATTAAGCTGAAGATCAAACCAGACTTTACGCACCAATCCGATCGCGGTGTCAGGGGACAGTGCCTCACTTTCCCGCCGACGCTTAAAATCCAGGACGGTAATTTGGTGGGGTGGGTGGGTGGTGTGTGGCCTTGTCTACCTGCTTTTCTAAACGTTTTCATAACTGATAGGAATACGTTCTTGTTGGTTTTAAACACACTGTCAGCAGAGATGTTAAAACTTCTACTGTTAAAACATCTATTTAGTCTAGCTCAGCGTTATAAAATTGGAGACTGAATACTGGTCACCAGTTGAACTTCTTTCACTGGCATAACATTCTGTTATGTTGTTAAGATTGTTTTGACTTATTTGCTTAAAATGAATGTCCATATTTATTTTTTTAAACCAGCTTTAAGTACATTAACAGCCCATGCTGTAGTGTTTTTAGTGTTTTTTAAATCTTTGTTTTCTTCTATTTCATTGAGCTGTTCTGTTAGCTGTCTACTCTTTAGCTGTCTACTCTTGACAGTTGTTGGTGCACTTATTTTATCTGTATTTTTTTTCAGGTGGACTGCTGTCTTCACTCAGAAAGTTGGTGTTGTACCAGTTATGTGGAGTTTCATCCCCAAATATATTAAAAGAAATAGGTGGAATGTCACTCATTTTTGGCATTGGTTTTGTAACTAATAACAAATAAAATGGCAGTTTGTCATGGAATTTAGAATGTAGTGGTTCATAGTGATTTATTCAGCGGCTCATTAGTATGTAAGTCATATTATACACTATATATACGCATGGTCATAAGATGCTGTTTAACCAGACAGAGGTTGTTATGTTTCCAAGCCGTGTTATAAGAGAATTTACTGCTCACCCTTGGGTTAGCCCTTATACAAGTTTATCATAATTTACCCTGGTATTACCATGTATATTAATATGCTTTACCATACCGCACTGTTACATTGTTTTCCTATGCTTTACCATGCTTTTACACTTTTATAAGGGAGGTGGCTTCGATAAACCCCTTGGGCTTTTCCGTCGGGGCTTTTGTCTCATCCCCAGCCCCCCTCCCCCTGGTGTGCATTCAATTCTCATATCACACACTAACCCTTACATTATTCTTTATATATTACTGCATTCATTCTTTTTTTTTTCCACACAAACTAGCCTACTTTGACACATTTGGGGCTACCCCGAGAATAATTCAAACTCAGATCGGTAATTCAAAGTGGTCTCAGTTTGACATGAAGGAATTAATGCATTTATGTATTTGTTTACGTATTAATATTGTATGAAACTGAAGATGATCCTGTATAAAGAGAAATAAGCTAACTTACTTTAAGAAGGACGTACTGTATTCTATTTCATATGTGCATCCACAGCTTTAAACACTCAATTATAAATCTTAGGTAAAACTATATATATATATATATATATATATATATATATATATATATATATATTGTGGGCGTGTGGGTGCACACAGACAAAGCAGACAGT
This sequence comes from Acipenser oxyrinchus oxyrinchus, assembly GCA_030684275.1. NCBI lineage: Eukaryota > Metazoa > Chordata > Actinopteri > Acipenseriformes > Acipenseridae > Acipenser > Acipenser oxyrinchus. The sequence goes on from CM060247.1 coordinate 46,039,691, forward strand.
AGTTTCCAATCCAAGTTCGTTTAATAAACTTCACCAAAACACAAAAAATAAACTTCCTCGCTTACTTCACAACAGAAAATCTCATTCTCGCTGTGAGATGCGATGTAAAAAAACCAAACAGTTCAAACAGGATTTGTATAACCAAAAGAAACAAAATGTAAACTAACTGGACCGTTCACCACATCCAGTTACTTTGTTCCAGGGTTTTACCAGGTTGGTTGTTGGCTTCAGCTTGTCTCCAGCCTGTGAAAACCAGCGGCATCTATTTCCCCGTTGCTGTGTTCCCTTCCAACAACGCCGGCCCAGGAAAGAAGATTTTAGTTTCAAAAGCAGTTCTTTTAGCTTCTGTTTTATATTGACGGTCAGTCTTGGTTGTGGATAACCTCACGCTGCTCACTGGTTAGAAGCCAAACTTGACTGGCTGGGAAGGCCTTCTTTTAAAGGGTGCTGCACCATCTGGCAATTGGATGGTTACAGGCTACAGGTGCGGGCCAATTTAGGCTAATGGGAATTAACCATGGTACCACCTTGGTCCCCTACCTAACCACACCTGCAGCCTGTTTACCCGTTAACTCCTTGACGTCATGGCAGGCAAGTATGCTGACCACAGGTCTATCGTTGTATTATCTGCCACACCTGTGGGCTTGTTCCTAGCCTGCCATGAACGCCTCCTGCTGGTGAATCTGTGAGCTGGCTCACATTCCCTCCCCCTTTGCGACTGCATATTCCTGGAAAAAAAAACAGAGTCATCATGCAGTCTGGACAGCACATCAGCATTTACATGTTCCTTCCCAGCCCGGTGTTTTATATCGAAACAGTAAGGCTGGAGGGTCAAGAACCAGCGAGTGAGACGTGGATTGCTATCTTTCTGACTATACAACCATCTAATAGGGGAATGGTCGGTGACGAGTGTGAAACGGCGACTCCATAAGTAATACCTGAGACTTTCCACGGCCCATCTTATGGCCAGGCATTCTTTCTCAATAGTTGCATAATTACGTTCACGGGGAAGGAGCTTCCTACTTAGATACATAATCAGATGCTCCTCCCCCCCAACCTCCTGTGCCAAAACTGCTCCCAAGCCAACATTGGATGCATCAGTCTGTAAGACGAACGGTTTTGCAAAATCAGGATTACGCAAAACGGGGTGCGAGGCTAAAGCCTGCTTTAGGTCCTGAAATGCCGCTTCACACTGGTCTGACCACACAATGGGTTGATTTTTCCTACCTCTTGTAAGCTCTGTGAGGGGTGTAGCGCGAGTGGAGAACTGTGGTATGAACCTCCTATAATACCCCGCTAACCCCAGGAATGCTCGAACCTGCTTTTGAGTTTTGGGCCGAGGGTAACTGTGAAGGACCTCCACCTTCTTTTCTTGTGGCTTCAGCCAGCCCTGCCCCATAGTATACCCCAGATATTGTGTTTCAGAGAAGGCTAACCTACATTTCTTTGGGTTAGCTGTCAATCCAGCCTCACGTATGGAGTCCAGTACTGCTTGAAGCCTTTGTAGGTGAGTCTGCCAGTCATCACTAAAGATGACGACATCATCCAAATAGGCTCCCGCATATGCAGTGTGAGGACGTAGCACCTGATCCATTAACCGCTGAAAAGTAGCAGGGGCTCCGTGAAGACCGAAAGGCAGAACCACAAACTCAAATAAGCCGTCAGGGGTGGCAAACGCCGTCTTTTTGCAGGAGCTTGGGGACAACGGTACCTGCCAGTATCCCTTGGTTAAATCCAGGGTAGAGATATACTGGGCGGTCCCCAACCGCTCCAGTAACTCATCCACCCGGGGCATGGGATAAGCATCAAATTTAGATACCACATTCAGTTTCCTGAAATCTATGCAAAATCGAACCGAACCATCTGGTTTATCCACCATGACCACAGGGCTGCACCACTCACTGCGTGACTCCCGGATAACCCCCAAGTCCAGCATTTTACGCACCTCATTGCGCATGACTTCCCATCTAGTTTCGGGTACCCTAATGTACCTTTGCTGTACCTTTACTCCCGGTTTGGTCTCGATCCGGTGCTGGAAGAGGTGTGTGGACCCTGGGAGGTCTGAAAAGACCGCTCCGTTACCCTGTATCAGCCTATCCAGCTCGGCCTGCTGCTGTTTATTCAGTTGGCCGCTGGTGGCTACAGTCAGGGAACCCCCGGGTCGCGCCTCACTCTCTTCCATGTCAGGTTGTCTGAAAAAAAAACAATCCTGGTCTTTCCAGGGTTTTAAAAGGTTAATATGATATATTTGATGAGGCTTACGCCTCCCTGGCTGATGCACCTTGTAATTCACTGGGCCCATCTTTTCTACAATTTCTACCGGCCCCCTCCATTGTGCCAGAAACTTATGGGGATCGGATGGGACGAGCACCAATACCTTGTCGCCCACCTGAAATTCACGAGCGCGAGCTCCTTTGTTATATTGACGCTGTTGTGCTCCCTGCACTTCCTGGAGATTGCTGGACACCAGGTCTGCCATCTCCGCTAGCCTACCCCGCAGTAAGGTTATATATTCAGGAACCGCTTGTCCCCTAGTTGGCTCCGCCTCCCATAGCACATCCAGAAGCCCTCTGGGCTGTCGCCCAAACACAAGCTCGAATGGGCTGAACCCAGTGGACGCCTGTGGAACTTCGCGATAGGCAAACATGAGGTAAGGTAGAAAGACATCCCATTTCCGCGGTTGGTTAACAGTGACCCTCCGTAACATCTGCTTCAACGTTTGGTTAAAACGTTCCACCAACCCATCGGTTTGTGGGTGGTAAACAGAAGTGCGTAAAGTTTTAACCTTCAGGAGGGCGCAGAGCTTTTTAAACACCAAAGACATAAAAGGGGTGCCCTGGTCGGTCAGGACCTCCTTGGGTAACCCCACCCTACAAAAAATATGTAGCAAGGACTGTGCTATAACTTTGGCCGAGGTGTTCCGTAACGATACCACCTCGGGGTAGCGTGTGGCATAGTCTACCATGACCAACACATGCTCAAACCCAGACTTAGTTTTAGGAAGGGGCCCTATTAGATCTATCCCAATCCTCTCAAATGGGATCTCTATGATCGGCATGGGGATTAGTGGGGCTTTAGGCGGTTTCTTGCTGGTCACCCGCTGACACTCAGGGCACGCCACAAAAGTCAGCCACATCACGCCACACCCTAACCAGTAAAACCTGTGCAGAATCCTAGCCCTCGTTTTATCTGTTCCCAAATGCCCCCAAGTAAGTGTACATGTGCCAGGTTTAATACCGTTTTCCGCTGTGTGCGTGGTACTAATAATTGGTGGGTGTGTTCCCCTGGAATGGACCCTCGTATTACCCGATATAATAACCCCTTATTTAGTAAAAAATGTGGAGTAGGCCTCTCCCCAGCATCTCTCCAGTACTCCTCATCCGCCACCACTGCCTGCTCAAAAGCTACTTTTAGATTTTCGTCCCCCACTTGGGCTTGTTTAAAGTTTTCTCTATCCAACTCAATGGCTTGCTGGAAAAAATCTTCTGGTTCGATTGGCTCTGGCAAGACGGAGGGTGGCTGAGGATTACTGGCCTGGGGGGGTGTGTTTGTGTGTTTCTGTTTGGCAGGCGGCGTTATAACCTCGTTATGGAAAGGAAAAAGCTCCCTCTCTGGTTCAGGATTCTGAAGTGAGGTGGACGGTTGGAGCTCCTCCACCTGCCCCAGTAACCCTGCTCCTACCCTAACCAACTGTAAAACTGCGGACAGTTTTCCCTATAATCATTGCAACTGGTAGGCTAGGAACTACGCCAACTTTCACTAAAAATTGTTGGCCTGCTATCTCTACCCGATTACTACTGTGGGGTAAGGCTTAATGTCACCATGGATACATCGGATATACACATCCTTACTCTCCTGCGTATACCTCTCCAAAGGTACTAGGTCCCTTGTGACTAATGTCTCTGAACTACCAGAGTCTATCAATGCAACCGAATCTTGACCCTCCACCGCACTGAAACAATAAAGGGATCAGTACTCACCGGGCTGGTTTGGAGACAGGGGCGCTCTGGCTGTGACTGGCGTCCATCCTTTCCGAGATTTCTTCCTGCAATGTCTGGCAGTATGTCCAGTAGTGCCGCATCTAAAGCACCTGATGGCTTCCCTGTAGTCCGAGGTAGCAACAGGTGGACCCTGCTCCCCGGATAGTTCCTTGGGGTCCCTGTGGCTCTCTCCGGAGATCACCTCGGGGTGACTCGTTCGGGATTAGGTTGGAGGGTTGCTTGGGTGCCCTGGTCACTCTTTTCTCTTGGACTGGCTGATCCGGCTGTACCAAAGCCTGCGCTGCTGTATAGCGTTCCAATGCGGCCATGGTGGCATCCAAAGTACTGGGGTCTGCTTCCCCCACTCGTTCCCTTGCTGCAGCGGGAAGGCTCCGGACAAACTTATCCATCACCAGTAACTCAACCACCCGTCCCGCTGAGTTGATTTCTGGGTGAAGCCACTTCTTCGCCAGGTGTAGGAGGTCAAACAACTGGGAGCGACCGGGACGCTCAGGGTCGTAGCGCCACTCATAAAACCGCCGGGCTCGGACCACCGTGGTCACCCCCAGTCTGGCCAGGATCTCCGTCTTCAGCTTGGGATAGTCGCAAGCGGCCTCTCGGTCCAGATCGAAATAGGCTTTCTGCGCCTCCCCACAGAGGAACGGAGCTAGGATGGTTGCCCATTCCGCTTTTGGCCAGCTCTCTCGTTCATGATGCGGCTCAAAGACCCTCAGGTAGCTTTCCATATCATCTTCTGGTGTCATTTTAGTTAGCACCTGGTTGGGTCCAGTAGGTCGATGAGACCCTATTGACTTCAGAATAATGTCCTGGAATTGTAGCTGCTGTTGCTGCATGGCTGCTAACAAATCCTGTACAGTACTGGCTAGTTCCCCTGGCCCTACTACCACGGGCCCGACTGCTCCCTCTGTCCCCTGGATGTCTTTCATGACATTGGGGTTAACGGGAAACATGCTGGCTGGCTGGCTTGATTCTCTGTGTGACACGACCCCACTTCTGGTACCACTTGTGGGCGTGTGGGTGCACACAGACAAAGCAGACAGTAGTTTCCAATCCAAGTTCGTTTAATAAACTTCACCAAAACACAAAAAATAAACTTCCTCGCTTACTTCACAACAGAAAATCTCATTCTCGCTGTGAGATGCGATGTAAAAAAACCAAACAGTTCAAACAGGATTTGTATAACCAAAAGAAACAAAATGTAAACTAACTGGACCATTCACCACATCCAGTTACTTTGTTCCAGGGTTTTACCAGGTTGGTTGTTGGCTTCAGCTTGTCTCCAGCCTGTGAAAACCAGCAGCATCTATTTCCCCGTTGCTGTGTTCCCTTCCAACAACGCTGGCCCAGGAAAGAAGATTTTAGTTTCAAAAGCAGTTCTTTTAGCTTCTGTTTTATATTGACGGTCAGTCTTGGTTGTGGATAACCTCACGCTGCTCACTGGTTAGAAGCCAAACTTGACTGGCTGGGAAGGCCTTCTTTTAAAGGGTGCTGCACCATCTGGCAATTGGATGGTTACAGGCTACAGGTGCGGGCCAATTTAGGCTAATGGGAATTAACCATGGTACCACCTTGGTCCCCTACCTAACCACACCTTTAGCCTGTTTACCCGTTAACTCCTTGACGTCATGGCAGGCAAGTATGCTAACCACAGGTCTATCATTGTATTATCTGCCACACCTGTGGGCTTGTTCCTAGCCTGCCATGAACGCCTCCTGCTGGTGAATCTGTGAGCTAGCTCACATTATATATACTGTATATATATATATATATATATATATATATATATATATATATATATATATATATTTATACAGTGCCTGAAATATCTTGCTTGCATAAGTATTCAACCCCCACACATTAATATTTGGTAGAGCCACCTTTCGCTGCAATAACAGCTTTAAGTCTTTTGAGGTAAGTATGTACCAGCTTTGCACACAGTGTCGGGGTGATTTTGGCCCATTCTTCTTGGCAGATTTGCTCCAGGTTGTTCAGGTTGGTTGGACGACGCTCGTGGACCGCAATTTTCAAATAGTGCCACAGATTTTCAATGGGATTGAGATCAGGACTTTGACTGGGCCACTGTAGGACATTCACCTTTTTGTTCTTGAGCCACTCCAATGTTGCTTTGGCCTTGTGCTTGGGTGAATTTCCTCCCAAGCCTCAGTTTTTTAGCGGACTGAAGCAGGTTCTCTTGCAGTATTTCCCTGTATTTTGCTCCATCCATTCTTCCTTCAATTTTAACAAGATGCCCAGTCCCTGCTGATGAGAAGCATCCCCACAGCATGATGCTGCCACCACCATACTTCACTGTAGGGATGGTGTGTCTTGAGGCATGGGCAGTGTTAGGTTTGCGCCACACATAGCGCTTTGAGTTTTGGCCAAAAGCTCTATCTTGGTCTCATCTGACCACAAAACCTTTTCCCACATCGCAGCTGGGTCACTCTCATGCTTTCTGGCAAACTCCAGACGTGCTTTCAGATGGTACTTTTTGAGTAACGGCTTCTTTCTTGCCACCCTCCCATACAGGCCAGTGTTATGCAGAGCTCTTGATATGGTTGACTGGTGCACCATTACTCCACTCCCAGCCACTGAACTCTGTAGCTCCTTCAAAGTGATTGTTGGCCTCTCTGTGGCTTCTCTCACAAGTCTCCTCCTTGTTTGAGCGCTGAGTTTTGAGGGACGGCCTTTTCTTGGCAGTGCTTGGGTGGTGTGATGCAGCTTCCACTTCCTGATTATTGATCCAACTGTGCTCACTGGGATATCCAAACACTTGGATATTTTGTACCCTTTCCCTAATCTATGCATTTGTATTACTTTATCTCTAACTTCTGTAGAATGCTCTTTGGTCTTCATTTTCCTTCAGATTCACAGTGTGACCAATGATCCTTCAACAGTGGGGTTTTTATCCAGAAAATGTGACAGCAACTTTAATGGTTCACAGGTGGAGGCCAATGGTAAGGTAACTGTGCCCTCGTTAGGGCAATTTCTTTCATCGGTGTAAACTGGGAGCTTCCACAGCACAGGGGTTGAATACTTATGCAAGCAAGATATTTCAGTTTTTTATTTTTCTTAAAAATATTTCCCAACATAAAACCAATGTCACCTTACAATAATTGATTTTGAGTTTCAGTGTTTTAAAATAAAATATAAAACAGAACGAAATTTCAATGTACCATTTGTAATTCAGTAATATGAGAGAATTTGTCAGGGGTCTGAATACTTTTGCAAGACACTGTATATATATATATACAGTACTGTGCAAAAGTTTTAGGCAGGTGTGAAAAAATGCTGTAAAGTAAGAATGCTTTCAAAAATAGACATGTTAATAGATTATATTTATCAATTAACTAAATGCAAAGTGAGTGAACAGAAGAAAAATCTAAATCAAATCCATATTTGGTGTGACCACCCTTTGCCTTCAAAACAGCATCAATTCTTCTAGGTACACTTGCACAAAGTCAGGGATTTTGTAGGCATATAGTCAGGTGTATGATTAAACAATTATACCAAACAGGTGCTAATGATCATCAATTCAATATGTAGGTTGAAACACAATCATTAACTGAAACAGAAACAGCTGTGTAGGAGGAATAAAACTGGGTGAGGAACAGCCAAACTCAGCTAACAAGGTGAGGTTGCTGAAGACAGTTTACTGTCAAAAGTCATACACCATGGCAAGACTGAGCACAGCAACAAGACACAAGGTAGTTATACTGCATCAGCAAGGTCTCTCCCAGGCAGAAATTTCAAGGCAGACAGGGTTTCCAGATGTGCTGTCCAAGCTCTTTTGAAGAAGCACAAAGAAACGGGCAACGTTGAGGACCGTGAGACGCAGTGGTCGGCCAAGGAAACTTACTGCAGCAGATGAAAGACACATCGTGCTTACTTCCTTCGCAATTGGAAGATGTCCAGCAGTGCCATCAGCTCAGAACTGGCAGAAAACAGTGGGACCCTGGTACACCCATCTACTGTCCGGAGAAGTCTGGTCAGAAGTGGCCTTCATGGAAGACTTGCGGCCAAAAGCCATACCTCCGACGTGGAAACAAGGCCAAGCGACTCAACTATGCACGAAAACACAGGAACTGGGGTGCAGAAAAATGGCAGCAGGTGCTCTGGACTGATGAGTCAAAATTTGAAATATTTGGCTGTAGCAGAAGGCAGTTTGTTCGCCGAAGGGCTGGAGAGCGCATACCGAATGAGTGTCTGCAGGCAACAGTGAAGCATGGTGGAGGTTCCTTGCAAGTTTGGGGCTGCATTTCTGCAAATGGAGTTGGGGATTTGGTCAGAATTAATGGTCTCCTCAATGCTGAGAAGTACAGGCAGATACTTATCCATCATGCAATACCATCAGGGAGGCATCTGATTGGCCCCAAATTTATTCTGCAGCATGACAACGACCCCAAACATACAACGAAAGTCATTAAGAACTATCTTTAGCGTAAAGAAGAACAAGGAGTCCTGGAAGTGATGGTATGGCCCCCACAGAGCCCTGATCTCAACATCATCGAGTCTGTCTGGGATTACATGAAGAGAGAGAAGCAACTGAGGCTGCCTAAATCCACAGAAGAACTGTGGTTAGTTCTCCATGATGTTTGGGCCAACCTACCTGCCGAGTTCCTTCAAAAACTATGTGCAAGTGTACCTAGAAGAATTGATGCTTGATGCTGTTTTGAAGGCAAAGGGTGGTCACACCAAATATGGATTTGATTTAGATTTTTCTTCTGTTCACTCACTTTGCATTTAGTTAATTGATCAATATAATCTATTAACATGTCTATTTTTGTAAGCATTCTTACTTTACAGCATTTTTTCACACCTGCCTAAAACTTTTGCACAGTACTGTATATATATATATATATATATATATATATATATATATATATATATATATATATATATAAAACAACTGTGTACAACTCTACCCATAGACCATGTTTATTTCATTTTTATCCCTTCATGTAAAAGCAAGACTAGTTGGAATTATTCTCCAGGGTAAGCCCCAATTGTGGCAAACTATTTGAATACAAAAAAAAACCTTAACCCTTTGCAGTCCATTTATTAAGTGCGTGTCAGGCGCGTCAGGTCCAATTTATTTTCACATGCGCAGTTAATTTTAGACGCGCTGTTTAAAAGTATTTTTTTTCCATAGTCAAACGGGTTTAAAAAGCCCTGCATATCAACAAAGTACTCACTAGGCATCTCCAGCCCCGTCCCACCTTTTTGTTCTATAGCTTTCACATATGCTAAGAAATAAATAATAATAATAATAATAATAATAATAATAATAATAATAATAATAATAGTCGTACATACCAATCAATCATCTCCTGATCACTCGTTTTATCACCAAACGCCTCAATAATGCGATCCAAGTCATTATTTTATTACTATAACATCTCAAAAAAGCTCTGCAAATGTCTGTGATATTCTCTGAGCGCTGATTCAGTAGCAGCCAGCTTGTTTCCTTATGGCCACCGTTATCTGATGCCAGGGGCAAGTATGACTATTCATGAGATACACCCTTTTTTTTTCTCAGCTCCTGTCACTCACACTCAGCCATTGAATGGTTTTCCCGGCTTTTTCCGGAGAAAAAATGACTAAAAAACAGTTTTTTGCGTCTTTTTGATGATGTCGGACAGGGTCCGACATTGGACCGGATAGGAATAATTAAACACATTGCCAACCTATACATTTAAATAAAATTATCAAACCATCCGATTTATTTATTTGTTTACATTTCAAAAGTACAAAACCGGATCTTCTTCAGATCGGCTTCGGGTGAAGTGCATTTTCTGCATGCTGATAGGGTTGTATTTCGGCTTGGGATCTTATATAGATAGATAGATATAGAAAAACCCTACAGCCTGCTCAGTAACAATTTAACAAGGTGGTAAATGCTTTTTCAATATACACCTAAACACCACTCAGCATTAAAATCTTTTTTTCAAAATGAGTCTAACCACTGAAAACAGTCATGAGTCCTGCTTCAGGGGAATGAACACGTGTCTCTACCACCCACCCCTTCAAAAGGAAATTAAACCAATCAAACTATGTCTGTGTTTTCTACTCATCTATCTTCTCTGTCAAGTGTGGGTCAGATTTAAAGTTCAAAACACTGTGACAAATAGATGTGTCAGATTAAAGGGAGGCTTGCAACAGGTTTTTTTTCTATTAAATCAAAAGTTTACCTGTGACAAATGAAGAGTGGCATTTCCCTCTTGGCAGGTACATGATTCTGAGAGGTATTCTACAGAAAGTTGTTAAAAATATGAGGAATCAGAAGACAGCTGCTTGGGAACACAGGAAGAGCTAAGACGATCAAAAGAATCTTGACGTATGAGCCTTTAAATATAACATTTGGAAAAAAGACTGTACACATGTCACCCAGGTCAGCTCCTGAAGTCAATCCAGGTGTATGGTTTAGGTACTATATGATTCTAAAACCTTGAGCTTCCTGTCAACATGCACTGTACAACAGAAGTGCTCAGAAAGGGCTGAGGTAAGGCTATGAATTAGGGTTAGGGTAAAGGTCAGGGGTTTCCAGAATTTCAGACCTTAATATGATATTTCTTTGGGTGTAGGATAAGTATAACAAGAGCATTCTGATTAAGCCTTTTTACCAAGGGAGTAGTTGTCAATAAAGTGATTGCCAAGGGGGCTACTGTAGTTTAACTGTCTAATTCCATAGATCCTGCAGCACATTGAATATAGTCAAAGCCAGCAATACAAGATCATACAACATAAACCTGAACATATTCTAGTCCCTTGTGCCTTGCCAGTGGCACAATAACAGAAATAGACAAATATCCTACATGTTTTCATTTAGAGACCCTGCAAGGCCTGGGGAGCTCTAAATACATGTGAACAGCTTCATACTGTTATTGTAAGTTACAAGCACACTGTGGGGCTTATCTATTTTCTCAGTGGTTGCAGCACACACAGACTTAAAATAAAGGGGACAGTGTACTTTAAAATACATGGGCATTCATCTTTTCTTCATGCTGTCTGTATAGAATATTTCATCCATGCAGCTTTGGGAACTCATGTCAAGTATCAAGTACGTTTCCACTGTGTATTGAATTATTTTCCTTCAGTGAGTCAATTGTGCCCTTGCCCATGGGAAAACTGTAACTCAATATGAACAGAGGGATTAGCCTGGAAAGAGGTATCCCAGTCGTGTCATTTCTGCACTTGGGTTTCACACAGCATAACCTTTAAAAAAGAATTGCGTACTGTACATAACAAACGTGGTGAATAATTGCTAAAATCAAGAGCTTACACATTTCAATTAAGCTTTTCAACATATTATTATGAATATTGATTTGTACTGATGGTACAGTGAATCATTACATATTTGATAGCTTTGTAAAGTCAGGGAATTGAACATGTAGCACTTATATATAAGGCCCTGTGTCACGGGTATCGTATTTCGCAGAATGTACACGAAATATAAAATAAATTCCATGTACAGATTATTACTATTATTATTTTTAAAACAGCAAATATACAGATAAATACACTGACATCAAAATTAACATCAAAGCTAAATCTGTAGTTTGTATGCTGCACACTTTATGCTTTCAGCATTACAAGAGCTAATCAAATCATGTAAAAGCACAAAGCGGGCAGAGCTCATTTGCATACAAAATCCAGATTTAGCTGGCCAGTTAAATATTTAGCTAAATGTTAAATCTAGTTAAGAGATTTAAGATTTAGTTAAATATTTAGCTAAATGTTAAATCTTGCTAAGAAATGTAATATTTAATTAAATATTTAGCTTAATGTTAAATCTTGTGATAAGATTTATAAATTATATCTGAATGCACACATTTAAAAAAACATTTATTTATTTTCACAACATCTATAAATCTGGGGAAAAAATACAAGATTTAAGTTAACATGGCACCCCACAGCTATATATATAATCAAAGCTCTTGCTTGGTTAGCAAACTTGTACACAAATCAGTATGGGAGACACACACAAGAAGGTACAGTCACAAATAAAGTTCTTTCCAACAAGACGGTGCTTGTATGTTTATTACCTTGTGCCGTGTTGGACACACGGCCTGCAGGGTCAGGGATATAAAGGGTCAGTTCACAAATCTGGTTCTCCGTACAAATCAGGTTCACAGCCAGAAGGGTTCTCAGTCGGTCCAGGTCATACACAGCAAATCAATTCAAAATCCACAAAACACTAATAGCACACTCCCCAACGCCCCAACGCCCCAACGCCCCAACGCCCCAACGCCCCAACGCCTCACCGCCTCCTACTCCTTTATCTCTTCACTTCCTGGTCTGTGTTGACCCTTTTTATATTGGCTGACCACATCCCATGACTGTTGTGGGTGTGGCTGCCACGCCTCGGCACATTGCTCTGGCTGTTGGGGCTTGTAGTCTTTTTGGGGTGGCCATTTTGCGAATTGTAGTCCCCCCTTTGAGCTCAATCCAGTGAGAGGGCAGAGCCCCGTTCGCAGTTCTTCCCTCACATACCTGCCATTTATCACTCGGCTCCTTGGTTTGTCACTATATATATATATATATATATATATATATATATATATATATATATATATATTTTTTTTAAACCTATTTTTCTTCTATTTGAGGTAACATGTTTATCTAAAAACTAAGCAATATGTTACAGGCTGTTAATTCATCAGTTGACAATGCAAACTGCACATGTCAGTATTGAAATTGCTTTCTCCTGGAGCACTTTTACATAATAAAAAACAAAAAACTGATCCCATCATGTTGGCTTCAATGAAGGAATTCTTTATAAATATTTTCCTTTTTTCGGCACTGATGTTAATCAGAGACCCCAAATGAAAGTAATTACAATTGCAAGGTAGTTTAACTTCTTACCACTTTAGAGAAAATTATCTAGGACGTATGGTGTAGCCAAGTGAGGGGCCACATGGAGAGATCTCTACATCCTCTTTGTGGTTAAGAGAGAACTGAAGACAGATTAGTATCTCCTTCCTAATAGGGCTACTTCTCAGAGCTGTTTCTCAAGTCTGACTCCCTATGAAGACATACTGTACAGACTAAGAGCCAACAAAAACACCAACCCCTTTGACCCACAGAAAAATCCACCTGGTTTCCTGTATCTTAGAACCCCTATTTATTTGTTTTTGGCCCCATAAAAGGACCCTCTGAGACACTTAGATTTAATTATACTAAAACAATCATTTGTTACCAAGGTTATGTAATTATCATGGAATTAACAAGTAAAGCTAAACAGCACAGCTCTGAAAGCCTTCATTTTAAGCCATTGTTAAGCAACAATAGCTATGATTCAATTTAAAAAAAGTTTCAAATATGTACTTTGGGTTCCACCAATTCAGTATGATTTGGGATTAAAGTTCAGCCACATATCAAGATTAAAGTACAGTAAATCATCTATTATTGAACTAATTGGGACATGACTGCCCGATTAAAAACCTTAAAAAATGTAAAACCTTAAACCAGTTTGTCATGGTTTTTGAAAACACCAGTGTTCTAACAAGTACGATAAGCTAAATTATCATATAATCATACCCTTCTTAAATTGGAGCAGTGATTACTTTAACTGCATTTTTAAGACTGTACCTCATTGTATACATTTCTGCATAGTGTATTTCAGACAAACTGATTACATGTTATTTTATCACATGGTAACAGTTACAGAATCCAGGTTTGAAAAAAAATTACTCATACTCATTTGATTTTTTTTTTTTTTTTTTACATTTGTAAAGATTGGCTGTAAAAAAAATCAGATTTGATTACACTGAAATATGATATGGCTCAGGGGTCAAAATAGGAACCTCTACTGTTAATGACAAATGTTGTTTATAACAAATACACTGTAACATCTAGCACTTTAGAATCATTTAGTATTTTTATGTATGCAATGTTCTTTGCCAATAAACTCATGAGTTAAGTAAGGAGTTACTGACTGTCTGCCAAGTCAAGATAGGCCAGTACATATTCAAGGTCTATATTGTAGACAGGAGAGATAATGAAGGGCACATTGAAAATTTGTGGGAATGTTAATCAGGAGAAATAAGTGAAAGGTCAGCGCAGACTCACTGCCACCTGGTGCTTCATCTCAGCCAAGTAGCTGCTTGGGGATGATGCAACTCAGACAGAAAGTAAGGGGGATAAAACGGTGGGTTAGCAAGCAAGACTGAGACACAGACTTGGAGGACAAAACACAGAGCTAGCTGATCTTTTCCAAAGATACCTACTTTTGAAGGACAGACGCCAGTCACCTGTGCTCCCACTACAGTCTTGGGTAATATCCATGTTCAGAGTTATACTTACTGCTTATATAATCGAATTCATTTATATAGAGATTCATAATAAAGTGTTGTGATTCAGACAAACTTTCATTGTTGTGCTTTCCTCCTTCTTCCTGTGTTAACTTTGGTTGAATTTCGAGGTGCATTTGTGAGTTTCACTGTAATCTGATTTCCCTATCAGCTCATGACACGTTCCCTTGCAGCACAGTAACCAGATCTGTAACCCAATCTCATTGACCTGCTACCTGCTATAAAACATTCCCATTTATATTACTGTCTCTTTTGAGTTTGTTTGTTGCTTATCAACTACCCTTCTCGGATTATTCCTACCTGTTTCTGGCTGACGATTCTCTCTCTTTGGATCTCCCTTGCTAACAGACTTACGACAATTCTTTCGGCTTTCCCCCTTTATTTTTGTTTACCTGGAAATGGAATTGCTTCCATCTGATTTGGAAGACCCCCGATGCCGGCGGCCCAGCCCCGCTGTGGGAAGAGAGCTGCTCCGCCTGTGGTCAGTAGAGCGCTTGTCTTACAAGGGCTGGCCGACAAACAAACTCCTGAAAGCACTATATGACAGGGATATGGCAATTCCAGCTGGATCGGACAGGAGTGCGATGTTCCTCATGCTCTGTGAAGCCATGTCTACCGAACCGGTCTTCCCCCCTCCTCCAGCTGCCCGTTCCCGCTCATCTAGGTGTCCAAGTACAGCAGCAGCTTCGGCAAGTCAGGATCCAGACCAGCCGTCTGCTACAGAGACCCGGGCCGACATCTCACCGTTATTAGTGGCTGCATCCACCAGGGCCGCCAGTATCCATGAAGAGATATTTGCCGACATAAACGGCCTCCTACAGCCTCTGGTGGATTCAATGTCTGCCATCAAAGCCAGGCTTGATGCTCTGAGAAGCGGCCCGCTGCAGCGGCAGCCCCTCCTGTCCCCAGCACTTCAAGCATTCTCCAGCCAGCAGAGGCTGAAGCTCCTCAGTACAATCTGGCAATCAGCTTCCGTTGCAGCTCAGCCCACGACAGCCATCAGACGCCACTCTGTATCACCCCAACTAAGATGTCAAATCATTGAGGGTAAGACCGTGAATCTCGTTTCTATTTTAATTGCATCTTCGGGGTTCCTTGACCACCGAGTGGTAGATTGTGGAGACCTGGCAGTAACACTGAAGTCCCGCGATCCACGCCTCCTGAAGAATCTTACACTAAAAGAGATTGTAATTGCATTTTCTATCTACCGGGACACTCTATGCAATGTATACCCTCATAGACGTCATGAACTCGATCAGTATATGTTATATCTGACGGAGCTGGCGGTCAGATATAGAGGAGCTATATTCTATGATGACCATAAACGCTTCTCAGCAAAAGCAGCAGCAATTTTAAAGACTGATAACATAATTGTCAACTGGGCAGAGCCTGACTTGGATTTGTTTAATAGACTCTTCAGCGGTTTAAGAGCACACGCTTGCACAGTCTGTTCATGTACTGCCCACGCATCATCGCTATGTCCAAAGGCAGCATCACTTTTATCCCGTACACATTCTGCACCTCAACGCCAAGTTGTAACCATGAATCTGATTCATGCGTCAGCTCCTTCAGCCACCTCTGCTACTCATGACAAATACGGAAGGGCAATAAAGTTTTCCCGACAGGTACGCAATAATTTTAATCAAACGTCCTGCCTGTCTAAATATTGCCTAAACCTGCACGTATGCAGTGGCTGTGCTGACGGCCATTCATTAACAATCCACCCGGTTGCTCGCAAGCAAACTGTTAAAAAAAAAAAAAAAAATTATTTGCAGCTCTGTCTTACAGCGACCTCTGCAGGCACAACCCAGTATGTGCAGAGATTAACATCCTCTAGTTTCAGCTTTGGAACTGACTATCAAGTAAAAAAAAAAAAATACTGAGATATATAGGAGAGGTATGAAACAATGTGTAAGACTAGTTTCTGTAGTTTAGTCTTAATTAATTAATTAATTAATTAATTAATTAATTAATTAATGTATGTAATTTCAGGCCTCTGCTATCAATCTGCCTGAATCAGCATGCACATCAGAACCTTCACTGCAGGCACTGTTCACCTTCTCAACACCAATCAACATCCCTGCCCTGACAAAGGCCCTGTCCAATCACAACGACCGCAGCTTCATCAGCTACCTTATCAACGGTCTCCAGTTCGGCTTCTCTACAGGACTCGCTCAAACTCCATCAGTCTCCTTTTCATGCAAAAACCTACATTCAGCCATAACTGAGCCACAAATTGTCACCTCCCTGATCCAGGCAGAGGTGGACAAAGGATTTATGGTCGGCCCTTTCTCTACACCACCTGATAGGTGATCAACCCAATAGGTGTGGCTACTCGTAACTATTCCGGTAAGAAAAGACTGATAATAGATCTCTCAGCTCCTAGGGGAAGCCCTATAAGCAGCATTAACTCTATGATATCGCATGATCAATTCTTGCTCCATTACATCACCCTATCTGACGCTCTCAAGTCCATCAAAGCAGCGGGTCACGGAGCATGGCTAGCACAAGCGGACATCTGATGCCTTCAAAATCATGCCAATCCACCCGTCACTTCGTCACCTGTACGGCGTGTAATGGGAGGGACTGTTATATTTTGCAACTCAATTGATATTTGGCTGCCGTAGCAGTCCCAAAATATTTGACAGTCTCTCGGAAGCATTATGCTGGATCCTGTTAAATATCAACCGTGTTCCATTCCTCCTCCATCTACTGGATGACTTCTCATCTCTCCTCCTTCTCACCCTCCAGATCAAGCAATATCAGCTCTCCGTTCACTCTTCAAAGCACTGGGCGTTCCCCTGTCGGAAGAAAAAACTATAGGGCCAGTTACTACTATAGAATTCCTTGGGATAACACTGGACTCAGTCAAGTTCGAGGCCCGGCTCCCGCAAGACAAACTGGAACGGATACGCCTCCTGATCAGCAGCTTCCAGTTATCTCACAGCATTTCAAAAAGGAAACTCCTCTCTCTCTCTCTCTTGGGGCATTTCAATTCATTCCACATGGAAGGACTTTTATTTCACGTCTATTAGTCCTCGCGTCAACAGTCAGCAACCTCAACGCGCATGTCATCATCTCTGCAGAGGCTCGCAAGAACATAACAACGTGGTCTATGCTGCTTCAACATTGGAACGGTTTATCAATGTTCTATGAAGAATGCATAGCAGCCTCAGACCTGGCTATGTTTACTGACACCTCTCAACTAGGATACAGGGCCATTCTTGCTGATCAATGGTTCTATGGTCAATCTGCCCCTTGAACTGAAATCCATAGCCCTACTAGAACTGTATCCAATAGTAGCAGCAGCCTTCTTCTGGGGCAAGGACTGGTCCAGAAAATCAATTCTGTTCTACTGTGACAATATAGCTACTGTTCAGATAATTAACAAAGGACGTTCTTCAGTACCGTTTATAATGAAATTGCTGCGTCGACTTGTCAGTTGCTAATAACTTTCTAATTCAAGCCCATCGTGTGCCTGGTTCCTCTAATGTTGCTTCTGATGCTCTTTCTCACCTGCAGGTCTCCAGATTCCAGCATCTCATGCCAGCCGCAGCCCCTCACCCACTGCACCCTCCTCTGTTCTACCAGTTAATCATGGATTAAATTCATCTCTTTCTAGACTGCTACAATCAGCACAGGATTATATGTCTGCAGCCTTGGCTCCTGCTACCAATTCATCATATCGTACTGCATGGAATGCATACTCTTGATTCTATGCTCAACAGCAGATAATCCTGGTGCAGTTCAACCACACCGGGATTCTGACATTCATTGTTCACCTCCGAAACAATAACCATCTTTCTCCGTCATCCCTTCATTCCTATCTGTCCGGAATACAGCATCATTACCGCTCTTCAGTGCATCCTGTGCCCACCCTCCTCTCCTTGCCTACTGTCCGTCTGACCCTCCGAGGAATGGAGAAATCCCTCCCTCCTGTATCTCCCAACAGGTTGCCAATCACGATGGACATACTTTTCAAAGTGGTCTCCATCCTTCGTCGAGGATGCTTCAATCTCTCGGATGATATAGTAATGGAAGCTATCTGCATAACAGCATTCTCTGGAATCCTAAGATGCAATGAATTCACGGTATCGTACCCCTCCAACTTCCCATCATCAGGAGTTCGAGCTAGAGACCTCTACTGCACGCAAGATCAGCACTTCATGCTATTCCTGAGATCATCAAAAACAGATCAACTTCACTGGTCACTGTATTCAGCTGTCTAAGATTAACTCTCCTTTATGTCCCTACAGATCTCAAGCAAAACTCCTAGCACTCAAGAACTCCAGTCAATCGGACCCTCTGTTCTCTAACTGTGCAAAAACCATCATAACAAGAAACTGGTTCTCCTCCCATCTGTCCTCTCTTATAGCTAAAGCAGGCCTGCCACAGCAATTCTTCACTCCACACTCCTTCAGAATCGAAGAGGCAACTTCCGCTGCAAGAGCAGGCCTTGTCGCTGCCCAACAATCGCTTGTTAGCTTGCCCAGAGTGGGGCCACCCTCTCCACCAGGACCACCAGAGGTTTCCACCTAAAGAAAGAAAAAAGAAAGGGTTTTTCCTCTCCACTGTGCGGATGGCTTTCCTTTACATTGTCTAAAGTTATTCTGCTATGTCTTCATTTTGTTTCATCCTAAAATGTCATCAGGGCGCAGTCTTCTTTCCCCTCACAGGTGCAGGCTTTCTAGCAGGGGGGGGCCGGGGCCAACTTTTGGGGGGGATAGTGCTCACACTTCCTCTAGCCTTCTGTGGCATCCACCATTATCAGCTCCAGGCTCCCTAGCCAGCAGGACCCCCGGCCATAAATAATTCTGTCCTGTAGCAGCTCATGCACTATAATGCTTTTATTCAATCTATCGTTACCTGTCTTTCCACTCTTATTTATATAACTGTATACTGACCATATATATTTCCTATTCAGGGTACCCCTAAAGCCGATGCCAACCTAAACGTCTCTCTATATCTATTCTTTTCCTTTTCAAGGGCACTATCGTGAGTCCATTCTGCCCGTCGAGACGGGTCATATATCCTCTTCCCCCATACGGGTTTGCATCCGCATCCAAGCCGCCGTTGCGGCTCTCCAGTGAGTAGGGGACTAACATTTTATGTTTTCCAGGTCTCAGGGGTCATCAGGACAAGCCTTCAGTCACCAAGGTTCATGATCGCGAGACTGAGACTTGCTTTCCTGTCATTCTTTCCCCCTTCAAAGTAAATGGCGCTCTTCAAGCTGCTATAAATCATTTCCTCTCAGGACTAACCAGTGCACCGTGAAACACCTTTGGCACGTATTCTGTGCTCCCATACAAGCATGTCTACCCAGTGCAATCAAAACTAGGATCAGCATGGGTGCAAGGGGAAGCTTTCAGTACAGCTTCCTATAATATCACATTCCTGCTACACCTGTGTGACAGGGTGCCCACCCCTTATTAATTTATATTTTTGTACTGTTATGATTTATTACTGTTTTTATGTATATATGTATTTGTTTTTTTATTATTAATATGAGTTTGCGTTTGTGTGTTTTGGGTTGGCAGGGAGGGGGTTAAATTCCTCCCTGCCAAAATACATGTGAGGTTGTGGCTGGAGCCTTAATTGAGTAATTGTTAATTATTGATTAATTGGGCTCCAGCCACAAACTATAAAAGCCAGGAGAGAGCCTTTGTCAGGGGAGAGAGCTAAGAGGAGGAAGGTGAAACAATACTGTACTCATTCTAGAAGATTACTTGTGTTTTGTTCTGTTTTACTTTGGCCCCGTGCCATTTGTTTTCTGAGTGTTTTGTTTTGTTTAAACTGTGTGTTTTGTTTAATAAAGCACTGAACTGTGACGTCACCCCTGCAAAGCCACCTGTTCACAACCTGTAATGGGGTCGAAAATGCCCCGTTATCTTTTACGTGTTTATTTGTCACTTGCATGTTTTATTTTTTGTATAGTTTCACATGTTGATTTGTTTAGTATACATTTGATATATTGGTGTCTAACACTTTGCAATTGATTTGTATCACTTTCTAGTAGCTTCTTCACTCTGTCCTTACTGCAGTGGTTTTCAAACTGGGGTACGTGAGAAAAATCCTGTAATGGCGGACAGCGCATATTTTTTACCATGTTGTAGTACTTTGTGACTTAAAAATGAAATCAACAATGTTGAATCTCCTTTAAAATAAAACCACAGCCATACTGGTGTATGTTTCCTTTCTGTTGGGCGAGGTTAACACACATGGCTAACTTACATATTTAAATAGCAAGGCGGTGATGACTGCAGTCTGTGGGCTAAAAAATAAAAATAAACTGAAAGATTGTCATGGTATGAGCCCTCCTGGGATTGGGAAGTGTCTGGAATTGGATTCCCTGCTCCAGCCCTGTTCATATCATACATGCTGCTTTCTAACCTACAGCATCTGCTGATTGTGTTTTTTCCTCTGCTTTTTGCAGCTAAATAAAAACAAAACAATAACAAAGAGAGAAAAGAGAAACGCTTCCTCGACCGGGACCCGTGCTGCCACACCCGCTGTCAAGTCGAAGCCACTGGGCTGAACTTGCCCTCCCACTCGGTGTGTGCGGCCTAAATTAAAAAATAATAATAAAAATATGTTTTTGTATACCCTACCCTTCAGATTATGCTGTGTTTGTGTTGTTTTTTGTCAAAATAAAAACCAAAAAAAACTCTCTAAGCTACGCGCTGCTCTGGTTGAGTGACTGCACATGGTCCAGACTTATACTGTCTGTAGGCAGTGCTCCACACCTCTGCAAGCTGTGTGCTGCGCGCTGCATCAGTTGTGTGACTGCACACAGTCCAGACTAGACACTGGCTCAGCAACCTTGGTGCTCATGCCCCTGGTGCTTGGTGCCTTCAGTGCCCTTGATACCTTCAGTGCCTTGGTGCATTTGTGTTTCCGAGCCCTCTGGGTCTCAGTGCCTCAGAGCATTGGTGCCTCAGTGATTCAGTGCCTCGATGCTCGACGCTCAGTGCTTTGGCACCTTTGGTGCACAGGCGCTCCCTAGGTAGAAGCCTGGCGGGGCTTGTAGTGGCACGCAGACAGCTTTGGCTGTCACAGGCCAGGGTCCTGGATGTGGACAAGTCGGCCCTATTGGACGCGCCTATCTCCCCAAGCCATACCTTTGGACCAGCGGTAGAGGAGATACTGCAATGCTCCCACAGGGAGTGGGAGGCGTCTCGAGAGGTGGCTGCGATGATCCCTTCCCGTGCTCCGCTATGGGACAGGATGAAGCGCTGGTGTCCGGCAGTGACTACGGTAACCTGGACAGTTCCGATCCCCACTGCACCACCTGGGGACCTGAGGCACTGTATGCAGGCTTCTGCGGCAGCTAACACCTGGGGCGCCACAGGACGGGGAACACCGGACGTGTGGCCCCTACTCATCAGCGGACTGGGAGACAGTTACTAAAGAACTGCCTTAGGCAGCCACCAAGGCAGGCTCCACCCCAGCCTCAGCAGCCCCAGCTGGGCCCCTGAAGGCTTGCCGCCTCAGACCCACCCATTCTCACAACACCAGCTGCAATACTGGCGCAACTGCACCTCAGACTCTTGGGTGCTCATCACCATACAAACCGGTTCCGCACAGGACCTCCTCCCTTTCAAGGGATCACAGTTACTTCCGTGATATGGTGATACTGAATTTATTTTTCTGGCTCTGATGTTCCCTCCCCGCACAGACAATGGGCATGTGTTTTGATTTTACACTGGTCAGTGTTTGTGTTATTGTTATTATTATTATTCTCTATTACGTTCTGATTAAGATAAGGGACCTTCTACCCTTACTAGATGCACTTACTAGATGCATAAAATGTGAAGCACTGCAGTTTGCACTTTGTTGATTAAAATAACTATTTTGACAGATCTTAATCGTGCTGACCTGGTAATGGAAAATCTGTACTGACTACTTGCTGGTGAATTAGGATCTTCAACAATGTGTTTGCCGCTCCTTTTAAATGGCTGTCAAATAAATACATTTTAATTGATTTTGTATGTATCGTGTGTGTGTTGTTCTTGGTAACAATGTTCCTGTATGTTAGATTGTCTATCTGAATAAAAAGAACCTGATAAATTATCAAATTTATTGTTCTGTGCTGTATCACACTAATCTGGGGCAGCCTGGCTACATATTAAATATAACCCCTCTGTGTTTCAAAGCTTATTTCATCCATTGTTTTATGCCCTCTGTCAGAGGGGGTGTTACACACCATTCATCAAGAATATAAAAAGGAGACAAGAAGGAGATTATCACATAATTCTTTTAAATACAGTGCTCACGCTTTATAACGCTATAGTGGGGAGCCACAGTTACAGTTACTGTGTTCTGCCTTATAAAGAGTATAAAAGGGTTACTGTAATGGCATTATGGAGCCACGACCCTACCCTGTTATTACCGATTCTTTATTATAACGGGGCACGTTATAATGGGTGAGCACTGTATGTATATATTGTCAAAACAACAACTAACAAAAAAGATCACTGCATTTCCCCTTAAATCTGCCTTACCGTTTAAGCAGGAACAAAGGTATAATGTTACTGTAATTAAGCCTGTCACATCTCCACACAGTGCTATGCAGTCCCATTGATACAGACACGAACAGACTGCGAAAGCTGGCAGCCACCTGTTTTTATTGTTTTGGTTTCTAGTCACGCAACTCAACAGCTTTATTACACACAGAGTTACTTATCTCAATGCCCAATTTTCCATTGCATGAAAAGGTTGAGGGCTCCATCGCGTGAGTAAAGAGCATGCACCTCATGCTATTTACCTTGTTGTTCTAATTACAGACTTCTCATTCAAGTATAGTAGACTTGACCATGTTTCTTACAACTACCTACTGTTATCAGCTCCATTGCTGTTTCTACTATACAGTTGCTTCTCACACAGTGATTTATTATGGATGGGTACAGGGGGATCCCAAAGTCTCCCATTCACAATTGATTTTGTTGCTGTTATTTATAATAATAATAATAAAGTAGTCTCAAGCTAAAAGAACACTCTTCAGGAAGCAAGTGAAGTGTTCTTATATCCGAAGTGTTCTCTAAGACGATTTAGCCCCCAGACACAATATGAATCAATCAATCAATCAATAAATACAGACGTATTACTTGTCATGACGCACGTGCATCAACATATGAAATGAACTGAACAAGTAAAAGCAAAACAGGCAAGTATGTTAATAAACTATAATAATAAAGTAGCAGACAAATTAACATCAATAAAAACTAAAGCAAAACAGTCATAAAGCTTAAATCACTGTGCACTATGAAATTAGATGGCGGGTTTTGGGCTATGGCAATGGCAGAAGCAAAAATAATGGGTGCTACTTAAGGTTAACTTAACTGTCAAACTAAATTAACACAGCATCCCTACACACGTTTAAAAAATACAGCAGCAATATACAAGACATGCACATTATTTAACAGAATGGTGAAGCAACTCACCAGAACGGGAAACACCAAATTGCTCAGCGACTTGTGTCTGATTCAGGTTTTTCATTCAGGTTTTTCATCAAAATTTCCAACTTTTTGTAGCAAGAGAAATAGTGGCGCATTTTGTCATTTGTTTACATGCCATTTTGTAGCAATGAGGTGCACTTGTGCAATCTGAATACAAAAAAAAAAAAAAAGGTTCTGGAAAGATTTAATAAACCAATCAGTGTCCCTCAAAACACTCTCCCGATGACAAGTTGCTTTTTTACAAAACAGTAGTGCATCTGTTGTGAACAAAACGCTATCGGTGCCAAGAAGGTGTTCTTTTAAGCGAAGTTCCTGTTCCTTTAGCCAGAGCGTTTACAATGGAAAAATCAGTTTCACCACAAGGGTGCTCCCTTCGGTGAAGTGTTCTCCTTGGAGGTGTTCCTATACGCGGAGACTAATGTAATAATAATAATAACTATTCTTTTTTTTTTAGTAATTTTCTTATTGATTTCATATACATAACACCTTGGCTGGTATAGTAGTTTGTAAAAAGACTGACAGTGGCTGTCCAATATGTGGAATTTAGTTGACATCTAGCAGATTGAGCACTTTTCTAATTATCATATTATTTACAACCCGCCCATCTCTAGAATCGCTGGCAAAGCATTCCAATCAGTTGGCACTCTAGAAGCAAAGACTGTTTACCCATGTTTGTTTGTACAGGGGCACTTTGAACCCGGCACTTCAAAAATACTGTAGAAGTAGTATATATCCCTAACGTATAAACAAATTATGAATACAGTTTGGCTCTCAACTCATATAAATAACACACAATTACAAAACAGCATTAGCAAACCCTGCTCTAATAACCCCTGGCTCTTTAATGTCAAGAACGGAATGTAACAACATTAATAAAAGCTGGCTATCTTGACCTCATTTTGTCCAACCAAAATAATGCTTCGCAACCAATGAGCCCTATCTGATCGTTCAGTATTTGATCCTTTGCCCAGCACTATAACCAAATCTTTAGCGTTTTCAGATAAATATTGAAATTATTTCCTTTAGATATGGCAACTTGAAATTAGCATGATCCAGCTTTGCCTTTAACATTTAAAAGAAAATAAAGAGGCTCAGGGGATAAGCTACAAAATTAACAGAAGTATTCACATTTCAAGTACTGGTTAATGTACTGTATGGTCTGGGAGGATAATAATACCATTATTATTAAACCCTAGTTATTTAATAAAAACTGTTTTTTAGCTCATAGTGGATAAAATCCAAGACAAAGGTGTTCTACTCAGGAGGAAGACGTTTGTCTCCAAGTACACTTAATGCGTCCTCTCATTATAGCTATAACGTGCCTTTTCACAATATAATAGTTGAGTTTGTTCCATCATCTCATTACTGCATTGTGTTGTATTGAAAGATATGTATGTATAGTGTATGTATTTTTTTATGTATGCATGTAGGTAGGTATGGAAATCTTTGTTTCCTAAATACTTACTCTGCAAAATACAATTTTAGATTTGCAGTTAAACTGAATTGTGGAAAGATAAATAACAAATGACATCAAGCATTGGCTAACAAACACAGGAATATTAATGTTTCTCACAAACACACAATACCTTATCATGCTTTAATTAAACTGTTAAACACCTTCTAAAAGTATCTGTACTTTTTAGGGTGTCATATAAGGTGTTATTTCTGCACAATTTAGAAAATATCTAGTCGGTCTAATCCATCTTTAGTTTGAGCAGTCTGGTGCTAATTTGTCATAGTAGGGCAGCAGTGTGGAATAGTGGTTAGGGCTCTCGACTCTTGACCGGGGGGGTCGTGGGTTCAGTCCCAGGTGGAGGACTGCTGCTGTACCATTGAGCAAGGTACTTTACCTAGATTGTTCCAGTAAAAACCCAACTGTATAAATGGGTAATTGTATGTAAAAAATAATGTGATATCTTGTAAAAATTGGAAGTCGCCCTGGATAAGGGAGTCTGCTAAGAAATAAATAATAATATGTTACTCCATCCTCTTTTTCTACTTTAAATAACGTTCTGATTTCAGTGGGGCAATGCCTTCAAAACTGTCTAACACACAGATTGTGTTCTTTGATATAACTATGCATTCTACACATCTTTGTATGTACAGTCTCCACCGCTTAAAACGGGTGAATTTGCTCAGTAATAAAGTGCAAACAGCTGATTGATCGATCTGTAAAGCTTTTACAACAGTAGTGCTGCCTTTTGTATTGAAATCTGTGTTGATGGCAATGTAACCAGGTGAAAACAGCTGATTGGTGGATTAGTAAGAGCGATAACTACAGTATAAGCAGTGCGTTTGTTATTTAAATCTATGTAAATGGCATATAACGAGATCCAAACAGCTGAGTTTGCCTGAAATATACAGTGTGCTTAACACAGTATTTATTATAATTTATTTTAGCAGACGCCCTTACACAGGGCGACTTACAGTTGTATACAAAAAAATACATATCAAGAATTACAGTACAATTAAAAGCAAGATACAAAATACAATGACTTCAGCAGAGACGATAGGAGGGTAGAGTGATTGACAGTGTCAAAGGCAGCAGAGAGATCAAGTAGAATTAAGACAGAGGAGAAAGAGAGGCAGCATGGGCAGAGTTTAGTGAGTTAGTGACAGACAGGAGAGCAGTTTCAGTGGTGTGAGCTGTGCGGAAACCAGATTAGAGAGGGTCGAGCAGAGAGTGGTTAGACAGGAAAGCAGAGAGCTGGCGGTGTACTGCCTGCTCAAGGGTTTTAGAGAGGAAGGGTAAGAGGGAGACAGGACGGTAGTTCTGGAGGAAGGTGGGGTCAAGGGTAGGTTTTTTGAGGAGGGGGGTGATAGAGGCTTGTTTGAAGGCAGAGGGAAAGAGGTCAGAGAGGAGAGAGCAGTTGAGAATGGAGGAGATGAAGGGGAGTACAGCAGGAGCAGCAGCTTGAAAGAGGTGAGTGGGAAGGGGGTCCAGGGCAAACCCACGTGGTGGGTTTGTGGCCCTGAAGGAGGGAGGAGAGGTCAGGGTCTGAGAAGGGGGAGGAGGAGAAGGAGGATGAGTTAGTAGGAGAGACAGAGGTGTTGGGTTTGTAGTGGATGGAGTGGGGGAGGAAGAGGTGTTAAAGTTTGGATATCAGAGATTTTAAAGGAGAAGAAAGAGGCAGAGTCGTCAGAAGAGATAGAGCAGGAAATAGGAGCATTTAGCAGAGGAGAGAGGAGAGCAGAAGGAGGAGAGGAGGGAGCGGTAGAGGTCTAGGGCAGCCAGGAGTTTGGTTCTCTTTCATTTCTTTTCAGCGGAACACAGTTTGGTTCTTGCGGAGCAGAGCACAGAGGAGAGCCAGGGTTGGGGAGGGGAGGGGTGGGCAGGTCGGTGAGGGGACAGAGGGAATCGAGGGAGGAGAAGAGGGTGGAGGTAGCAGAGTCTACAGAGAGTTGGGAGAAGGAGTCAATAGGACGGAGGTGAGAGAGCAGTGGAGGCAAGGACAGAGGGGGAGAGAGAGAGCGGAGGTTACGGTGGGAGGTGACAGTAGGGGTAGGTGGAGTAGGGAGAGAGGGGAGAGACAGAGAAAAAAGATGAAATAGTGATTAGAGAGGTCCAGAGGGGTAACAGAGAGGGTGGATGGGCAGCAGGCCCAGGTGAGGTCCAGTTGACAGCCAGCTTTGTGGGTAGCAGTGGATGGAGAGAGAGAGAAGTTGAAGGAGTGAAGGAGAGGAAGGAATCTGGCAGTGGGTGGGGTTGGAGAGATGGATATTGAAATCACCTAACAGGACAGGGGGTAGACAGAGAGGGGAGGGAGGAGAGGAGATAGTCGAGTTCATCGAGAAAGTGAGTGAGAGGTCCAGGGGGATGGTAGAGTTGTATGTAAAAAATAATGTGATATCTTGTAACAATTGTAAGTCGCCCTGGATGAGGGCATCTGCTAAGAAATAAATAAATAATAATAAGAATAATACAGTACAATTAACAGGGAGAGGTTAATTAGACAGCGTGAAATTCAAAGGTGTTAACAGAGAGTGAGGAGAGGTCGGAGGGGACAGAAAAGAGTAAGGAGGGAGAGAGGAGAAGACCAGTCCCATCTTCCCATCCAGTGAGACGCGGAGTATGGGACAGAACATGGAGCGAGGACAGGGCAGCAGGAGTTACAGTGTTATCAGGAGAGAGCCAGGTCTCAGTGAGAGCAAGGGAATCGAGAGAGAGGTGGGAGGCAAAGGCAGAGATGAAATCAGCTTTGTTAGCAGAAGAGTGACAGTTCCACAGGGTACCAGAGAGAGTGCGGGAGGGGAGAGAGTGGGGGAGACAGAGTGATGAGGTTAGAGGGCTTAAGGGAGCAGTCCGAGAGAGAGGACAGGATAACAGGGATGTGAGAGTCATAGCAGGACATGCGAGACAGATAGGTACAGTAATATAGGGGGACAGGAGCGATGGGGGGAGGGTACAGACCTGTCTAGTAGTTGACGTCTTCCAGAGCGCTGCTAGGTTTGGATTTTCACCAACAGCCTTTCCTTGCAGGTCTCTCCTCTTTGTATAAACAATGCCTTTGTTATTGAATCAATGGGAATGGTAAACGGCAAATGCTATTTGTCCGATATAAACAGCTGCCTGAAATAACCCTGTATGGTGTAAGTGGTGGATACTGTACCACTAGTCATGTCTTTCAAATCAACCATATTTTGAAAAACTCCTTATACAAAAGCAGTGGCAGAGGAACAGAAATATGGATCCTGGTGTGGGTTTTTATTGTTTTATTGTGAATAACACTTATATACACATTAAACATGCCAATTCAACTGTTCAAAACTTCATAACATTTAATTATCTAAATACTAGCATCTGTGAAATAGTATAGAAAAGTCTTCTACTCACCTATTTGAATCACATTTTGCGTGCCCTTCGTTTTGCAAAGTCGTCAATTATCTGCTGCAGGTTCAGTTTTTTGGCTCATTCATTTTCAATGGATAACATTCCCAATCCACGAAGGTGTCTTGTCCCATTGTGCTCCTTAGGTAGTTCTTAATTAGTCTGCGTTTTGAAAATGAACGTTCAGCACGTGCCACTGTTACTGGGATGGTGAGAAACATCAAAAGTACAGTACAAACTTCTGGAAAACTAGATGGCAACGCATTGTTGTCAACACTTAGTACTTTTGCCAAATCTTTCACTGACGATTGCTTTGAGATTTTAAACATGATCTGAATGAAAGCAGCTGTCCAGGAAAGGCAGGAGAAATGTCTTTGATGAAATGATTGGCAAGTTTTCCAGCTCCGTCCTCACTTCCAGAAACAAGTGTACTTGGCTGGATTACTCTGAATTGATCTGTGACTGCCTGTAAGCTTTGAAATTGATTGGAAAGCTGTGCAGTTATTATATCTAGCCACCTATAGTCGGCAAGTCTTTCATCTTCACAAAACTCGTCAAAATGGCATTTCACTTTCCTCCTGCGCATTTCTTCAAACTTTGTTTGTCCAACCCATTTTTCCGATATTTTAATTGTTGCATTTTTGGCTTCTTGGAATCATTTCAGAACGTAACTAGACTTTCAGTGGCATTGCTTAGCAAATGTGCTGCTTTGTAAAAGGTCTGTGTCGTTAGACTGTAGCAGTTTTGACACAACATTCACCCTTTCCAGAATCTCTATTTGGAGCACAAGAGGAAAAGCAAAACTACATTTCTCCAATGTTTTCTTTAATGCCGAAGCCTCATTAC
Organism: Acipenser oxyrinchus oxyrinchus; assembly: GCA_030684275.1. Lineage (NCBI taxonomy): Eukaryota > Metazoa > Chordata > Actinopteri > Acipenseriformes > Acipenseridae > Acipenser > Acipenser oxyrinchus. The sequence continues at coordinate 46,069,131 of CM060247.1, forward strand.
GCTCATGTGTATTTTTGCTCAAAAGAAGTGTTTTTGTTAGTGCCTTCATGATATCAGCATATCGCAGAGCAAGGAGTGATTCAAACTGTGACAACCATCGGGTAGGACAAAGCCTTTTCAAATTAATCTCGGTGGTGTTGGAAGTTTCTGAAGTAAACACAAATGAAGATAGCATAGCCCACCTCTTTATGCTGTGGCCAAAAAAAAAAAGTGTAGTCTTTCGATCACATCATAAAAATGCTTCGCTTCTGGTATTCCACTAACTGAATCAATCATTCAGTGCAAGATTTAAGTTGTGAGCAGCACAGTGTACATATTCAGCATGTGTGAATAAATGGGCACTTCCAGATTCTCTCTGAGAAAGTTAATTATTGGAGGCCAGCAATACAACTGTTCAACATTAACTTTTGTCACTAGAAACAGTGCGCTTCAATAATCACTAGCCCAAATGCTTTTGTGTCGAGCGTCACTCAAAAACAATCCCCCAGGAAACAATCTCCCTATGCTGATCACTTTTAGTACGTTACTTCACATTATTTTATATCTTATATAAAGAACACAATAAAACTTTTCTGAATATTTTACTTTAAAACATTGCATTTAGTATTACATTCAGATATGATATTGTGACAGGATGACAGAGGTTGAGACTCAGAGTGTGAAAGTTCAAAATAAAGCTTTTTAATATACAAAAAATACAAAATAAACAGGCACGAGGGCCAAACAAAAAGGGTTTTAAACAGAAATAAGACAATAAGCACAAAACAAAACTTACAAAATATGGCTTCCAGGCTGGGCGTTGCCTTCACTGGATTCAAAATTAAAAAGAACAGCACACACAAACAGCACACACAAACACCACTCACTCACTCACTCACTCACTCACTCACTCACTCACTCACTCACTCACTCACTCACTCACTCACTCACTCACTCACTCACTCACTCACTCACTCACTCACTCACTCACTCACTCTTTCTTTCTTTCTTTCTTTCTTTCTTTCTTTCTTTCTTTCTTTCTTTCTTTCTTTCATCCTCTCCTTCTAGAACTCTCCTCTAATGGGAGGCTGAGGCCTCCTTTTATGCCAGGTGGCTGGGTGATCATTGAATAATTACTTAATTGATTGCTCCCACCTGACACAATCAACCTGGGCAGGGAGGAGAATTTAACCCCCTCCCTGCCAGTATTTACTAGGGCAGAGCCCTGCTCTGCCACAGATCTTTACATTTTAAACTTTGTTAACCATTCCAATATGATTTATAAATGTTATTATACCGTAGGAGAATAGAAATCCAATGAGACAAAAGATAATTTGGTCAGTTAAGGCCAGTTAATGCTAGTCACCATGTGGAAACTGATTCTACTTAAAAGCAATGGAAATGCTGTCACTACTTATAAACTGCTAACCCGATTGAATCTAGAACAATCAGCACTTGGGCTTTCTTAAAAAAGCAAAAAACTCAACTAAGGGGTGCATTTATGTTGTTTTTTTATTTTTAATATTTTATTTTTATTATAAAGTTTATTCTTGCTTGAGATGATTTTGAAAAGCAACATAGAAAACATAATTTAAGATTTAATGGTTAATTGCTGTGGTGTGTTTCTGAGCAATAGCAGAATTTCAGTCAAGGATATTATTTGGATAAAGCAGTCCCATTTTCATGCCACAGGGTTCATAGGAATTATTTAACATTATTTATAAATGTTAAGACCCTACATAAAACGTATTTACTTTCAACCATTCAACAAATACATCTGCAAAAACCTAACACAACTGGTGCAGAACACCAAATCAATTAATGAGGTAAGAAAATATTTGATTTGCTATTTGAGGTCAAGATTCTGCTCTGTCTGTAGACGCTCCTCTGTGGACTTATCATAACAACTGTAACTTGAAAAATGACTGAAATAAAATTTAACTGTTGGATTAGCCCTTCACACAAAAACAAAGCTATGTTTGTGTTGGAACCAGGTTCAGCTTTTCGGTCATAAATATTTGTAATGGTATTGGTCTTCAAGTGAAAACTTTTTCAGTTTAAATGTCAGTTTATGGCAATGGTTATTAACACTAACCACCAACATTAAGTGCCCAGACAGGTTAGCATTTCAATTACTGGAATTTCAAATAGAGACCTATATATAAGGCTCTCGGTTATAACGCTGCTCGGATATAACGCTCCTACAGCATGTCCCCCAATTCCCTATACTAGTGATTCATGCAATATTTCTACAGTAAATACAGTACCGGTGTTGTTCAAACTGTAAACAACGTCTCAGTCTAACTTCCTTTTCTGTCTCTCCCTTTTGATACAGTATCTGAACTGAAGAAAAGTTGTGCTGGCACTTTATAACACAGACATCTTATTCAGCATTTGTTTTATAACTAAATAAATATTAGGCCAATTACGTGGTTATCTTTCCTAATGTATTTACTTTTTTGCTGCAAGAGGAGCTGCAGTTTTCTCCGTGAGATGAGACGCCTTAGCTTCGTTTCTGCCCCGCTCTGGCAGCTGAACCTGGAGCGAGCCTATTCCCTCTCCCCCTCACCCGACCCACTCTTTATTTTGTATTTTAGTCAGATGTGTGTTGTTATGTGTCATGTGTCCTGTGTCCCGTGGTGCCCCCCCACATGGCCATCTATAAAAATCACTATTGCCTGAAAAAGCGGTCTTATTACACATATTGGGCAAAATTGAACGTGATTACATCATCAAGAACGTTCTCAGCAGGCTCCCTGACAGAGAGAAAATACACACTGTACTCTCCTGCTTCATCTGTACAGAGATAGTTACTTCCACTGGTTCATTAAAAAATATACAACACATCTTCATCAATTAAAAGGAACAAAGGACACCTTCCCTGTAAGTGTAATTTTTGTATTATTTTATTTAAATTGTTTATTTTCCTACCGCAATTATCAATGTTTCTTTCCTTCCCAATCACACCCAGTGTCTTGGCAGCCAGCACACCTCCCGTTGAAGTAAATAACATGATAACAAAAAACTGAATAAATTGAAGCCACTTTCGCCATATGTCAGAAAATGATTACCCCCCTCAGGAAGCCAATACTGACCTCCAGGGACAATATTGCCGTCAGCCTTTGGCTTCGGACAATATAATCCCTGTCAGTCAGTATTGCCCTCCTTTGGGATCAATAAGTTTCTGATAGGTGACTCAGAGGGCAGCCCATATTTGCCACATATATATATATATATATATATATATATATATATATATATATATATATATATATATAGTGACAACTCTGGCGCTGTTGGACAGATTGTCAGTCTTATTCAGGACTTTTAGCCCCGTCCTCTAGTGTAAAAGAAGATGTCAATCGTAGTATTTGTTATTTAAACAGGTCGGTGCCTGTATCTTTATTCACAAAACTTTAACAAAGCAGCAAACAAACAAAACAAAAGCCTAGCTCCGTCTTGGAGTTACTAACTAAACTGTGATGGTTCACTATCTAACAACCGGCAGCTAAGCTGCTTACCGCTTCTTCAAAAACAAACAAACAACAAAAAAACTCTTATATCGATTCAATATATATAATGGTTACCTTTATAGACACTTCCAGTAGGACCTTTCAGCACCTCAGCTTCTGTCTAGCACCCAACGAGAGAGACCTGAACAGGGTTATTAGCCCTGCTTAAATATCAACCTTATAGTACAGGTGAAACCAATTACTCAACCCTGGGTAATTGCAGACTGGCCCATTCTAGTCCAGGTATTCTGGGAAATGTAGTTCGGCTTAGACCATCAGGACTACATTTTCCTTCCACAATCTTTTACATAGGATACAGGCTGTGCCTTATACGCGCCCTATATATCTTCCTTCGATGACAGTGCCATGCACTTTGTCACACATCCCCTCCCCAGCTCAGACTTGAGGGTCTGAGTGACACTGGACAACAAGCAGTGAACTCTAGAGAGCCCATCGGCGTTTCCCTGCTTGGCCCCGCTCTATGTTCAATGATAAAATTGAATGGTTGTAAGCTTAAAACCATCGGGTCACCCTTGCATTCTTTTCTTTTTGTGGTGCATCCACGTGAGGGGGCATGGTCCGTGATTAAAGTGAATTGTCTCCCTAGGAGATAGTATTTAAGTGTTTCTAGGGCCCACTTAATAGCCAAGCATTCTTTCTCTACGACCGCATAGTTTAGTTCCTGTGAACTAAGTTTCCTACTCAGGAACAGAACTGGGTGTTCCTCACCTTCAATCACTTGGGACAACACTGCCCCTAGCCCGACTTCTGAGGCATCGGTTTGTACCAGAAATCTTTTGAGAAATCTGGCGTTATTAAAACAGGTTGTGCACACAAAGCGCTTTTAAGTGCTTGAAACGCGGTCTCCGCTTCTGCACTCCACTTTACCATTAGCGGTCTTTTTGCTTTAGTCAAATCTGTGAGCGGTGCAGCAATAGTTGCAAAATCAGATATAAACCGCCTGTAATAGCCGGTTAACCCCAAAAACGCTCTGACCTGTTTTTTATTAACTGGTGTAGGCCACTTCCTAATGGCCTCTAGCTTGCTGACTTGAGGTTTTATTACTCCTCGCCCAGTTGTGTAACCCAGGTATTTTGCTTCCTCCAAACCAATTGTACACTTGGTTGGATTAGCGGTTAGTCCGAGAGTTTTATGGAGTCTAATACGGCCTGTACCTTTTCAATATGAGTGTCCCAGTCACCGCTGTATATTACTACATCGTCTAGATAGGCAGCGGCATAACCTTTATGTGGTTTTAATATCCTATCCATTAAACGTTGAAACGTTGTGGAGCGCCATGCAGACCGAAAGGTAACACAGTGTATTGGAACAAACCCTCTGGAGTCGTAAATGCCGTTTTCTCTTTGGCCTGGTCAGTGAGTGGTACCTGCCAATACCCTTTGGTTAAATCTAGGGTTGTCAGGTATCGGGCGTGTCCCAAGCATTCTATCAACTCGTCAACTCTGGGCATCGGGTAGGCATCAAATTTTGAGACCTTGTTTACAGCCCGATAGTCATTACAAAACCTGAGGGAACCGTCTGGCTTAGGCACCAGAACAATTGGACTGGACCACTCGCTATGCGACTCCTCGATCACTCCTAAGTCAAGCATTTTGTTTACTTCGTCCTGTATAGCTTTTCTGCGGGCCTCCGCACGCGATAAGGCTTTAAATTTACTTTCACCCTTGGCTCGGTCACAATGTCGTGTTTTATCACGTCAGTTTTCCCTGGTTTCTCTGAGAAAACATCACGGTTTTAAAAATCAATGCCTTGACTTCCTGCTTCTGAGAGGAAGACAGAGTTTCTGCGATTTTACCTTGGGCTCAGGGTTGCTAAAATCTGGAGGTTGAACAGCTCTTACTGATACAAACGCTTCTCTGTCCTTCCACGCCTTTAGCAAGTTTACATGATAGATCTGTTCGGTTTTCTTCTACCCGGCTGCCTCACTTTATAGTTAACCTCACCCACTTTATCGATTATCTCATATGGCCCTCTCCAAGTGGCTAAAAACTTACTTTCCACTGTGGGAACCAGTACCAAAACCCTATCCCCAGGCTGGAAAACTCTAACTTTAGCTGCACGATTGTAGGAGTGTCTCTGAGCCTCCTGTGCTTCCCTCATATGCTCTCGCACAATCGGCATAACTGTGGCAATTCGGTCTTGCATTTGCGAGACATGTTCAATGATACTACGGAACGGGTGGGCTCTTGTTCCCACGTTTCCTTAACCACATCTAAGAGACCTCTGGGGTGTCTGCCATATAACAGCTCGAAGGGTGAGAATCCCGTGGAAGCCTGGGGCACCTCTCTTATTGCGAACATTAGGTAGGGGAGCAAGAAATCCCAATTCTTCCCGTCTTTATCTATGACTTTACGTAACATAGCCTTTAAAGTTTTATTAAACCTCTCCACAAGGCCGTCAGATTGTGGGTGGTAAACTGAAGTCCTTAAGTGCTTAATTCTTAAAAGTTTGCATAGTTCTTTTGTTACCCGCGACATAAAAGGAGTTCCCTGGTCAGTCAGTATTTCCTTAGGAATACCGACACGGCTAAACATGAGCACGAGTTCTTTAGCAATTCCTTTGGAACTAGTGTTTCGGAGCGGTACCGCCTCGGGATACCGAGTGGCATAATCCAACACCACTAAGATGTGTTGGTGCCCCCTAGCAGACTTCCCAAGAGGTCCTATTAAATCCATAGCAATACGTTCAAATGGTACCTCGATTATTGGGAGCGGCACTAGAGGGCTGCGAAAAGCTTTAAAAGGGGCTGTACGTTGGCACTCTGGGCAAGACGTGCAATACTGCTCCACCTCTGCATGTACTCCTAACCAAAAACCTTCTAAGTACTCTGTCTTTTGTTTTTTATTCCCAAATGCCCTCCAAGAACATGACCGTGGGCTAAATCCAGGACGGTGCGCCTATAGGGTCGTGGGACCAATAACTGTTCGATTATATCCTCCCCATTTTCTCTACTCGATACAGCAAATCATTTTTAATATGAAGTGAGGGTAAGATAAGGGAACCTCCGGGTTACAGGAGTTCCATTTATTACTTTTATTCTGTCTCTGGCGTGGCTTAATGTGGGGTCCCTTAACTGTGCAGTAGCAAAATTTTCCCGATTTGTATCTAACATACCTATTTCAGTTTCGGTCTCTGCTTCAAGGCTATGGGAGGTACCTGGGGTCTCCTGGTCATGTTCTTCGCCTAACAAAACATTAGCTGGAGTTTCTATTTTAATTCTTTCTTTCCCCTTCTCGCCAGGGGTTACTGTTTCCCCATACAACTCGGCAGCATCAAAAGGAAATATGACCCCAATCTCCTCACTCTGTAACTCACTTTTGGTTACTTCAGTTTTGTTGGGCGGGTCCAATTGACCTTTATTTTCCCACAACTCTAAGAAGTTCGGGAAGTCCCGTCCCAATATTACATGGTATGGTAATTTGGGCACCACGCCCACCCGGAATTCCACAGACCCAGCACTGGTCTGAATGTGGACTATGGCGGTGGGATATGGGCGGGTCTCACCATGCACACACGTAATACTGAGGTCTTGAGACCGATCCAATTTAGTGGGAACTACTAAATTCACAGCCACTAGGGTTACCATGCTCCCCGAATCGAGAAGAGCTTTGGTCTCATTTCCTTCAATGGTTACAGGACACAAATGCTTAAAACCATTTTGTACCCCCATTAAAACAGTTACCTCAGTATATGTTAATAAGGAATAATTTCCCCCAGTCTTCCCCACATTACACTGCATAGGCTCATCCTGAGTGGGGCAATTAGGTGCTGTATGTCCTATTTCATGGCACCTAAAACACTTTGGAGGTCTCTCAGGAGTCCACCGATTACCCCTGTCTGGCTTCATATGCCAACCCCTGATTTTTTCACCCCAGTCCCCAAGTCCCTTCACAGCCCTGGGCTGCTCTTCAGCTTCCCCGACCCAAGAACAGTCTTACCGGATGTGTTGGGGCTTGGTCTTCGGGGCCTGGGTCCGCTCGGCTCCCACAGATCGTAGAAGTTCGCCAGTTGCAGTGTACCGTTCCACAAGAGCCACAAGCTGGTCAACAGTGAGAGGGTCTCCTTGTCCTACCCATTTCCTCAAAGGTGGGGGCAGTCCTCTCAAGAAGTGATCCATGACGAGTGTCTCCACCATCTGGGCGGGAGAACGGACCTCAGGCTGTAGCCACTTTTTAGCCAAGTGTATCAGGTCGAACATTTGGGACCTGGTGGGCTTGTCAGGCTGATATACCCACGCGTGGAACCTCTGGGCTCGGACAGCAGTGGTAACTCCCAACCTAGCTAATATCTCCGCCTTCAGTTTGGAGTAATCATTGGCTTGTTCCTGGTCTAGATCATGATAAGCCTTCTGGGAGTCCCCACTCAAAAACGGAGCCAGCAAACCAGCCCACTGTGTCCTTGGCCAGTTCTCCCTCTCTGCAGTCCGTTCAAAGGCCCTCAAATACGCTTCCACATCATCAGTATTGGTCATTTTTGCAGATAATGACTGGCTCTGATGGACGGGGATCCCCTTTGTATTCCGCTTGCAACTGCGTCAAGCTTTTCGCCAGCGCCTGGATCTGTTGCTGAGTGGCAAGTGCAGTACGTTTTGCTCTTCCCTGAGCAGCTGATTCACATCTTGTTGGGCTGCAGCCATTTGTTGTAGTGCTGCTGTGCCCTGCATCAGAGCTTTTAAATACTCTTCCATGTTTTGTAGTTCCTTCTTCTACACACAGACAAATTCAGGGCTATATGCCCGCATTCTCCACCATATGTGACAACTCTGGCGCTGTTGGACAGATTGTCAGTCTTATTCAGGACTTTTAGCCCCGTCCTCTAGTGTAAAAGAAGATGTCAATCGTAGTATTTGTTATTTAAACAGGTCGGTGCCTGTATCTTTATTCACAAAACTTTAACAAAGCAGCAAACAAACAAAACAAAAGCCTAGCTCCGTCTTGGAGTTACTAACTAAACTGTGATGGTTCACTATCTAACAACCGGGCAGCTAAGCTGCTTACCGGCTTCTTCAAAAACAAACAAACAAAAAAAACTCTTATATCGATTCAATATATATAATGGTTACCTTTATAGACACTTCCAGTAGGACCTTTCAGCACCTCAGCTTCTGTCTAGCACCCAACGAGAGAGACCTGAACAGGGTTATTAGCCCTGCTTAAATATCAACCTTATAGTACAGGTGAAACCAATTACTCAACCCTGGGTAATTGCAGACTGGCCCATTCTAGTCCAGGTATTCTGGGAAATGTAGTTCGGCTGGTCGGCTTAGACCATCAGGACTACATTTTCCTTCCACAATCTTTTACATAGGATACAGGCTGTGCCTTATACGCGGCCCAATATATCTTCCTTCAATGACAGTGCCATGCACTTTGTCACAATATATATATATATATATATATATATATATATATATATATATACAGTACTGTGCAAAAGTTTTAGGCAGGTGTGAAAAAATGCTGTAAAGTAAGAATGCTTTCAAAAATAGACATGTTAATAGATTATATTTATCAATTAACTAAATGCAAAGTGAGTGAACAGAAGAAAAATCTAAATCAAATCCATATTTGGTGTGACCACCCTTTGCCTTCAAAACAGCATCAAGCATCAATTCTTCTAGGTACACTTGCACACAGTTTTGAAGGAACTTCGGCAGGTGCGTTGGCCCAAACATCTTGGAGAACTAACCACAGTTCTTCTGTGGATTTAGGCAGCCTCAGTTGCTTCTCTCTCTTCATGTAATCCCAGACAGACTCGATGATGTTGAGATCAGGGCTCTGTGGGGGCCATACCATCACTTCCAGGACTCCTTGTTCTTCTTTACGCTGAAGATAGTTCTTAATGACTTTCGCTGTATGTTTGGGGTCGTTGTCATGCTGCAGAATAAATTTGGGGCCAATCATATGCCTCCCTGATGGTATTGCATGATGGATAAGTATCTGCCTGTACTTCTCAGCATTGAGGAGACCATTAATTCTGACCAAATCCCCAACTCCATTTGCAGAAATGCAGCCCCAAACTTGCAAGGAACCTCCACCATGCTTCACTGTTGCCTGCAGACACTCATTCGTATGCGCTCTCCAGCCCTTCGGCGAACAAACTGCCTTCTGCTACAGCCAAATATTTCACATTTTGACTCATCAGTCCAGAGCACCTGCTGCCATTTTTCTGCACCCCAGTTCCTGTGTTTTCGTGCAGAGTTGAGTCGCTGGCCTTGTTTCCACGTCGGAGGTATGGCTTTTTGGCGCAAGTCTTCCATGAAGGCCACTTCTGACCAGACTTCTCCGGACAGTAGATGGGTGTACCAGGGTCCCACTATTTTCTGCCAGTTCTGAGCTGATGGCACTGCTGGACATCTTCCGATTGGAAGGGAAGTAAGCATGATGTGTCTTTCATCTGCTGCAGTAAGATTCCTTGGCCGACCACTGCGTCTCACGGTCCTCAACGTTGCCCGTTTCTTTGTGCTTCTTCAAAAGAGCTTGGACAACACATCTGGAAACCCCTGTCTGCCTTGAAATTTCTGCCTGGGAGAGACCTTGCTGATGCAGTATAACTACCTTGTGTCTTGTTGCTGTGCTCAGTCTTGCCATGGTGTATGACTTTGACAGTAAACTGTCTTCAGCAACCTCACCTTGTTAGCTGAGTTTGGCTGTTCCTCACCCAGTTTTATTCCTCCTACACAGCTGTTTCTGTTTCAGTTAATGATTGTGTTTCAACCTACATATTGAATTGATGATCATTAGCACCTGTTTGGTATAATTGTTTAATCATACACCTGACTATATGCCTACAAAATCCCTGACTTTGTGCAAGTGTACCTAGAAGAATTGATGCTGTTTTGAAGGCAAAGGGTGGTCACACCAAATATGGATTTGATTTAGATTTTTCTTCTGTTCACTCACTTTGCATTTAGTTAATTGATAAATATAATCTATTAACATGTCTATTTTTGAAAGCATTCTTACTTTACAGCATTTTTTCACACCTGCCTAAAACTTTTGCACAGTACTGTATATATATATATATATAGTCACCTCCAAAATTATTGGCACCAGTACTGAGCTATATTGTAATTTTCCAACATGTGGAATATATTTGACTTTATTAATGATTCAATGGAATCAACCAAAATTACACATTTCTCAAATTATAAATTTATTTCCAAAAAAAATGAAGTGTCACAATTATTGGCACCCTTGTTTTCAGTACTTTGTGCACCCTCCCCTTGCAAGGATAATGGCACTGAGTCTTTTTCTATAATGTTTAATGAGATTGGAGAACACATTGGAAGGGATCTTAGACCATTCCCCCATACAGAATCTTTCCAGTACTGGTATTATTTATTTTATGCAGCCTTTTTTGCTCATCTTTATCAAGGGTACCAATAATTTTGGAGGTGACTGTATGTATATACACACACAGTTGTAGACAAAACTTTACAAACCCCAATGGAGAAATTTCTTGAAAACAAATAATTACCGGAAGCATCTTTTGTAGCAAAACGTTTGCTTTTGTGGATGATGAAAAAAATACAAGAAATAGATGTCTACAATTATTTATTTCAACATTTTTTTTGCAAAACAAAAATGCTAATTCAAAAGCATTCATACCTTGATGCTATGATAGTATTGTCTACAAATTTCAATATGATAATGCAGAACCTAATTCTAGAAAAGTCTAGAAAATGCTGGATTGTAAGAGAATATTTTTAAGGGGCGTTCGCACCGGACGCGGCATGGCACTGCTGTGTAGCAAAAGCAATGGTTTTCAATGAAGGTGGTTACGCACAGCGGCAGAGGGACACGGCACCGCAGAGCGGCGCACAAGAGATAAAATATTTTCAACTTTTGCCGCGCCGCGTCGTGACGTAACCTACCAACAGCCAATCAGATAAAAGTAGTTCCTTTGCGAGGAAGAAATAAAAAAATAAAATGGAGGAAAAGCTGCTCGCTTTAATTTCAGATTTCCCGGCGTTGTATAATACAACAATTAATAGTTACCGAGATATTAATATAAAAGCTGCAGCATGGAGGTCTGTGGGTGTACAAATGGGATTACCGAGTGAATATTAGCACTCAAAACATGCTTTGACATTCACAATAGTTAGAATTCAATTCTGTTCATGTTTTGACCCTTCTGCGTATGTGTCACAACTTTATATGGCTGACCCTATCATGCGAGCTAAATAAACTCCTTCAAACAAGAGCACTATTTTGCATTATAATGTTTATTTTTGCAACAATTCAATATCATGAGATAAAGCAATCAACTTTCCATATCCCTATCTGCTTGCATGTCTGCCACCCCCCTTACCCTGTTCACCCATCACTTCATTGAATTAGTGTACTGAGAACTGGTGGAACATTCCAGCCGCAATTCTCATTATTCAACCATGTCTTATCTACCTTCATTTGTCTTAAACCTGTAGCCTCTCAGGGTTCTTTGTGAACAGGACTCAGTTTTTCTAGACATAGAACACATGGAAACAATTTCAAGCACGCCATTCGTTAAATTATGTTATATCTTGATTGCACAATCAGATTGCAATGTGATACAGTCTATGTGCAATAATCTACATTCATATATCTTGGCTATGTGTATGTGTTGGCCAACGAAGAAAAAAAGAAATGTAACAGAGGCCGGGAGGTGTCTCTTCTTAGTGATTGATTTATACAAGAATAACATTTATATCAATTAGATCCACTGACATAAAATATCTTGTTTGGAGGGATGTCCTTTCCCAGTCTTTGGGGTTAAGACTACAGTAGGCCCTCAGTAATACAGACAACGTACATTTGGCTAAGCCGGACAGAACGTATGTACACCAATAATAACCAATTGGGTGTGACGCTAAGTCATTGTGAATTGCATGATCCAAAGAGACACGCTGAAAAGAACCCTGGCTGTTAGTGTCACCAAAGAACATGAAAATATAACCAAAGAACAGATACAAGTAGCTACGAAATGGCTAAAATTAAGTACATGATTAAAAGAGGGCATATAAACTTTAAACTAACGGCAAACAATTACGTGGGAAAGGGTGAGAATCTTTCAGAAATACTGATGGACTCCAGTGGTTTGAAACACAAGACGTGGACTATAATGGTCTGTGTAATGCTTATCAATTCAGTTTTTAGAACATTTCCAGAAATTGAATTTTTCTTTTTTTTTTATTTCAGGTTTTTTCATTTACAATTTGAAAATTGAAAAACTGAAATGCTGCTGAAAAATCACCATAGCTTCGTTTTTTGTTTTCTCAGTGGTTCAAAATTACACCTCTTTCATTTTTAGTTACTGAGTTACAGCTAAAATAATGGAAAACCAAACAGTTGTATAACTTTCAAATACTTGCTATTTGTGTAATGAAAGGGTCACAATCGGGGTGTACCATTAATGCTGGGGGAGAACACTGCAAGGCAATCGATAAAAGAAAAGTCTACACAACACTTTGTATTATTATTATTATTATTATTATTATTATTATTATTATTATTATTATTATTAATAATAATAATCATTGACGTTTACATGGACAAGTCATGACAAGTGCAAGGTATAAGTGTATTTGGACTAGTTTAAATTGTGATAATAAAATACCTTGTTCTGAATTCAAGTCATGTAGAACCCAACCTCTATCGGAATAATCAGGCTAAACAGAGAATGCAAAGGAACAGTTTTATTAGAAATAAAACTAAATAAAGGAAAAATTAAAAGTGCAACAACTAAACTAAAATAATACAAAAAGGAAGAATTAACTAATCTAAACAGTACAGAAAAGAAAGTTTAAACAACAACACCCCACTCCCGCTGGTTGATCAGCAATCCAACGCAATCTATGGGAGATTCCCTTAAAGGTTACAACTGCATTCTTGACAGATATTTAAGACGAAGGTTAGTCTTAACAGGGGTATCCTTAGTAACACAAATATTTACTTTCGTTAATATCTGATAATCAAAGCATCGTTAAATCAGTCTCATATGTATAGTTTTAGTTCAAAAGGCAATTCTCACTCTTGAGAGATAAAGACGCTCTTTGAGTCCAGACAACCTATCGAGAATTATCTATTATCAAGACAGCTAAATTTGGATTCCAGCTTCTAATGTAGAATGAAAATTGCCTTGTAAAACCCACATCAACTTGTATAACTCACATACAAAAAATTACTATAGTATTCATTAACTCAAAGCATAAATTGAAAGCAATAATGCTTTTCTTACATTCCACTTAAAACAAAACATTAATTTTACTTTAAGGTCTGCTTATTCTCGAGTTCATAAGAGGATTAAAACACTACTCATTGAATACTTAACGGATGTTCGCTGCCTCCTCCAGCTGATCCGTGTCTTCAACTACAGGCGCTCAAAGGCTCTCCTGCTGGCAAGGACAGGTCCAGGTTCCGGGGTCTGCCTTCCTCAGGTTTCGTCTCCACTTCAAGGTACGAAAGAAATGTCTTTGCAAAGAACAAGTCATTAACTATTTAGGTATTCCACTGAAACAGCAATTCCTCCACCAATACGTGCACTCTTTGTCCGGTTATGTCTGGGATATTCCACCAGATTGTCACAGTTCAAAGACTGGTTTGTGTATCAGAACCTTGGATTTCGTGTCGGGAGCCCTGTTTGAGTGTCACACTCATACTTTTGTAATGTTCTCTGGACCCCTGTGATTGGATAGTTTGGTTATTTTGGGTGGTGCCTGAGTCCACGTGGAGTGTTTTTCATTGGTTGTTCTCGTTGCGATGCGGCCCCTTGTTCTCCATTGGTCCGCTATTCCTCCCCCTGTCGGCTGGATTTATGAGATAGACTGGTTTTTGTCTTAGGTGTCAAAGCACCCAGAACTGTCTGGCTTGCAGCGCTGAAATTGTCATTCAGCGATCGTGACGATAAGCCATTTTTTTAGCATTTAGTTTATGACTCATTTTAAAAGCATTCTTTGTCAGTGGGGGAGTTTGTGACCAGAAACCAAGAAGACACAGAGAATGGTTTAAGATTCCCCTCTGTATATTTCAATTCTGTTACTTTCATACACAGAATGATATTATGACCCACTCTGACGCTACACTGTGCTGTTCTGATTTAGGAAAAAAAGTTGGCCGTACCAGTGCAGATTAATCAATTCATAGTAATTAAGGGGAGGGGATATTTAAATGTCCGTGTCTGTAGTAATTAGGAAAAGAACGACTCTGAATATTGTGAGGAGAGCTTCATGCGTTGCCATGAAGATTTAAAAAAATGAACAAGAGAAAAAAGAATTAACTTGTTGTCGCTCACATTCCGAATTATCACGCATTACTTGTTTGTGTCTCGTTACATTTCCAACACACACATGCACACGCACACACACACACACACACACACACACACACACAAAAGTATATAAAATAAAACTTCTACTAAGTACAAGTTTTACTACTTAAAAAATAGATATAAGTAACATCTAAAAGTTTTAATTGATTAAAGTAGTCTATAAACGTATGTGGAACATGTTGGAACTCAGGGGCTTACACTACAATATAATAAAAAACGGAATGATCCTTAGGCCTATATGAATATAAGATTGAGAACAGGGTGATATGTAAAAATACATGCAAGGTTCCTGAGCAGCTTCATGCACTGGCAGTTCTATAGGCGGAGTGCCAGGCTGAGCATCCTAATGTTCCTCTACACATCTGCCGGTCCCTATACCCTGCCTCTGCTCTGAGAAGCCAGTGACTGCTGGTCTGCAGCTGCGGTAGAAGTGCCAGGCGCAGAATCCGCTTAACACACACACATTATAATGAAACGTGGATATCTTGTAATATTATAAACATTCAAACAAAAGTCTTTATTTAAAGTGATACGGTACATTCATGTTGTTTGTTAACTGTATCCATTACTTATTGCACAATATGCCAATTGATGCAAACAATTCATTCCAGTTCTGTGCGGTGCAAGAAGAGGTGGAGCTCTGTTGTTCCTGGGACATCTTTAAAAAATTATAGAAAGAAAATATGACTACTACGACTACTACTACTACTACTACTACTACTACTACTACTACTACTAATAATAATAATAATAATAATAATAATAATAATAATAATAATAATATTATTAACATGAGGCTAAAAGTTCAGTTAGTTGTGCTTAACAACATGCATTTATACAAACATTAATAATAGACCGTACGAGAGGTTTACATTTGCAGTGTCTTTTGTGTTCTTTCTTTAATGTGTGTGTGTGTGTGTGTGAGTGTGTGTGTGTGTGTGTGTGGTTGGGTACGGCTTTGCTGAGGAATAACATGAAATTCCGCCATTTAAACAGGATCTTGACTGCTCAAATCTCGTGAGACACAAGCATGATTCCTGCTCCGGTTTCTATGGGTTTTTACAACTATTTTTATCATGAGAAAGCAATTGACCCTGCCCTTAAAGTTGCGCTGACCAAAGGATGTCCTTTTGCTGTTTCACGATGTATTCGCGTGACAACGTCACACAGTCATGACTGTAGAGTCGATTTTCATGTGCATGTAAACCCAGCCATTGTTGTTGCTGTAGTCCAGTAAGTACATTTACTCTAAAATGTCGTTGAATATAAGAATTTATCAGAAAAATGATTGAGAATTGGGGTTATACAATATGTACTTTTTACAATGTATAAGAATTGTTTGACTTAAAATACACTTAGACAGGTATTCCTTTGGAGGTAAAAAACAACTTTGAGGCTGAAGGGAGCTGTGTTTATCCTTGAGAAACTGCTCCCACAATACACTACAATCATCTGTAGGATTGGAGGCTGATTAATTTATAGCTCACAGCAGCTGTTTATTGACTTGTAAGCTCCTTTAAGCATTTTCACTTTAATAAAATTACCTCAGCAGAGCAAAAGTGTCTCCAAAAAAACAAGCTGCTGTGTAAATATAGTGGGAAACAACCCCATGCTGTGGTTAACTAGGTTTGATTGTTGGCAAACAGCATTTGCTGTGCTTGCCAAGGTTTAAAAATTCATTTTCTTACCTTACTATCTCCTGCCAGGGATGATGTCCCCTGTAAAGTATATGTACAGCACACGTCACACAATTTTGCATATTTCTGGAGAACCGCTTATCCAATTTTCATGAAGCTTAGTATTAAGATTATTTAGCATAAGTAATTGAGGGTATCAGATTCTGGGCATATATGAGGATGTCAGTCTGTCCTACATCTGTCCACCTGTATGTGCTCAAATGAAGTATTTCCTGGAGGGAGTCTAGATTCCCCCTGCAGCCAGGTCAGGGCTTTTAAGTTCCTCTTCAGTCCCTCTGATCTAAGACATGTTTCATACAAACAACATCCTTGTACTTCTGAATTACAAAACTCAATGATCTTCTCAGCCAATCAGATTCAGAGTAGAGCGGTCATTATCTTACAGTAGATGCCCTCTTAAAAGTTAACAGGACTTAAAACTTGAAACTCGTTTTAAATGGCAGCATATATTTCAAGTAGCCTAAATGATCCAGTCTATAAAAAACGTCTATGAAAAACGATAAAACACCCCCGATACAAAAAAAAAAAAAAATGAAATAGGTGCATAAACACCGGAAAAACACTGGAAATGGTTACTCAATTCATGTTGACTTGACCCCTTTCCCTGTGAACAAAATAAATAAAATACACCGCAGTGTCCCTCCTTCCTGACTTCTATCTCACATTGATTTGTTCTGAATACTTTAAACCCACCCCAACTACTGAGTGGCAGCAAATTCCTACATTTCTATTGAAGAATTGTAACAAGCTTGCAAGATTTAAAACAAGATTACAATTAGAAACTGAGAATTGTTCTTGCTCGCGAGATTTAAAGCTATATTGTTTAGCCGTCTAATAATAACAAACAAGCACAGAATTATATTGCTTAGATGTTTGACACAGGTTTTGCAGTCAACAGATGTTTTTCTACTTTTAAAAAAATTGGAGTTACTGTAATTAAACACTAGAGTAACCGCTTTGAAAATATGGTGCCATGTTTCCTGGCTTACGGATTTGTCAGCGCTGTCAGAGATGAGAGTCTTCCAGTGCTGTTAACTGTTTGGGCAGTGTATAATCAAGCAGGATAACACTTCCATTGTGCAATACAAATTTAGCAAAGATAAAAGTGTAGTAAGCAATCATCAAAAAGCTTGTGCTGGGAACTTGGAGGGGGACTGTGGCAGGGCAGGAGCCCTGCACGAAGAGGGTTTTTTGTGTATATATGTGTTGTAAATAATGAATGAAGTACCTGACACCCCCGAGAGAGCCTGCCTGCAGGGTGGGATTACCAGCTGTGGAATCTAATCATAGTCATAGGCATCGTCATAGTTAACGGGCTGAAGAAGGTCCACACTACCTGGGTAAAGAGACCTAACCACCTAGCTGAAATCCTCCGATCGCCATAATGCTGAACAGGGTGGGATCTTAAAGAAGAAGCCTAAACGACCGACTGCCGGCTGTGTAGCCAGAGTCGGGGTTTGTTTATTAAAAAGTAAAGATTAGTTCTGGGATTGTAGATTCCCTTGCAGTACAGCGAGGCGCATAAACGGGGCCTCCATTTATTAGGAGTACCTCCGCTGTTTTCACAGCACCTTTTATTTTATAGTTTTTGTACAGTCATTTTTTTGGTTTTTGTACATCAACCTCAACCTTCAACCTCCGACTCGATCTCCTGCCTCACTCAGCAGCGAATATACACACCCACACGGCAAGCGCCTGTCACAGGGATCTTAATCGGAGATTTTGTATTAATGATTTCAATTGTGCCAGTTATTTTTTATACTGAACTTCTGTTACACTTCTGGACCAAAGATACATAACAGAAAGCTTGGGATACTCCCTGCTTTTTCTGTTCTGTTTAACGGATCAAAAAAATATAGAAGAATATTTAGTCACACATTATTTAGGCACTGTTTTAACTGTTAACTAGTTTATTAATATGTTAACAAATGTGGTTAATTTCTTGTTAATGGTTAGTTAATATATAGTAGCCTATTCATAAAGTAAGAAATACCAGATTAAACGTTTTGCAATCAGATCCTAACTTCAGTATTATCAACTCAATCATATGATTGAAATTGATTTAAAGGTACTTTTTAAAGAAGTATTTATTTGGTATCCATTTACTATCGTTAAGTTACGTGTTAATGCACAGTCGATAGATATCCAGCAAGTAAATGCAGCCAAATGAAAATGACAAGGTAGTAGTTTTCAGTAGTTATGGCATGTGAGCAAAGAATGTGCAGTCTGGTGTTGGATACCCAAAAGTATTAACCACCTCTTGAATATGTTATTGACTATGTATTAAAATGTAACTGAAAATGGGAGTCGCATAACAATTAAATACTTACTTAACCCAAGCAAAAAAATAAAGGGTTGCTGCTTTTACTTCAAAGTGGAGTGAAAAAGAAAAGACCCATGAAGATTATAAGACGTCAGTAGCGATAATGATGTTTATATGAAACACTTGATGTTTGCACACAGGAAATACCGTGGTAAACTATCAGGGAAGAATAAAACACTCAGTTCATTTCCTTTGTAACAGAGCAGCATAACATTCTCTACTTTGGGTTTTTTGGCAAACCAAGATCAGCAGTCATGGAACAATTCAATAACACCATGCTAAAAAGAAACTATAGTTTTAAAAGTGTCTTTATCAAATCCGTATATGTTACAATAACATGAAACAAGACTTCTGTTTCTAAAAGTGACAATACTGCAACTTTGGGGTTTGTATAATATATGCCTGCATGTGTGCTGTCTAGTGTAAAAACTGTAAAGACATCCTTCAGAAAAGCTATAATTACATGAGGCCTCATTTTTAAAATTCTGATTAAAACTAGCTTTTTATGCATCTACATCTCTTGTTATTGATGATAGAAGATGACTAACATTTGACTCCAGGAAATAACATCATGAGATGAGTCAGGACATACAGTTAAAAAAAAAAATTCTTGTTACGAGTTGGGCCAAGGAAGACATCACATGACCATGATCAATGGCTCCTCAATGTGTTTTATGAGGGAAACTACTTCAGTAGCTCTATCAAAGCATATTTCATATTATTATTCAGCTTCTGCTGCCTGGGTCCTAATAATTCTCTTTTGCACCAGAGGATATAAACCACCTCTTGTTCGGTTGGTACAGTATGACATCACCGGGGGTAGCCTCAGAGTCAAACTGGCTTCCTTTATACCATTCCTTGCCAAAGGGTCAAGTCTTCAGGCCTCTGGAGTTCTGAACAGTAGCCCCACCCACACCCTCAATCTCAATCTCTTTAGTGTCTTCAAGAGAACTCTAACGTATCTGGATGCAGTTCTGCACTGTGCATCAACAATCAACAATACAGACAAAGCCACTGAAGCCAAACCACAGGGGCTTCAACAAACCTGCGGGCACAGAATTCAGTATCTTAGACCTTGCACATGTTTGGGTTTGTGGCAAAGTGGTTTGTAGTGCGCAGGTGTAGTGGTGATGTGATTATGAAACAGAAGGCAGACAACAAAGTTCACGATCCAAACGGTTTCATTTTTATAATCCTGGTCTGGTGACCACAAAGAATAATCCCAGGCAATACACAGCACTGTTTATTGCACTGTTTCAAAACAACGGGTTGCAGTCCTGAAATAATAAGACACAGTTTGTAAATAATAAACACAGTAGAACACACACAAAGACACACACGTTCACAAGTCCAGAGTGAGTGTTATAGTGCTTGTGGTGTTATACAATTTATCAGTGTACAATGGTGCAGTGTTTTTCGGGTTTAGTGCTAGCCTTAAGCAACAGCTCTGGATTGTGCTAGCCATCTAATAATAACAAACAAGTAGATTTTTAGACATGACAAAACAAAACAAACACTCACGGTAATTCACAGTACTCCTTCCGGTTCAGCTTAACCATAAACAAAGGAACAGATCACCTTGCCATTTCCCCTTTTATACTGTCAGTCACGCCCCCTTGGAGAAACGGTTGCACTCGTTAACCTCCAATCCAAGGTTGCCACATCGCTTTCCTTCTGGGTGATTACTTGGTGTACCGTAGCTCCGCCCCCTGTCTCGATGGCCAACTTCCACCTAACCCTGGGAATGAATTGTCAGGCCATCCAGTCCAGGGCACTCTGTTCCCTTTACACAGTGCCCTCACAGGTCAGGAGGGAGATTTATAACCAAGATTCATTCTTTCTCTGTCACAGGTCTTATTGAATCTCAGATGTTAACATTACTGTGTATTATTCATAGAATGGAAAACAGTAACTTTTTGCTTTGCCTTTAAAATAATTACATATGGTTGGATGATTTCTCCAAATTAAAAAAAAAAAAAATAGTAGTAAACAGCAAATTGGAGTAAAACCCTTTGAAAAAGAGCACAGTGCCTCCAGTTGCTACAATGGTTTCCTTGATTATTTATTAACACACAATGCTTTGATGTGGTCAGATACTTACAGCAATGATATTAAAGGGATATTTAGCTACTATTCTTCTATCTTCTCTAGGCAATGATAGTGATTCAACATTCTTGGATGTACTATTCTCCGCAATGAAGGCCAATGCATGAAATACCCATTGAAAGACCAGTGGTGAAATAACCCTGTAAATAAGGACAACTATCCCACTGCTCCTAAAACTACAGAAGACGTCTTCAACGGATCTGATGAAATACACAACGTGTGTCCCACTGCAGGATTAGCTCCTTAAACCTGCAAATCCATGCCATGGTACCCCAGCATTCTGACTGAAACCATAGCTACTTTTAATTAAAGCCTTAGTGCATTTCAGAAGCGTAGAAAAAGCTATGAGCAAACTTTGAAGTTGCAATTGACAGGTACCTTTAAGTTCACAAGGTCCAGCCAGATGGAACATGCATTATGAATAAGTGCATATTACAAGAATCTATGATGGAACGATGAGATCATTTTCTTTCATCAGCTGTGGTTAACTGGAGGTTTGAGCTACTTGGAAAATCAAATGTGAATGCTGGCGATAGATAAAATAATATATTTAGGCTTAACGTTTAATATTCATCTTCTTATTTAATCACATTGAAAAATCAGAAAAAAATACATAACATCGTCAGACGAATTAGATCTTCTCTCAATGGACCATCTGCTAAAATGTTTTATGATTCATTTATAAATCCATTTTTAAGCAAGCAGAGCCATGACTAGGGACAAATGAACATCACAAACTAGACAAGAGATGAAAAGGCTGGACAAGCTGCCAAAATTGTGAAGGAATATTTACTTCTATTTGCTTTGAAAACTTCCATGAGACCCTATTCCTATCCAAAATTACTTTTCAATAGAACTTTGTATTCATTGTAAACATATGTAATAAATATGAGAATCTTGAGTGGCATTAAAGGACACATATCAAGCTTGGTTGTATTTATGTGTGTGTGTGTGTGTGTGTGTGTGTGTGTGTGTGTGTGTGTGTGTCATGTGTCCCCACTTACTGGTACATTTTTATGAAATTTGCTGTCTGAATACTCAAATATTGGCATTTTGATTATTTTTCTTTTGTCCTCAACTATCTAACATATTGTAGAGGGGAAAAAAGCAATATAAAGTATAATTTTAACAGACTATTTTTCTGGACCTTTTGCTCCATCTAGTGATTAGTTTGGGCAAACCAAGACACCACAGCAAGGTCCATCACCAACACATCCTATGTATGCACAGTACAACCTAATTGCATTAAACACAATCCACTAAACTGATTCTGGGATGACAAACACATATCTGTCAGATAAAAAGCCATAGTCAGTCAGTACAGCATCATGATGCCTTTCCGTTTACAATGATAGTTAAGTTGTACTGAATTAACAGTATATGTTCATGTTAGTGGTAAAGCTAGTGTAACACAGCAGGGAGGGGGTTAATATCCTCCCTGCAGAAAACATGTGCGTATGCACATTTTGTTTAAATGTTTTATTTTGTTAATTGTTTATTGTTTAATTATCACCCGCACCTGGTAACTATTATAAATTAATGCCAGGTGTAGGGTATATAAAGGAAGCAGCCAGTCTGTTCATGGCTGCTGAGTAGAAGGAGGCAGATAGTGTGCTCTGTCTCCGAGCAGTCTCCGAGCAGGCTTAGCCGTCCTGCGAGTGAGTCAGTGACTTACGTGTGTAGTTTGCGCTCCAAAACGGAGCTAGGTATTTATTTTTGTTTGGGTCGTGTTTATGTATTAAAAATAGCGCAACCGCGCTTAAAACTCCATTTCCTGTGTCCTGGGTCTGTTTTAAAAGGGGCAAACGAACGACCGTGAGTGCCGGCCGGGTTACACTAGTTTAATTCAAAGTGCATGTCTACACTGTGCAATAAACCTTTATGGGCAGGATTTTCAAAAAGCAGTGTTATTGTACCGAACTCTTGGTATAGTAACGAAAGCTTTAAGTAGCAGGTGATTTTCAAACAAAATGTGTTAATTAAATCAATCTGTTAATGCTTTGAAATTGAGTCGATGAGGTCATAATGAATGCAATCACAATCACAGGGGTAAAGAGAAGATTATCAAAAGTATGAGACCGACACTCAAACAGGGCTCCTGACACGAAATCCAAGGTTCTGATCCACAAACCAGTCCTAAAGTACTTGTAGTCAAATCTCTAACATAGCCCTGATTGATCACCGGAGAAAGAGTTGGAAGAACATTTGAAGTCGACATAAATTGAAATATATTGCTGTTTCAGTGGAATACCTAAATAGTTAATAACTCTTGTTCTTTGTAAAGGCATTTCTTTTGTACCCTGAATTGGAGATGAAACGCGAGGAAGGCAGACCCCCAGAACCTGGACCTGTCCTTGCCAGCAGGAGAGCCTTCGAATGCCTGTATTGTTGAAGACACGGATCAGCTGGATGAGGCAACGAACGTCCGTTAAGTATTCAATGAGTAGTGTTTGAATCCTCTTATGAACTCGAGAATAAGCAGACCTTAAAGTAAAATTTATGTTTTCCTTTAGGTAGAATGTAAGAAAAATATTATTGCTTTCAATTCATGCTTTGAGTTAATGAACACTATAGTAATTGTTTGTATGTGATTTATACAAATTGATGTGGGTTTTACGAGGCAATTATTATTCTGCATTTAAGGCTAGAATCCAAATTTAGCTGTCCTGGTAATAGATAATTCTTGATAGGTTGTCTGGGCCTTAAAGAGCGTCTTTCTCTCTCAAGAGTGAGAATTGCCTTCTGAACCAAAACTATATTACAATTTAAACTAGTCCAAATACAAATACACCTTGCACACTACATTATTATAGATGTATACCATGTATGTAACACAATTATATATTCATTACGCTTTTAAAATTACGATAGAACTCCCTAACCTATACACAATCTGTTTATAGTTAATTGTTATTTAAGTATTTCCTCTAATCATGCATTTTCTCTGATACAGTTTGCTCGCTTCCACGATAAATAAACTCAACATGATTAGAAGTAGCCACCGAACACTTACAGTATTATAAGAACATGCATACAGACGCGTGAAGGTGAAAGTGTACACTGTGCACAACGTGTGGGGTGGGGGGGTCTGACAACATTACAAATACGTTTAGGCAAAATCCATGTCAATGATCTCGATCACATTAGGCATTCTATTGGTTTGTATACAATCATGTCCGTGGTGATATCTTTTGAAAGCAAGCCCCATATTGCACTTTGTAACTATTAGACAAAATGTTTACAGAATACTTAACAACTGCTATTAGGACCATGCAGTATGATTTGTTTATTATTAAATTATACCAAATCACGTTTTTATTTACTATGAAGGGAAAACATAACTTTATAAGCATTTGGGCAACACAGTAAGTTCCCTTCATTGTAAATAAAAATGTGATTTGGTATAATTTAATGATAACGCTATTAATAATAAATTAATCATGATTATAGCAGCAGTTTTTATTCTGTAAATATTTTGTCTAATAGTTATAAAGTACAATGTGGGGCTGTCAGGTCTTGTTTTCTGAAAATATCGGCAAGGTCATTATATACAAATCAATGGAATACCGTGTATGTATGTATGTAGGTGTAGGTGTGTGTGTGTGTGTGTGTGTGTGTGTGTGTGTGTGTGTGTGTGTGTGTTTAACACTTTCCGGTCCAACATCATCAAAAAGAGGTAAAACACAGGTCTCTAGTCGTTTTTTCTCCAGAAAAAGTCGAGAAAACCATTCAATCAGTGGGATTATTTTGCAAAGGAAACATTGAAACATTAAAATAATTGTATTCCTCTTTGAAAATGTGGCATTGCTGTTGAGCATCAAAACAGGACCATATTTAAAATACATTCATGCCAGAATTTCAATGCCATTGTCTATCAACTACAATGCACACTAAATGATCTCATTTAAGTGTAAATAAATAAAAGCATTCAAGTTGGGTTCGATGTTAGTGCTAGAAAAAGCAATTTGGATATCACATCATATGCTACAACCCACCTGATTGACAAATGTTTCAATAAGGCCGCCGGGGTATTCTTGCTTGGTTACCACAAAGCCTCTGAAAGCGGTACACAATTAACAGGTTTAATGATGTTTCAATGAAAAACTGCAGTCGGCTCAAAACAAATATGGTACTCTAATATGTATAGTTTAATGTATTTTGGACACATTGATTTGTGCAAATTGAAAAGTATTTAGTAATTAAAGTTATTAGAAGTAATGGCAGATGCACAGCTGCTAAAAAGGAGCGGTCACTGATCTTGCAGCCTCACTCATGATGCTAACATGTGCTCCCCACACAGAGCTGGATATTATTATTATTATTTGTTTATTTAGCAGACGCCTTACAGAGACTAGGGTGTGTGAACTATGCATCAGCTGCAGACTCACTTACAACTACGTCTCACCCGAAAGACGGAGCACAATGAGGTTAAGTGTCTTGCGCAGGGTCACACAATGAGGCAGTGGCTGAGGTGGGATTTGAACCGGGGACCTCCCGGTTACAAGGCTGTTTCTTTAACCACTGGACCACACAGCCTCCTACAATAGAGTGCAATAGACTGCAATAGAAAGGATCTGTGGTGATAGCTGAGCACTGGGAGGGATTATAGTTCTGAATCCAGTCATAAATATAGATTATACAGATCTATTGTATAACCCAAAAGTGACATCTATTAACAAAGACTTTCCCAGACTTTCTGAGCTCTTCTTACCAAACCTAAGATAATCTGTGACATGACACATTAAATATGCAGAGTGGGAAAAAAGTAACCATGAACTTTGACATAAATATTTTCTTTTGCAATGTTTTTTAAAGGAAGTAGCCTTTACAGCATGATTTGCTGTTGATGAAACTTTTAAAAGTATCTAGGCAATGTAGATTTAACAATACCAAGCATGTCTCTTTGTTAGTTTGAATGAATAATTCAACAAACAAGATAGGGGAAAAAAGTGAAGTTATTAAAAAGAATGATACTGGTACATATTGTGGGACTGGTGTCAAAAATTACACGAGTGTAGTGTTATATCATCGCGTATGGTGTCCCTCCAGCTCTGATCTGATGGATGTCTAAATCATGAAACTGGCACAAACAAGGCTCCTTGTGAAAGGGGCTTCTAAATACCAGTTGTCTAAATCTATCGATGAGCTGGGATGCTTTATTAATGAAGCCTGCGGCCTGCCTGTTGCTGCTCAGATGGTTTGTGTGCCTAATAGGAACTATTTCTGTGAAGTGCCGCACCAAGCAGTGGCAGAGCCTGCCTTAAATCAAACAAATGACTGCTGCGTCCGCTGGGGAAGCTGTGAGTCAGCAGATGCTTTCCAAGAGCGAGAGGCAGAAGATGGTGTACCACCTGCTGTAGGGAGGCAGACAGACAGGAGCAGGCCGCCACTGAATATTGAATATTGACTTATTATTAAAGGCTACTTTTTGCTTTCTTTAAGTTGACAGTCACTACCACTCCTCTCAATTTGTTAACTAACAGGTACAAAAAAAAAGATTAGCAAACCGCCAAGAGGCAAAACATATATATTCAACTAAGCCCATACATCTGCCTTCCTAACTGTTGTATATTTTGAAACAGAAACAGAGCTAAAGTTATAACTTTACAGTTTATTTGATCTGTGTTGCATTTGAACCCGTCCATCAAAGAGGCTTCTACCTCAGCTAACACATGTGGAAATCTGCCTGACTGCTGCACCATATGTGACTTTTCCTAAGTAAGACCTCTGGCAGTTTTAAATGAATCCAGGGTCCTGCACACTGGCAACATTCGGAACAGTATTTCATTTTCCATTAGACACAAGACATTTTTATTGTTTTTTCTTTAAGCATGTTGTGCAGGTGTACTGTATCACACGTTTCTAATCTTTTAGAATTTTCTTGATGAATTTCTCAGTTTGTATGTTCTTAGAGAATTGCACAAAGAATCCACCAAGTACTGAACAAAATCACAGTAATTCCTCTAGAAAATAAATCACCCATAACTATTAAACACTCAATAGCACTGAATTTAGAAATACTAAAGGAAGCTTAATACATTAAATGACAAATGCTACTACTGGAAGTCTTTTTTTCCAGGTTCAATGTTTGTATTTAAAAATAAAACAAAACCAAAAATGTTGACTTGTCAATTCATCAGTGCATTTTGGCTTGAGAAGTTTTTTCAGGAGAAAATGCTTGTGGAATAGTTTGTATGCACATTAAATCATAATCTCAGTGGGGGAAAAAAACAATAGACAACCATACAGACAACCTGTAAAAGTTTTTTAAAGAGGTGTGAAATAAATATTATGAAAATGTAGATGATATGAAGTATCCATGTAATAGAGATCTACTGTACTGTATATACTGTAAAAGATAAAATACAGTACAAAAAATATACCCACAACAATGCTTTTCGTGCACAGTGTATATACACCACAGAACAGCTTGATTAATATTTACCACCCTTCTCAGCAGTGAATT
Source organism: Acipenser oxyrinchus oxyrinchus (assembly GCA_030684275.1). NCBI lineage: Eukaryota > Metazoa > Chordata > Actinopteri > Acipenseriformes > Acipenseridae > Acipenser > Acipenser oxyrinchus. Next base: position 46,096,542 of record CM060247.1, read on the forward strand.
ATCTCTATAGGTATTTTACCGGTAATACCAGTTCCAATTAAAATCACATAAATCCAGGGGTCTGCAAGTCTGAGTGGATTAGTAATGGAATACAGAACCTTTCTGCTTCACATTTCAGATTGTATTTTGGTTATAGTAATCATCTTGCCCTGCTTCCAGCTCAGCAGTTTCTAATTTGCAAACTGTTGTACACGCTTGTTTTGCTGGTGTACTGTCAATGTGTGTGCACCAAAAAAAAAAGAAAAACTTTGCCATGATGTTCTGCAAACAACTTTGAAATTGAAAACAGTGCATATAAATGAACGCTGTCAAAAACTTTCCATGGGCTTCTAAAGCAAAGAAAATGTAGGGACACATTTTTGCTTGCCTTATGTTTCTGTGGCCTCAAACCTTAGTGATCCAAGTGGTTTCTGTCTCATTATTGAATCCACACATATAACTGGGTCAACACATAGAGGAGTCATAGGGCCCATGTGCAAGAGCAAGGGTAATTTTGAGAGTAATTTTGATCAGATTTAGCACCCAGTGGAAACGTATTCCAACACAATGTCTTTGCGCTAGTCAGAGGCGATGTCTGCATTCGCTGTCTGATAGGCACAAAAAAGTGACACAGGTTCTGAAACCTCTATTTTGATATCTCCTTCTTTCCCTTCGATGCAGGAATGCCAATGCGTATTCCATTCTCTCTAAAAACAAACAAACACAAAATTAATAAAAATCAGATTTATAAAATATAAATATAGAAATACTTATGCTTTGTCTTTACATTCTTCTCGTTGCTCCACGTTTCACTTCCTACCCCCGGCCCTGATGAGTGCGCTCCGAATAAGCCTGCCTGAGATGTCTCTTTAAAAAGGCAAACGCAGCACCCAGCGCCGGCTTTGCGCAGCATCAAAGTCACTTCACAATGAAATGTTAACGGCACCACGCCTCAAAGGTTATGCCAACCACTGGTGCTAGCGCTAGCACTAAAAGACGACGTAAAGCCCTGGCTCCAAAATCGCATTCCAATGCAAAAAATGTTGCGCCGACTTCATGAAAATCGGGCCCATGGCCTACAAGCTCAGCATGGGAGTGAATATGGATGGAGAAGTGAGGGGGTATAAAACATTTAGCAGACCTCCTGCACCTTTTTTAATACATTTTAAAATGGAAGAAATAAAATAGGTAAGCGTGAATCAGCAGACTTTGAGCTGTATAAAAGAACTTGAAGAATAGCCTAGAAGCAAGACTGGTTATACTTTCAAACAAAATGTAGAGGATGGCAAACAGCCTGACCAATTAACAGATCCAAAAACACATGCGGTCTGTTGATTTATGCAAGGCTTTTATCATACAGAATGGGTTCAAAAGAGCTGCATTTTTAAAGTTCTGTTTGTCATTAAGGGCAGAGAATAATCAACTGCGAATTTGAAAGTTTAAAAATCTACATACTGTAACAGCCTCTACAGTCAAATCACAGAACAGAAATATTTAACTGATACAATTAGTACCAGTATTTAAGAATTATTTAAAAAGATATTGGCTCATAAAACATTTAGGTATTCCTTACTTATTAAACAAAAATGTGTTACAGACATTAACTGCAGTACTTCCTTTAAAGGCTTTTTGGATTGTATGTGTGTTATTCTGCATTTTGCTTGGATTTGTGATCCCTTTTCCAAAAATCAAGAAAGTACTGTAGGTTGACCACATTTATTTGTTGTATAAAATAGTTTATACCACACATGTGACTAAGAAACTCTGAGAGTAACTTCAGTTACTCATTAAGTCAGAAATCTCTTTTTTACAATAACTTTGTCCTCACAAGACCATGCACTTTAGGTGTAACATCTTATAGAAGACCCACACAGGCCTGAAAAGCTTATCACTACTTAAAGCTAAAATGTGTGTCAACAGAAATAAAAAAGAAGCTTATACAAAGAAAAATGTTTTTTTTTTTCTATCTACAGATTGATTTTTTTTATAAAACCCAGTTATTGGATTGTTAGTTTTAAATAGGCAATTTCATTTAAATTATTAACCCAAGTATACTTACGCACATACTGTAAATTATGCCACTCATTGACATTCTGCACTAGAACTGGCTGGTAGAGATAACAAGTCAGAGTTGTGGATTTATGCTTTAAACACACAGCTAATCTACAAACATTACTAATTGATAACAAGTCAGAGTTGTGGATTTATGCTTTAAACACACAGCTAATCTACAAACATTACTAATTGCAATCCTCAGTGACATTGTACTTATCACACCGTTTCCTCTGAACAGCAAACAAGTGGGTGTAATATGAGGATGGTCCCTTCAGGGCCTTGTATTTTATTTGGCCATCCTCATTCATATAAATAAATACAGTACTCAATGAACGTTTGTGGGGTATTGATTTTAGACATGATTCATTTTTTGTATTTTAAACACCACCTATTGCAACAGTAATTGCATACTGCTAATTAAATACCAAGACTGCTCTCATTCCCTTTGTCAAACTTGTTATTAACTATTGATTAAACTTTCTAAAATATATTACCTTTGTTTATATATATATATATATACAGTATATATATATATATATATATATATATATATATATATATATATATATATATATATAAAACTTTTAAACTCTCTTTTTATTATGCTTACAATTAGGTTCATGTCCTGGATTTTCTCATATGCATCAATATCACTGTTTTAGATTTAAATTACTAACATAGCTTTAGAAATTTCTGTTTTCAACTTTACAGTGGAAATGTGCATTTTTGTTCAAGATTAGACCAGTACAGAGGACAATATCAGTGGCGCAAATCTTGAAAATGAAAAGCTTCACATCATGGATCGTTATTGCTGTGTTACCTGATTGATAATGTGGGCAATAATACTTATACTATCAGCACACTAGAGCAGTTATTTTCAAACTTTTTTTTTCTCGTGACCCAGTGGAGGAAAAAACACTTATCTCAGCGACCCAAAACAATAATATCTTCTGACTAGGATTTTCATAAAATCACAGTAAAGCCTGGGCAATAGATACGTGCTAGCTTTCACCGCTTCACTTTAAGTAATAATTAAAATTAGACATCGACTTTACTTGTAAAACATTTTTAAATACAGTAAAAAAAAAAAAAAGAATATCAGGTAAGTTTCGCTTACTTAATGTGACGGGTGGGCCTGCCTGTTGTTCTGGATCACAAGATGAAAGCGCTACCCGCATGTCAGGTGCACTGCTGAGTCGGTTTCTTTCTTTGGTTTTTAACCTTGCCAGTTTGCACATGTAGATTGTTGTGAATGGCAGCATCAACAGAACACTAATCCTACTTAACAGTGGATATTCTTTGAAAACACTGATCCAAAACGATGACAAATTCAATGACTTGTGTTTCTATCACAGGTGAGTTGCAGCAGCTTGTTTTCTTGCTCAGGCATCATGTTTAGCTCTATTATTGATTCAGGATTTTCGAAAGCAAAAGGATCTTTCACCCAATGCTTTCCCTTCAAACTTGCAATGTCATTCCCTTTTTCTTCACTGATGCTGTTCTCCTCAGTGTTTTGTAACAGTGTTGGGAACATGTAGTAGCTGGGACGATTACTTTTCAGTCGTGCTTGTCACAGTGCTAATATGTGCTCACAGTGTCGGAACAAATCATTGCCGCTTCCTTGTAACTTCAAATTCAGTTCATTTTTAGACTGAGAAAATGTCAACTAGATATGACAACTTTATTAACCAACTGGCATTGTCAAACAAATTTGCCAAGTTAGACTGTTTCTCTGCCAGAAAAATGTGAATCTCATTCCTGAGTTCGTACACCCTTGTAAGCACTCTGCCCCTCGACAGCCACCGTACTTTGATGTGAAACAGTAAATGAATGTGCTCCGCTCCCAGTTCTGAGCATAACGCTTCAAAAAGCCTGCTGTTCAGCGAGCTTCCTTTAATGAAATTAACAATTTTCACTCCTTCCTTCAGTACTGCCATATGATCAGGGGAAACACCCTTGGATGCCAAAGCTTTGTAGTGAATGAAACAGTGATTCCAAACAACATGATTACCAGCTGCCTCCGATATTTTTTCACCACTCGGCTATTTCTACCTGTCATATTTGCTGCACCATCAAATGTTATTCCTTTGCAATAAGCCCAATCCAATTTGTATTTTACCACAACGCAGTCATGCAGTGCTCCGAATATATGTGCTCCTGTTGTATTTGTTGGTAAAGTCATCTTGCCGTACATACCTCACATAAACTAACAGTGTTGCACAATTTGAAACATCAGTACTTTCGTCAAGCTGGATAGCAAAATCCCTGGCTGACTGTAACAGAGTAATAAGCTGGACTTCCAAATGCTCTGCAATGTCACATATTCGCCAAGACATTGTGTTGTTACTGAGAGGAATGCTTCTCAATTTTTCAGCAGACTTCTGGTCAAAAATTGTACGCACCATATCCAGAGATGCTGGAAGAATACGTTTTTCAGCCACTGTATGAGACATTTTCTCTTTTGCCACACGGTATGCAACCAAATATGAAGCCAGTTATGTCTTATCATTCAAGTTAGTGGAGCGACTAAGAACATGAGCCGATAACTTTAACTCATGTTGCTTCCGTTGAAAATACTTGATAGGCTTATCCACGAGTTCCCCTTGTTTCGTTTCTAAATGTCTTTTAAATGGTTTTAAACCTTCGTTCACAAGCACCTCACTGCAAACAATACACTGGGGCTTAGGATCCCGATTTGCGTTTGCACAATTTATGAAACCAGATTTCAAAAAGGAATTGTTATATTGCCGTGTCCACGATTTATTTATCTTTTTAGGTGGTTCAGACTTCAGAGGTCGACTTGGCAGTCATAGAATTAGAACTTTCTGTTGCAGGTGATGTACATACACTGGCATTTTCTGATGTAGATGGAATTGATTCCGAACTTCTTTTTCTTATAACAAAACGATCAATTTTTACGAAGGTTTGTTGGTTAATCCTTGCAACTCAAGTCTACCCAGCAATAACACACTGACAGTGTTCGGAAAGCAGTCTCATTGACGTTACGTTGTTAGGTGTGGTTATTTACATTCAAAACAGTTACGTTGTGCGTAAGATGAAACTCTCTGCAAACAAATAACCGGAAATAAGTAACTCGTCCGACTTTTAAATGCTTGTGTAACGTTATTTTAAAACTGTAACGAAAAACTTTATATTTTAAATTTGCAAGCGACCCAGTGCCTTATCTTCTGCAACCTGTAGTTTGAAAACCACTGCACTAGAGCATCCATTGAAAAGAGCTTTGAAACAGACTTTAAAGTTATAAGTGTAAAAAGTTGTCAGGATATTAACAATAAAGAAAATTACAGGTAAGTTATTTAAACTGTTATAGCAACATGTGGGGACGTGTAACACTATATTTTTTCTGAACCCTGCTAAGTATTCTTTAACCTCAAAAGCTTGATAGCGTTTGCAAACAGGCTTCTTTCGAGCTCAGTGAGAGTCTATGGTGATTTGAGCTCCAGTTAGTATTATTATTTATTATTATTATTTATTTCTTAGCAGACGCCCTTATCCAGGGCGACTTATAATTGTTACAAGATATCACATTATTTTTACGTACAATTACCCATTTATACAGTTGGGTTTTTACTGGAGCAATCTAGGTAAAGTACCTTGCTCAAGGGTACAGCAGCAGTGTCCCCCACCTGGGATTGAACCCACAACCCTCCAGTCAATCCAGACCCCTTACCACTACTCCACACTGCTGGGAATCAGTTAAAAAGAGAGATGAAAAGCACCTCCAGAACACCCCTCTCTTCCACTGCAGCGTTTTAAACTACGTGGGGCTACAATTGATTGATTCACCAAGTACGCACCTATTGTTTACACTTCCTAAGGTTAAGGTGACCAGATTTGTAAGTCCTTAAACTGGGACAGTATGGAAATATTGTGAATAACTTCCAACGTCAAAGCTACGGGGAAGATTTCTGGTTTTTATTTTCACTTTGGCAATGTTTGATCTAATATCATATTGAAAGTGAATGCAGAGACTCGTGATATTCAGAGTAGAATCTTTTACTTTCAAAAACTTTTTTGTGAATAAATGATCTTATTGTCTTTGTGGTGTAATTTGTTTTATACACAACAGGTATAGTCATTACATTACACAGTAGCAATTCAATAATATCAAATTCCAAGATTCTATTTTATTGCTGATTCGCAGGGTGGGAACAAGGGCACCCGAGGTGATGTTTAACAACATGGAGTTAGTAACAGATGAAACTTATAAAGAGAAGGCCCAACACAAAAAGGGGGTTCCGTCAATGAGGAGACCCAACAAACAAGAAAACAAAGAAAAAGAAAAAAACATTTAACACAAGAAGAAAAAGAAAACATTTAACACGACAAAGGGGTTAGTAAGTTTGGTCCCTACTAACTATGTGTAGACCCTCCGCTCAGTGGAAAGGAAAAACACCCTTTTCTTTTTAGGAGGACATACTAGCAATTGACTGTTGAGCAGAGGATATTTTGATTGGGGAAGAACGAATGTAAGGTTCAACTGCTGATGAGGTCCAGCGCCCCATATTTTTTATTAGATGCTGGTTAATATTTGCTCTTGCTGCTGATGTGGCTGCCCCGATTCTGTAGAATTGCGGGGGAAGTCCAGCTCTGGAAATAAAAGTGGAGAGATGAGAAGTGAACCAATGCCTTGATACAACAGACCGGCTTGAATTGATGAACAGGGAGTCAGAAGATGAAATGGGTTTGCGTTCCACAATATATCTCTGCATGGAAGCATATAGGCATGGAGGAGAGTCAATTTTTTGAAAGCTGAATACATTGTCCTTGCCAAAGCAGATCCATTTTTGAAATGTATAGGAAGAGAATAAAATGGGAATCTAAAATGTGCATGAGATCACTGCACGAATACCCAGAGTAGGAAAGCTGGCAATAGAAGGAACTGTATTCTGAGCATCTCAAAAACCAGAAAATGCAGCTAGACATATGGTTTCCATTGTCAAGTCATTGTGGCAGGGTGACCTGCCCCTGTATGTAGATTGTGTTTTATGTTGTATGTAGTGTGTGATTGTTGGTGTATATATATTGGTGCTCGGGATATAATGGGGCTGTGGAGCACAAGTGGTTTCAAATATATAGTTGTATTTAGGCACGAGAATTGCACAATCACTTCACGTGCAGATAAAATGTTTATTAATATGTGAGCACGGGGAGTGCACAGATTAGTTCACGTGCTGGGATTCAAGTGAAAAATGTATTAGTAATTGAATCCCGGCACAACTGGGTTTGGGTGTTCAGTGTAGAGAGAAAGTTGGGAGTAAGCCTTAATAAATAATTACTATTGCTATTTGTGCTGGTTTTACATCAGCACGATAAGTGATTTATTCAGTATATCCCCAGTGTTTGTTTTTTCTGTCTATTTGTTTTGGCCACTGCGCCATTTTGTTTGTTCAGTCAATGTTTGTTCTGTTTTGTTCAACTCTTTTATTTTGTAAAAGCGCAATTCACATTTCACCTTGCAGTACTGTGTGTTCTTCCGGGTCTGACATCACCACACCACCAGCCAGCCTGTATACAGTCATCAAATAGCGAGAAGCAGCCTTGACGGAGGATTGAAATCAAATTGCAGAGAATGTCTATAGAGATAGGCAGACGAGAAGGAGAAGCGGCTGGAGAACTCTTAGAAACTCCGCGCAGGAAGAGACAGACAGCTGGAATTGACAGTAGATTTGAAGAAGCAATGGACATCAAACACAATTGATATTGTATCCTGACTGACACGATTTGACTGTAGCTGGAGCCAGATGTAGAGAATCCTTTGTGTGTACTATGAAAGCCAGGATCCAGTCCTGGTTGAATGGAGTCGGATTAATCCTGCTTTGGGAATAGAAAGTTACATAAGTAACCCAGCCTGTAGAGGACAAGGATCTGGTAGAGGGAGCGAGTGCTGAAGCCATGTAAGCTTGCGCTGAATTAAGTAGTTTGCTCATAGCTGGGTCAGCTGCTTGAACTGGGGGTCACTGCTGGAGTTGGCAGGGCTGTAGAAACCAGACGGTGAAATTTGTCCATACACTGGAAAACCATTGATTGTTTAAGAGACCTCCGAATCCCAAAAATGAGACGTCCGTAAACAAAGCCATGTCGTGTGCTGCTGAAATGAAATCATCATAAAACATAGACAGGCCGTTCCAATGCTGAATAAGATTTTAATGTCGTTCCTAGCTTCTGATGAAATATTGATGTAGGAGTCCAAGTTTTTTGCTGTCAATGCAAGAGCAAGTAATTAAGATATAAATGTCCGCTCCTGGGGGATAATGTGAATTGAAAAAGTTGAAATGAACCAGCAAAGAGAGCAGTGCACATTTCCTGATTGTTTTACTGATCTGAAAGTTCTGGATAAGAAAATGAATATGATTGAGTTCAGACACGGGGAGCCTGGCTTCGAACTTTTCTGTGTTCAGATTCCTAGAAATTCCAGAGAATGAAAGGGAACGATTTTTTTTTTCTTCTGAAAGCGGAACTCCAACTTCTGAAAATAAACTCTTAAGATCAGTGATCGCTTCTGCTGGCGGATCTGAATGAGGAGAGATCAACAGAAAATCATCAAGTAGGTGAAGCATAAATGGAACATGGTATGCATTGAGAAGTATCCAGCATAATGCTTCTGAGAGAGTATCGAATATTTCCTGATTGCTGCGGCAGCCGAAAGTTAACTGAGTAGCAAAATAAAACTTGTCTTCCCAGCATATCCCAAACATGTGGCAATTTAATTGCATGTATTGCGTCTGAGATGGTAATGTAATGAAGAGAAAATTGATTGTGAGGCATGAGCGAGTTGATGCTGTTGGTGCTTGACCCCCACGGTGCTGATAAATCGAAATTGAGCCGCTTTTTTCCTGAGTGTAGTTCAGCTCTGCGGTTTGGGTATACTGAACATAGTACATCTCTGAATACCGCAAAGGCAAGGACACATTCCCCCAAAGTTAGATTTTTGAGTAATCTGGGGTCTCTGGATTTCAGTGTTATTGATAGATCTCCACAATCCACCACTCTATGATCAAAGAACTCTGATGTCACCATCAATAATGAAACTAGATTGACGTCCTTACCTTGTATTATTTTGCAGCGAATTTGCAGGGATATTGAGTAACGGCGGGCTCTGGTTGAAGAGGCGGAACCATATGCTGTTGCAGTAGCGAGTTGTACACGGGAGGCTCTACTGTAGAGAGCGAGGTTAGAGCAGAACCGGCAAATGTCTGTATGAATACTATTATTTTGTGAAATATCAGGGAGTGCTCTTGCTAAATTTCGCTGACTGGAGCAGCTGCTTGCTGGTTTGATGTGCTAGCTGTGGGAATGTTTTGCTCTGGCACAGATTGCCTGCTGTCTTGTTGGGGCCGCTGAACAGCCGAGTGCAATGGGGGAGCTTTCTTAGGTGGAAAAACTGGTTCAGCTGAGATGGGATTACAGTAAATAATAAAAAGCGATTCTCGATTACTCCCTGCTGGGATCGCGCTGCCATTTTTGAGAAGGGTCTTTATAAGCTTGTTGAGCGTCCAGTCCTTCCAGTACAGTCTCTCCAGAGATGCATCCTTAGCTCGAAGTCGCTTGGATCGTTGGAGATTAGCTCCTTCGCCGGCAGGTAGAGATAAAGTATCCTGGTCGGGATGCACCTGTTCAGATCTTACAGAGACACCGAACAGTGAGAAGAATAGTGGACTGATCGGACCCTGGCTTGAAGCTGTAGGGGAATGCTCTACACACCTTGCTTATCTGTAATCTAGTTTAAAACAGTGATATTGTAAAATGTGCCAAGTATATACACATATGCCAGAAATACAGTAGAAAGTGGTACAATTGTAACCTTGGGTGTGATTCGGGGGGTATGAGCGAGGGCTCCTCCAGCCTATTTCCTTCCTACCAATAACATCTGCTAAACCTCTATTTAAACCCCAAGCCATGCGCTTGCTCTCTGTCTTGCGTTTTTTGTTTTCCACCATTCTCCCCTCCTCCCTCACTACACTTTCCTCCTCTATTGTGTCTCAGAGGGAGACCTCTGCAACAGTCACCCTCTGGGGGTAAGTGAAGCTCACTTCCCAACCTTAGAAGCCCAGCCACACTGGCTTCGTCCTCCTTCAGGAAGGTTCTCAGCGAGACAAGGGGGACCCCCAGCTAAATCTAACTAACTCTCTATCGTCTTCCCATTTTCTCACCTCTAGGTTCCCCTTGGGGGAAGTATCGGTTGCTTCCCAGCCTCGGAGATCGATTGGTTTGGTCTCACCTCTGCGAGGGCGGCTCTCCGCTAGCCAAGGGGAATCTCCTTACTCATTTCTAAGTCACGAAGCACATCTCTCCTATTATGAATTCCCAAGGTTTCTTAATCCTCGCAGCCTTCACTCATGTTCAGTTAATATTTTTCTGTCAGCATTATCAGTCATCATTCAATTAATTTCGGCCTAAACGGCAGATATGATTTTTTTTATTAAAACTGCAGTGCCAAAAAGCAAACTTTCAAACATGCTTATTAAGTTAGGAAGCCTGTTTATTTTACAGTATTTTACAGAAAAAAACTTGGATCCCCCCACCTACACCCATGTATGTCATTGTAACAGGGACAGAATGACTCTTGGTGATAAATCTCCCTCCCGACCTGTGAGGGAACTGTGTAAAGGGAACAGAGTGCCCTGGACTGAATGGCCAGAGAATTCATTCCCTGGGTTAGGCTGAAGTCAGCCATCTAGAAAGGGGGCAGAGCTGTGGTACATTAAATCATTTACCTGGAAGGGAAACCATGTGGCATCCGCGGATTGGAGGAGCGGTTGCAATCGTTAATCAAGGGGGCGTGATTGACAGTATATAAGGGGACATAGCAGGGCGATCTGTTCCTTTGTTATGGTTAATGCTGAACCGGAAGGAGAACCGCGTTGTTATCATGAGTGTTTTGTTTGTTTTGTTGTGTCTAAATATATACTTGTTTGTTATAAATTAGATGGCTGACACGATCCGGAGCTGTCGCTAAAAGCCAGCACCAAACCCGGACAACATTGTGCTTGTGTCACGATTAACTGCATTTGCACCACAAGCACTATAGCAGTCACTGTGGACCACTTTGCCACAGTCATGAGATAAGATTCTGCAACCCCACCTTCACCATCTCAGAAAAAAATATAAATTTGTTTTGATTTAGTGGCAGAAGTTGACTGAAATTTAATTTTTTTAAAACTTTTTTCTTGTTTCAAATGTTTTCTTTTTTGTTGACTTTCTTATTTCTTATTTTGTATTTACATTTACTTCTATTTTTTTTTCTTTTCAAATTTTTCCAGGAGGACTACTCAATGAAACAAGTGCCGCTTATATTGATCCCTGTCTCTCTTGAAACAAGCCGGCTATGTGGCAATAGGTTTGAGTGATAATGTGTAATAATGTAATTGTATGTAAAAATAATGTGATATCTTGTAACAATTGTAAGTCGCCCTGGATAAGGGTGTCTGCTAAGAAATAATAATAATAATAATAATAATAATAATAATGTGCAGCTTCCTGAATGCAGACAAGCTGATGATGCAGGGGAAAAATGTTGCCAAGCTCCAGAGTTCATACAGCTTCAGTCAGGCGTGAATCTGAGATGCGAGCTCCATACAAGTCTTTTTTTTACCAGCAGTGTCAAAAGCTTGAAAACTTTGCACAAGCTCCAAAGAAGGCTGTTAAAATTCCAGACAAACATGTTTGCTGCAGCTCTAATGGAAATGCAGACTGCCTGATCCCAACAGTGATAATTATGAATGTGGAGTATTGATTATAATATTGATGTATCACTCATTTTACAAATGTGCATTCTTTAACCTTGAGCTAGGGTCTCAGGAAAGAAGGGGATTGGGAAAATACAAGCTTTAATTGCAACACCCTGTTTAACTTTAAAAAATGAAAATATTTTATAGGGGGTTGTAAGATTTGGGGCACTAACAGAATACAAATGTGCTATAATAAGTTTAACTGTTCCTTTTCCAGTAACGTTAAATGATAACTGTAAACTGTACTTTTTCCAACTGCCGTAACTCTTGAGATCAGACCTTTTGGGAGGATAACACTCAAAAATCCTCATCTGGCAAACATGTAGCAACTATACAAATCAATGACAAATACATATATGTATAAACATGCATTATGAATAGAAAAATGTGAAAAAAAACTTGTTTGTATCGTTGAAGCCACAGTTCAATAAAAATGTAATTCATTCCGAGTTTTAAATTGAAGGTTTTATGACAGTTAAGAACATGAGCGACTGAGCCCTATTAAAGCAGCAGATCCAAATACAGTAACTCCCTGTCATTCTACATACAGTATTGTTAAACTAAAGAGACAAACATATTATTTTGTTCCAGCCTTATTTTCTTTCATAATTAAAATAAGGTATAGCCCTCTTGGATTCCTTATCAACCAAGCTTGTCATTTAAATTTAATAACAAACAAGGAAAATATGCACTTTGTTCGTTCAGTGTAATATTTAAGGTAATTTGACGTAATCCAATAAACATTTTAAAATAGTATATATTCTGTAGACTTTTTTTATTTTCTTAGTCAGAAATTAAAGCCTTCCCAATCTCATTCATTTTGCTTCATTTTGACATTGATGTTGTTATACTAAAATATTGTTTTCAAAATAGACTATGGTAGTGATGAACCTGACATCACAGTATTATTAGTCGTAGTATTGGTTTCAAACACACACACTTCGGTTAAACGTACTGAAATAACCTTCCTTTGACCTTAGCTCAAAGGAAATAATGAGAAGCTGCTTTGCTTTTGTTTTTAAAGAAGTTTTACATTTCTTGCCATATAAAGCAGACTTGATACAGTGATTTTCCGAGTTGTGTTTGACTCTTGGGCATCTGTGTTGTTTGGTTGTCTTGACAAAATTTCTAAATTGATAACGCCTTTTTTTATTTATTAAAACTGCAGTGCCGAAAAGCAAACTTTCAAACGTGCCTATTAAGTTAGGAAGCCTGTTTATTTTACAGTATTTTATAGAAAAAACATGGGTCCCCCCATCTACACCCATGTGTGTCATGAGATTCTGCAACCCCACCTTCACCATCCAAGAAAAAAATATAAATGTGTTTTGATTTAGTGTCAGAAGGTGACTGACAGGGTGTACTGGAATTTTTTAAAAACCCTTTTTCTTGTTTCAAATATTTCCTTTGTTGTTGACTTTCTTATTTTTTTTATTTATATTTTTTTCTTTTCAAACATTTTCAGGAGTACTACTCAATTAAACAAATGGCGCTTATATTGATCCCCTCTTGAAACAAGCTGGCTACTGTGGCAAAAGGTTTGTAAAATTATTGACCCGAGGGGGCAATAATGCCCGAAGTCACAGGGGTATTTAATTTTCCGCTATGGCTGATTCTGCAGTACATATTTACTATATGAATCAGTCAAGCAAATTAAGTGAGGCAAGTTTGGACAGTATATACGATTTGATATATTTTGTTTAAACATAGCCGATACAGAATAAGTAAATCAATATTGTTTTATATATTTTGTTTAAATATAGCTGATACAGCATAAGTAAATACATAAATAGCATAAATAAATAACAGACTGTTTTTGAAGTTCATACCGCATAGTTATCAAAGTTTTATTTTTGGCGTAGAGGTCTCTGTCTAGTTTGCTGACTGCTGCATAATCCAGTTTATATTCTGCCCGTCATACTTGTTTTCGTCGAGTTGAATTTCAGAAAGTCAGAAAACAGTGACAGTGACTTTTTAATCACCATTTTAGTGTTTGGAGCACCTTTCTTTTGTAGTATTGTAATTCATTTTCTGTTAAGTCACAGAATTGGTGTTCTGCCATTTTCTCTTCTTGTGAGGCGTGGAAATGAAAGACATTCCTTTGAAAAGGAGAGGGACTGACAGTGATGTGAACAGATGGAGATAGAGACTACTGCTCAGTAGTGTAAGGATATCAGTGCAATAGTTCAATCTATTTTTGTTCCTATGATGAGGTTTTAACCAATCACAGGCCAGAATTTCCAACATACATATACAGTCGCAGATAAAATTATTTGGGCAGTTTAAAAAAATTAGAAAAAATACAAAGAAAGTGATTATTGTAATTTCTAATTGTTCTACTGAATGATATATAACGTGCAGAAATTAATTTTATACTTTGACAAAAGTATTTGGGCAATCAACATATTTTGTATGAAACCCAGTCATTGCTAATTATTGACAGTTATCATGATTGAAAACCAACACCTAATGATTATTATAGAATAAATAAATAGATACTCATCAAGTGCTGAAAAATACATTGGAAATTTGTGATTAAAAAAAAAAGCAACAAAAATTGTTAAAACTAAAGAGTACAGCAACAATCTCAAAATGGCAATGATACAACTAAACAAAAAAGAAACACTACCAGAAAAATAGCAGAAAGACTTGGTTTACCGAAAAGCACTGTGTGAGCTTGCGGCAAAGTGGTTTGCAGTGCGCAGGTATAGAGGTGATGCAGTGCTCAAGAGAATGACAACAACAATGTTACTGGCGAAATAATGGTTTATTTGTAATCCAAAGTCATTTGACAACAGTAAATAATATTGTTAACTAGCAATACACAACGTTTCATATTGCTCAGTAAAACCACAGGGTTCAGTCCCAAATACACACACACAATATACAAACACGGTCACAAGTCCAAGTGAGTGCTGTAGTGCTCGTGGTGCAAATACAATTCATCGTGAAACAAGTGCAGTGTTGTCCTGGTTTTGTGCTGGCCTGTAGCTACAACTCCGGATCATGTTAGCCATCTAATAACAACAAACAAGTATATATTTAGACACGACAAAACAAACAAAACACTCACGGTAGACAATACGGTTCTCCTTCCGGTTTAGCGTTAACCATAACAAATGAACAGATCACCTCGCAACGTCCCCTTATGTACCATCAATCATGCCCCCTTGGTAAACAATTGCAACTGCTCCTCCAATCCGCGGCTGCTACATGGCTTCCCTTCCGTGTCGATAACTTGGTGTACCATTTTCCGACCCCTTTCTAGATGGCCGACTTCCACCTAACCCTGGGAATGAATTGTCTGGCCATCCAGTCCAGGGCATTCTGTTCCCTTTACACAGCACCCTCACAGGTCGGGAGGGAGATTTATCACCAAGAATCATTCTGTCTCTGTCAAAGGGCTGTTATTGACAAACACAGAAGAACAGGAACTACTGCAACTAGCTCAATGTGTGGAAGACCAAGAAAGATTTCTGCAAAATCTGGAAGAAGAATCGATCAAGCATCCCAGCAAAATCCTCCGATTACTGCAAAAGATTTGACACAAGAATTGAGAGAAGATGGTGAAGAAAGCCTGATGATTTCTTCAACCAAATTTTATGGTCAGACAAATCTAAAATATAATTTTTTTCATCAAGAAAGCAACAATATGTTTGGAGGAAGAGGGAGAAGAATTTAAGGAAAAGTTCATCATGCCCAGTATTAAACATGGTGGAGGTTGTGTGATGGTATGGGCTTGTTTTTCGTCCTCAGGCACTGGTGACCTTTGTATGTAGAAGGATTGATGAATGCTGCAAAATATCAAGACATTTTGCGCTCTCATTTGTTACCCAGTGCTAGAAGGCTTATTGGACGGAAGTTTGTATTCCAGCAGGATGATGACCCTAAGCATTCTGCGAAGTCTACAAAGGAATTTCTGAAAAAAAGGAAGATTACAGTTATGGATTGGCCATCTCAGTCCCCAGACTTGAATCCCATCGAGATATTGTGGATTGACATGAAGGCTGCTGCTGCAAAAAGGTAACCTAAGGCAATTACAGAACTCAAAGCTGTATGTGTTGATGAATGGGCAAAAATATTTCCGGAAAGATGCCTTTTAAACAGCACTTCTAAAATAAACAGAGCGTGAGAAATTAAATTGGACCTGACGCGCCTGAGACACGCTGAATAAATGGACCGCCAAGGGTTAAAGACATTCCTGTCAATGACTTTCAAAATTTCAATCTCTCGACAAAACCCACAATTTGTGTTTTTTAGGCACTTTTAACAAATCTGTCTCTGTGAAGATTTACAATCATCCTTCACCAACGGGAGCACCAACCAAGCGAACGCCACAAATCTTCAACTCCGACAGTGACTAATAAAAAAAAAATTAAAAAGCAATTTCAATATGATAATGCAGAACCTAATTCTAGAAAAGTCTAGAAAATGCTGGATTGTAGGTGAACGTTCTTAGAGAGTATAAAAGGGTTAGGCATATGATGATTGCTGTCATTACCAATAAGTCAAAATGGGAAAAAGTAAAGTGCTATCTGAAGACCTCAGGCAGAAAATTATTTATTGTCATGAAGCTGGAGAAGGATACAAGAAGATTTCCAAGCATTTGAGTATCCCAATTTCAATTATTGTTTCTATTATCAAGAAGTGATAATAGAACAACAAGACTCATGGTACTGTCACAACGCTCCCTCGCTCTGGAAGAAAGAAGGTTCTTTCACCAAGAACAAGAAGAAGAATTGTGAGGAAGGTTAATAACAATCCGAGATTGACTGCTAAAGATATTCAAAGTGAATTGGCTGCAAGTAGGACTGGGGTTTCCATTTCAACCATAGGTCGAGTATTGCATGGTGAAGGTCTCAATGGTCACAGGCCAAGGAAAAAGCCACTCTTTGGAAAATGTCACAAGGACAATTACTTAAAGTTTGCCAAACGGCATTTGAATGATGGATATGACTTCTGGTCAAAGGTTTTGTGGAGTGATGAAACAAAAATCGAGCGATTTGGTCACGCTGATAGTCTACTCAAACCTGTTGAGTAGCATTTTCTTTTTTTTTTTCTTACTGTCCTACTTTATCCAGTCTCAAAGTCACCTGCATTATAATAGCATTAGAGTTACAATGAACTGAAGATTTGAAAACTACTACTAGGTTTTCTAACCAATAGCTGTTTGGTATGGTTCCCAGGGGCAGGTTCAGTTTGAATGTTGACAAATCAATGGCTCGGGAGGGTGGGAATAAGGAAATTCAGAGCCTGACAGCTATTGTGTTAACACTACGTGAAGCAGTATAGCTGTGACGTTTTCAAGAGGAGGTCAGTCAAGAGTCTGAAAGTTTTAATTAGAACAGTGGTTTTGTGTTTCTACCTAGTAACATGACCTGAGTGCCGTAGATCCTGAAAAAATAAATCGAGTTGTTGACAGTTAAGTTTGTGTGAGACATAACCGTGGCTGTAGTAATCCCATTGTGGCGCAGGTACAGTAGTTTAATTTTAAGGGCCCTGCAAAAATGCCTAGAAAATTGACTTATTCAAAGGTTTTTATGGTAGCATTTTTTGAGTTTTGCCAAAAAATTACTGAAATAAATCATTTGAGTTGGTTCGACAGTTATTAGTTCAGTAATCAATCAAGATTGTGACCCTGTAACTGCAGTTCAAATATGGTTATCAATTCCTCAAACATAATAAGGGAGTAATTAATTTTAGGTCAGACAATACATTTGTATTTATGTGAAGTTCTGATGTACCCAGTATAAATACTTCAGTAGTACAAGGATTGTTATATAAAAAAATGTATTATTAAAGCATAGTGGTATGGTATAGTCATAAAACCTTATGCAGCCTAATAGAGATAAATAAAATTAAAACATGTTCTACTTCAATAATGCATTTGACACTTTGAATTGTTTTCTTAAACCTTAAAAAGATAATAAATATTACATATAAAGATAAACTGGCTCCCAATGAGAAGACTTAAACTGTAATTTTTTTTATTGAATTCAGCTCACTGTAGTGTTTGTATTCAACAGTCAAATTAAATAAACACCACAACAGAAATCATGTTTGCATCTGATTACTGCCACTGACTGATTAATAGCACATGACGGCGTTTCTCCCAGTGGAAAGGCAGAGGGCATATCCGGATGACCCTCCTGAAGTGTGTAACAGTTGAGAGAGTGAGAGCACACCGCAGGATAGAAATGAGGGCATTGTAATTTGCACCACACAACTGGCTGGCTTATCCAGGTTGGGAAAAATACCAATACTACAGGACGTCACCGTCACAGAATAGTTAGGGGGAAACTCAGTGAAATAGAGTCAGAACAAAAGACTAATCAATTCTGTCAATTAAATTGAGCAGGAGGATGATGGGAAATGTAGTTCTGAGAGGTACAAGCAGGTACATGGGAAGCCATCTTGAGGCAGGGAATAAAATTTAAAAGTTTAAAAAAGTGGTCAAAATGTAAAAAAAAAAAATAAAATAAATTCACACACCTTACGCAAACAGTTGTAGCAACACATGGGAACATGTAACACAATAAAATAAAAAAGGTCCTTATGTACCCTTTAAAAGCTTAAAGTAAAACATTTGCCAATTTCTTTCTTAGGGTGTGTTTTTTTTTAATTAAATCCAAATCATATGGCTCTAAAAACACTTGACATGTGCGAGACGCAACAGTGGAAAATCTGTAAGTTAACAACGATTTTTAGGAAGCCAAAGTGGTGCAGTATGTTCTTTTCCTGGAAAAGTGGCATTACCATAAACGTGGTTTCAACACTTTGTTTTTCTTCTAGAAAAAATAAATAAATGAATAAAAAAAGAAAGCTAAATATGTTTGTTATTTAAAGTAACAAGGCTATTCTTACATCTACTGTATAATATATTTAACACCCTCCTCTGTATAAAATATATACAAAGTTAATTCTCTAATGTAGAACTGCAATGTATGTGATGCAATACACACAAACACAAATAATACAATGACATTGTTTATAATATCCCATTATTTATAATATTTGAATATGTGTATGTAAGAAAACCAGCTTTATTCACAAATGGTCTTTTGTGTTTTGTGTTTTTTTTACCATACATCTAACACCAGCTAACATCTGACATCTTGTAAAACTGTGTTAAATGTCCACACTTCTTAAAGATTCGTGATGTTGTATGCTTAATTATTCAAGAAGTACAAATCATGTATACATTCTGAAAGAATTGCTACCATGTTACCAAAGTTCTTCTTTTCATTTCAGACAGCTTACTATGAAGGATTTTTTTTTTATTCAGAACACACCAGTTTAATCAATCATTTTTAATTTATTTAGGCATTTATTTTGTTGGAAGAAAAAGTAATTTAAACTATTAAAATATTAAATCTTCAATGGTGCAAATGTAAAGGTATATTTACTTTTGGTATATAAAGAATACAATACTTGAAAAGTACAATAAGACATATTATAATTTTTATATATGCATTAACCTCTGTCAAAGTAGCTGGAAGAAAACTTTTTATGCGCTAAAACTCATGCGAAAAAAAAAGCTTGACAACTGTGATGGAAACTGGCGAAATTCGTCAAATTCATGCGAGCAAACATGGATAAAAATGTATCCTGTATGGTAAATGATGTGCACAAATGCAATGGAAATGCACATCTCCAGACAGGGCACTTAATTAAAAACATAATGACACATATCATATGTCAATCAAATCTACAGCTATGGTCAAAAGTTTTGCATGCCTACAATTTTAAAATTGCAACAATTAAAGAAACTACATGAACAAAATTTGGATATTTTATTTAACACAATTTTTCTTTCTTCTTATGGCAACAGAGAAAAGCAATTAGATTAAAGTTCACCAAGCTAGGGTAAAGAATAAAAACATGGTTGTCTGCAAACACACATGAACCAGCACGCGTGTTGATTTGAAACCCATTCGCTTCTAATTGGTGGTTCATTTTTCCTGAGATACTGAGGCAAGCCTCAAAGCAGTGTGCTGAAGGTGTGTTTGTGCTGTTATGCCCTCTGGCTTCGCTGCCAGCTTATTCCCACAGATCTAAGCCAGAAGGCAGACTGCTTAGGAATACCGATCACCTTGCCCAGACCGAATCCTTTGAGCTCTTTCTGGCGTCTATCCCTTCTGCCTGTTTCCTCCTCTGTATCACTCTTCCCTTCTGAAGTTGACAACAAAGACATCCTCAGGGTCCTCCTTGATGTAAGGCCTGCTCTTGATGTTTTTTTCCTATGTTTTTTGTACCTTAAAGTTGCACTACTTTCATATTCCACAAGCACAATATTTACACACCACAAGACAAAGAAAAAGTGAATCTGTTATGCCGCTTCAAATGTATTAATCATCTTCCAACATCTTCTTGCAAACCAGGATACTTTTTAATGGAGAGAATAAAAAAGAAAGAAAGAAGTTTCTATTGTTCCTCACTTTCCTATATAGAAATTAAAGGAAGCCAGAGGAAACCGATACATTTTTATTGACCATGATGTTGCTTTTTCATCTCACACTGCCTAACCTGTCACTAATATTAAATCATGGATGCACTGTACTGGGATGAGAGCAGAATTTATATTAAATCCAAACTTTTGAACATTTCCTGTCCTCTGTGATAGCAAGTTTTTTTTTAAGGGAAATCTCCAAAGAGCTAATTAGTCGAGAAATAGAGTCC
Organism: Acipenser oxyrinchus oxyrinchus; assembly: GCA_030684275.1. Taxonomy (NCBI): domain Eukaryota; kingdom Metazoa; phylum Chordata; class Actinopteri; order Acipenseriformes; family Acipenseridae; genus Acipenser; species Acipenser oxyrinchus. The sequence goes on from CM060247.1 coordinate 46,117,007, forward strand.
AGAAAGGAACGGAGCATGAAAAAAAAAAAAAAAAAAAAAATAGCAGCTAACTAAAAGGACCTGGTCATGGCTGACAGAAGGTGACTGTGTGCTGGTAGTAACCTTAGGCTGCTAACTGACAGGGACAATAAAGAATGCCTCTGAGCATGGCAGACAGTGACAGCCACCACCACAGGCTCTCCGAAGGGTATCAAGCCTCTCCCGAACAGGATCATCTCCTGTCTGGCAATGCCGTAGGAAAGCCCTCCCACCACCTTCCACAGCAAGAAATTGTTCAAAAAGATCTAGAATTAAACACAACAGCCTCACAAGTAGCACTTACGCTGGGGAGATAGACGTTGGCATTGTATGTTTTTTTTTTTCTTCTTTTTTTCCACCAACACCGCTGTGGCTTAAATAACACGAGGCTCTTTTTCATCAGACTTTTATATTTATTTATTTATTTATTTATTTATATATTTTTATAAAAAGCACCCAGCTGAAAACTGTAGGGTTTAAAAGGAGTAAAGCATGATAAATAGTTTAGGTAACAGCATCCGCGCCACCTCAGGACTAACACAATATCATAGCACAACAACTTTCCTTGTGGTTAAGAAAAGTAACAGAATAAAAAGAATGCTGTGAAGTTAGATTATTTCATCTGTTAGGTTTGCTATATCCCAATGTGACTTTATGCAATCACTTTACTTCAAAGTGTATAGTATCATTATTTTTACCGGTATTATTAGAAAAGTATTTAATGTTATTGTAACTTAATACACTGTGTGTAGGGAGACTCTTATTGTTATCTTGTACAGTTTAGGTTGCTCGTTTTTTCTGTTTTAAAAACAGACACACTACACTGAACGTGTTAGCTTGATACAGTGTTGTACTGTACTGTAATGTTTTAAATTTATAACTATACCATACACCATATGTTCTTTGTACATGACACACACACGCACAGGATAAGTACTGGGATTTTGTTTATATATAATATTGAGAATGCCTGTTTTACATATACTCTTTCACTTGCCTGCCACATCAGATCCTGCCTACCTCCTCATTTCAATTCAACACATTTTCAATAAGCATTTAACAAGGCTAGATAACATTAAGGGTGTGCATATGAGCCATTACTTCTATTTCTAACCATATTCCATCAAACGTGGGTATGGGTACTCAAATCTGTCAGTAGTGGCTGTAATTTAATATGTCAGGAAGACTAAAGATCAAAATTAAGTTTCCGCTGTCAAGTCAATATTCTCTTTTACCAGGCTACTGAGCTCAACCAGGGAACTATGCACATGGACAGGTCTGCTGTATGACCGGCAGGGTTAGATGGAGTGCAGTGTCTGAATAGAAGCATGACTAAAGACGTCAATACTGTACATGTACTGTCCATGCTCAGTATCTTAGACTTACTTCTTCATTATTTTAGTTTTGGGTCCTGCTTCGTTCATTTTTTCTGCTCAGATTCAGTATCAGCTACATGAAGTTGACATCTAAATAAACAAAAAAAGACAAATATATTATACTGTACAAGTAAGCATTCTGACTGTGTTTAGTAAATTACAGAATTCAAAGGAGAAATACGTTGTATTATATTGTGTTATATAGCTAATATTGGCAGTAAACCAACTATCTAGGCATTTAATAAATAGTCTGCAGATAACAAAATGGTATTATGAGGTGATAGTCGGCTACGTCTGAAAGTTTCAGTCAGAGGCACAACTGTGGCAATGCAGCTTGTCATTTAAGCAACTGTCTGAAATCACTGGCGGCGGAGAAGCTTTTTACCACTGAAGAAATTAATTATGGCCTTACCTAAATTGCGTTGAGATCTTCAAAAAATGCAGCTCAATTGCGGCCAAAGCATGGAAAACGAAAGTCTGCAACAGTTTAAAAAAAGGTATGTTTGTCGGTGCTATAGACCATGCTTGGCAGTATCTGAAAAATATAGCAAGTGCGTTTTTGTTTGAAATGTAATTTTTTGGTGCCAGTGAAATTAAGATTTTCGCTGCCTCATTCACAATATTATCGCCTTTTAAAGCACCTTTAATTATTCAAGTCCTCTGAATATTTCCCGTTTTAATCAGCGTATGCCCTAAAAATGTCCTCATAAGTTCTAGGGGGCTTACGACTAACGTCCTAAAACAAATCTCACTGTAGCGCCCGCTGTTAGCATCCGATCATTTCAATTTTTTTTTTTTTTTTTTTTTACAAAGTGTGTACAAGGGTTTAAGCTCTCAAAATATGTGAATGGTATCGGTCACGTCATTTAAAAAGTGCATGAGTAAACTGCCGTGTATGCGATTTCTCTGTGTTATTCAATGTCGGATGCGGAAGTCAAACAATCAAACAAAAAGGTCTGTATTATATTTTTTATAGTGCTTCGAATGACGCAACTTTTGATGGAAACAACATTTAGGGAATCAAAGGACCTATTTTTAGCAAACTTAATCTTACTTTCAATAGTTATTTTCAGAACTGATTGACTGCTATTGATTACTGTATGCTGCCTCTGTTGTACTGTGGCATATCCGGTAGTAACTCAGTGCTTGGGCACTCTGTGTTTGATCAATCGTTTCCGACATTTTAGGATATGTGTGGGAGGGTTTAGTCTCTCAAAATGTGTGAATGGTGGATTGATCACATCAATCAAATGGTGAATGATTGATGCCTAAACTGGCCTATAGGATTTCTCCGTGTTGTTCAGTCTGGAATCCAGTAAGTCAAATCGTGGTTTGATTTGAGCAAATCCTGATGGCTACAACATTTAGCAGACCCACAGGAGATATTTTTGTCAAATTTTATTTTATTTTCAAGTTATTTTCAGAACTAATCAATCGTTATTGATTGCTGTATACTGTCCCAGGCAATGCTGCACCATATGCAGTAATAATAATATTGTAGCGATCTCGGTTAACACAGGCAGGCGCATCACACAGGGCGAGGCAATCCACACACAGGTGGAGGGCAGGCACGAACCCGGGACCTCTCACACTAAGCCATAGTGCCGACACCGCTGTAGAAAAGAGCCGGCTCCTTTGCAATGAGCGTATATCGGGCTCAAGTCTGTGTGTGTGATTATGTCACCTACCAGCCCTGCTGCTGCCTTCCCCGTGCACACTACACTATTATAAAATATATCGGTGCCCTAAAGGCTGCGAGTGTGTAATCGTTTACAACATTTTAAGAGATGTGTAGTGGGATTTAGTCTTTCGAAATTATATTTTGAATTTAGTTGTTGTCTACATTTAAAAATATGTATAGGTTGCATATTGACCCGACGATGTTCTGTTTTAAATGTTTATTATTATTATTTATTAATACAAATGTTGACGCAGCCATGACAGAAACATACTAACTCTATTTTTTTTTCTCCATAGGTAGTTAACATATTAGCAATGCAATTTGTCTAATTGCCATGTTAGGAAATTGCTTTTTTAGGGCTTTAAAGTGGCACAGAAATTGTAATTTTAAATTTCTTTCCCCATTTAATCTGCAATATCTCAATCAGTTGAGTAGATATAAGTAAATTATATCATTGAAAAGTTCAGATTGTGCTGAAAAAAAACAATATAGGTTTCCTATGTTTCCTTTAGAGACCTGTGAGAAATTTGACTTTTAAACAATTCAGTCCCAAATTCAAGAAAAAACCTCTAGCACTGGGGGTGGAATTAATTCATTTTTGTTTATTTCTCTTTTGTTTGATTTTGAGTGTGGGTTTGTTTTAATTTGTTTAATCACGAGTGTTGCTTGACTGTCCATCCGGCTATACTTAATAATTGGGCATGACGTTCTCTCTCTCTCCTCTAGGTGTCGCTTGGGGAAAATAAATGTAATATTAACTTTTACTAATAAGATACTTTAGCACTATATATATATATATATAGTATATATATATAGCAAAAGTTTTAGGCAGGTGTGAAAAAATGCTGTAAAGTAAGAATGCTTTCAAAAATAGACATGTTAATAGATTATATTTATCAATTAACTAAATGCAAAGTGAGTAAACAGAAGAAAAATCTAAATCAAATCCATATTTGGTGTGACCACCCTTTGCCTTCAAAACAGCATCAATTCTTCTAGGTACACTTGCACAAAGTCAGGGATTTTGTAGGCATATAGTCAGGTGTATGATTAAACAATTATACCAAACAGGTGCTAATGATCATCAATTCAATATGTAGGTTGAAACACAATCATTAACTGAAACAGAAACAGCTGTGTAGGAGGAATAAAACTGGGTGAGGAACAGCCAAACTCAGCTAACAAGGTGAGGTTGCTGAAGACAGTTTACTGTCAAAAGTCATACACCATGGCAAGACTGAGCACAGCAACAAGACACAAAGGTAGTTATACTGCATCAGCAAGGTCTCTCCCAGGCAGAAATTTCAAGGCAGACAGGGGTTTCCAGATGTGCTGTCCAAGCTCTTTGAAGAAGCACAAAGAAACGGGCAACGCGTTGAGGACCGTGAGCGCAGTGGTCGGCCAAGGAAACTTACTGCAGCAGATGAAAGACACATCATGCTTACTTCCCTTCACAATCGGAAGATGTCCAGCAGTGCCATCAGCTCAGAACTGGCAGAAAACAGTGGGACCCTGGTACACCCATCTACTGTCCGGAGAAGTCTGGTCAGAAGTGGCCTTCATGGAAGACTTGCAGACAAAAAGCCATACCTCCGACGTGGAAAAAAGGCCAAGCGACTCAACTATGCACGAAAACACAGGAACTGGGGTGCAGAAAAATGGCAGCAGGTGCTCTGGACTGATGAGTCAAAATCTGAAATATTTGGCTGTAGCAGAAGGCAGTTTGTTCGCCGAAGGGCTGGAGGCGTACGAATGAGTGTCTGCAGGCAACAGTGAAGCATGGTGGAGGTTCCTTGCAAGTTTGGGGCGGCATTTCTGCAAATGGAGTTGGGGATTTGGTCAGAATTAATGGTCTCCTCAATCCTAAGAAGTACAGGCAGATACTTATCCATCATGCAATTCCATCAGGGAGGCATCTGATTGGCCCCAAATTTATTCTGCAGCATGACAACGACCCCAAACATACAGCGAAAGTCATTAAGAACTATCTTCAGCGTAAAGAAGAACAAGGAGTCCTGGAAGTGATGGTATGGCCCCCACAGAGCCCTGATCTCAACATCATCAAGTCTGTCTGGGATTACATGAAGAGAGAGAAGCAACTGAGGCTGCCTAAATCCACAGAAGAACTGTGGTTAGTTCTCCAAGATGTTTGGGCCAACCTACCTGCCTAGTTCCTTCAAAAACTGTGTGCAAGTGTATCTAGAAGAATTGATGCTTGATGCTGTTTTGAAGGCAAAGGGTGGTCGCACCAAATATGGATTTGATTTAGATTTTTCTTCTGTTCACTCACTTTGCATTTAGTTAATTGATAAATATAATCTATTAACATGTCTATTTTTGAAAGCATTCTTACTTTACAGCATTTTTCACACCTGCCTAAAACTTTTGCACAGTACTGTATATATATATATATATATATATATATATATATATATATATATAT